>CM060947.1:112437368-112875427 GCA_030765055.1 Mantis religiosa
AGAGAGAGAGAGAGAGAGAGAGAGAGAGAGAGAGAGAGAGAGAGAGAGAGAGAGAGAGAGAGAGAGAGAGAGAGAGAGAGAGAGAGAGAGAGAGAGAGAGAGAGAGAGAGAGAGAGAGTAAATGAAAGACAGAAAAATAAAGTTCAAAGAAAGTTAAAATTATTTTCTGGGTAGATAAAGACTGCACTGAACTTTATGATAAGTTGTGCAAGCATGCTTCAAATTGGATCCATTGCCTTATGCAACAGAAAGCTCAGGATTACAATTGTAATACCACTTTGAAACTTCTTTTTCATGGGCGATGAACATGAATACTTTTCATTTTCCCATTTTTTAAAAATAAACATAATCACCTTTTCTTCAGGGAGGAATTGTATATTTTCTTTCAATTAGTAGCTAAAAACAAAATGCAATCATAAATCCTATACATGTATTCTCTCTTTGCGGTCCTCAACATGACTTCATAACTTGTTTACTTGATCCTCTAACATGATCCAAGCACAAAAACAGCTGCTTTACAGCACTGAAGGAGTGCCACACAGTTTAAAATGCAGTCTTTAGGTACAGAATGAAATGTGGGATTTTTAACTACTGTAAATTGGCAATATGGGACACCATTCTTTCTTGTTGATCGTAAATTCTGTGTAATATGAGAGGTTTGGCAAGTGATGATTTGCCATACATGAGACAGAGTGGGAAGGGATAGAAGAGAACAGAGCAAGACTATGATGCAAAACATTTATTTCCAATAAAACCTTCGTAAACAAGACTTGGGTGAAATGCACTACTTCTCTACAGTATTTTAGGTAACTAAGCAGTAGAGAAATTAAGGAATTTTTAATTAAGATAACCATTTAATGTTTTCAGCATTATCTACTTAATGATATTATTATAAGTTATATATACCAATAATGAATCCTTTTCTTGTTCTATCCGGGCCAGAGTGGATTGAACTGTAGATGCTTCACGCTGATGTTTGTTGAGCTCTCGATTTAATATAGCTTGCTGATCCTCTAGCTGTTTAATTCGTTCTTGGCAAAGATTTTTCTCCATTTCTAGCTGTGCTATTCGTCCTTGAGCATCAGCTAATGCCCTATCAGTCTGTTCTTGAAGATTTCTGAAACAAAACAAAGTCATTTACAGTGTTCATTTGTTTACAGTGAGCCAAACATACTACATGCTTGTCAGATTTATTCCAGCTTTCTGGATCAATTTTAATTAATGGGTTTAATGGGTCTGATATTTTAAAATTAATTTCCTTTTCTATAACCCACTATGTCTTATAAATTTATACAATGCAACAATGTCTTTTGGAAAATGAGAGAAAAGGGACATGAGCAGCTTGAAACTTCATGAAGTTAGGCAGGAGATGCAGACTCCATGGACAATGATTGCAGAGGATTATCTCGATTTGCTAAATTTTCAACTTTAGATTTTAAGTTTATTTCAATTTTTTATTCACAACTTTTTCATGAAATTATCTTTCTTTTTACTGAGGAGATTTGCTGACATAAAATCTCTCTCTCTTTAAAGTGCCTCGACCATACCAAACCCAGAATAAAAAGAGAATAATTAAATGCATAAGATAGTCTATACTAGGATGTTTAAGTTTACTGGTGTTAGGTTAGATATATGACACAAGTAGAAGTATCATTAGCTATTATTATAATTTGTTTAAATGAGAGGATATACTGATTGATTTTATATTCATATTGTTAGTTTTGAGTAAGTGCATATGTTGTTTAAGGCCAATTATTGATGGGCACTTAGGACAAATTATAAACATATACACAAGAAGAATTTAGTATAACACATAAATCAATTATAATCTTTCCCAGCCTGCTTCAATCCAGTTGTAGACAACAAGGTGGCATTACCTCTACTTGTCATGTGTTAGATGCTACATGTGTGCACAAGTTTTGCAGCACTAATACTATATAGCAGCATTAACTTAATGACAAATCAAGAACACCGTGAAACAATGCCGATCATTTGCCCCTTGCCAATTTTTAATGATTTGTCTTATGCTTTACCTATCATGGTTGAAGCACCAGTCTGTTCCATGATGAAAAGCTTTAGTGCTTACTGCTTTTAAATTGTTTATAATGCTCTGAGCTTGTGAGGTATGCGAGATGTACAGGAAATACACTGTAAATATCAGTTTATCAGAAGATAATCAAAAACAAATCAGCACACAAATTGAAGCCAACCGGCCATTCCAAGAGAGATGTTTGTTGTATGTAGGTTTGCAAGTTGTCCTTTTAAAATATATGTTAAGCTGCATTTTATTGAACAGAATTGCTTAATAGTGTCACTATATACAGATTTTGCCTCTCTACTGTCTGAACTATATCTATTTTTACTTTCTCATATATGGACTCATAATAAATAAGAAAAGCATTGCATTCCAACCAAAAATTCAATACCAAAATTTCAATGGAAATACATGTATTGAAGTCTAATAAATCCAAAAAAGCATTATTAGGAAGAAGTCTGTATGTGTGTGTGTTTGAACAACATAACTGAAAACTGAAAAGTCTCTCAAATAACAAAGCTGTTACTTAAGTTCAGTATCCTCCAAGGATGCGACACAAAGATTTTCAGGAAAATCCCTCATCCCAAACTGATTTTTACATGCAAAATGTTTTGAAAATGTTAATACTTTTAGGACAAATTTTTAGGACAGTTAAAATTTATATCTTGATTTTTCTGGGAATGTTCTAGGAAGTGGTCTTTATTGATTTGTGAATTCTCAATAAGAGATGACAAACTCATATTAAACAACAATATAGATTACATTAAAACACACAATTTGTGTAATATACAAGGCACATTCAGAAATTAAGTTTCCTGATTCTGTTTCCTTTAAAGTAAACATATGCCATATATTCCTAAATCCTGAAGATCCTATCATGTTATCATGTTGCCCACCATTGAATAGTAATTCAGTCCCCATACACCTAACCCTAGGTTTTTGTGTATTGGAGGCCCTCTGCTCCTTTTTACACTTTTTGCCATTTCACCTATCCCACTCTACATTTTTCTCTTAATTGTTCTTAGCCATCTCTCTTTAACTTTCCCTAAATAATGCTCTATATTTCTCCTGTTCTTTTCTGCTTTTACTGACAACATTTTTCTAATTACTACTTCACCCCCCAAACTGTCCCACTTACGTAGCCAAGCCTGCTCTCTCCATATCTTTGTTTGACTACAATTTAATATACAATGGAAATCTGCATTCTCTTCCCCACACAATGGACATTTATCTAGCTCCCTCTCTTGACCTATACCTTTCAAGTTTCTCACTCCTGTTCTCGCCCAAGCAAAACCTTCTCGCCCTAACTTACTACATATATCTATATATCCTTCCCTCCCCCAGGTTGTTTTTATTTCTCTATATAATCTCAGTGAGCTTTTGTCGCTTGTATTGGCAAAAATGTCTTGTCTGTCAATATCTTCTAATCTTAGCTTAACTTCTTTCCAGAAGCCTCTATACCCATACTCTGCATTTATCCAAGAATGACCCATACCTATCTTCTTCAACAAGTCATACATTTTATGTGCCCAAGACCCACCCCAGTTACTTCTCTTTTGAATATGAAAACATTCTTTAATTATATTGCCATCTTCCAAGTTAGTGATTCTGTATAAATATTTCATTGCCCTTGACAAGATTTTAATTTTAGTAGAATGCCTGCCTAGTTCTAATTGTGCTGCCCCATTAGGTGATGCTATTGTTAATCGCAATATGTATTTACAAAAGGATCTATGCACTCTATCAGTCTCTCACCAAGCTTCATCTATTCCCCATACCTCTGATCCATGTAACATTCTATTTTCTACTACTGCCGTATAAATCCTCTCCAACCATTTGACATATCTGGCAGTTTACTGTAGCATGATCTTATCACTCTCATGGCCAGTTTACCTTTTGCCACAGACATCTTTTTTTGTTCTTTCCAGCTGCCATCTGAACTCAACCTTGTACCCAAATAATGAAATCTCCTTACTACCTCTATTTCTCTTCTATTAACCTCCCATTTCTCATCCTTATGCAACCTGTATCCTTTTTTGAAGACCATAATCTTTGTTTTGTTTTCATTCACTTTCAAACCCCATTTATTGCAATAAGAATTGGTTGCCTCGATTGCTCTTCTCAGCCCTCCACTTGATATGGACCCAACTACTAGGTCATCTGCAAACAGTAGCCCCGATATTTCTTTATTATTAATAACTGGTGAATGTACCCTACAACTTGATATCTCCTCTAAAATTCCATTGATATAAAGATTAAATAATACTGGACTAAGTTTACATCCCTGCTGTACTCCTGCCTTACTCGATATAGATTTAGTTACTTTGTTGCCTGGTAGTTTTATACACAACTCATTCTCTTGGTATATCATTTTAATTACTTCTATAAATGCCTGACTTATCCCCTTACTGCTTAATTTTATCCACAATGCATCTCTATTAATAGAATCAAATGTCTTTTCAAGATCAATAAATATCATATCCCCTTTTATTGCTCAGATATTTGTGTACAATTGTTTTAATAATAAAGATGTTGTCCGATGTTCTCCTGCCCGGTCTAAAACCTGCTTGGAACTCCGATAGTTTATTCTCCTTCTCAACACAATTTTGCAACCTATTTGCTAGAATGCCAGTGAAAATCTTCCCTAGAATAGACAATAAACTAATCCGTCTGTAGTTAGCTGGGTTATTTTTATCTCCCTTTCCCTTGTAAATTGGCAATACCATGCTTGTCCTCCATTTCCTAGGAATTTTCTTTTCTTCCATTATTTTATTGAATAACTTTATCACTATTTTCCTCCTAGTTTCATCGAGTGCCCAAGACTTCCAAAATTCTCCTGGTATACCATCAATACCACTAGATTTGTTAGCTTTTAACCACCTTATTTGTTCACAAAATTCAGCATCCGAGATATATCTAATTCATTAATTATTTGCGGACCCCCTAACAAACTTCTTTCCCCTCTGATATAATTATCTTGTCCTAACAGTGATTCAAAGTATGCACAACATTGATCTGCGCCTATATACTCACCTCTCCCCACATCTTTATATAGCCCTCTTATTATTGACCAAATTTTCTTAGTGTCATGTATTCTTGCTGCTTCATTTAGCATTATGCCTATTTTCTCACCCCATTCCCTCTTTTTTTGTTCCATTAGACACCTATATGCCTATCTCAAGATCAGGAAATTTTCCCTTTCCTCTTTTTCCCCTGATTGCCGCCAGTTCTTTAATTCCTGTGCTACTCTTGCCTTTGCCACCTGGCAATCCTTGTCAAACCACTGCCTACTGATGCCTTTAGAAACCCCCATTTTCATACCGGCCCCTGCCCTTTTAACAATATATAGCCATATGTAGAACAAGTAGAGTCAGACTGAAAAATTCAGTGCTACAGCCGGGATCTAACCACGGATCTCTCAGCCTCCATCTGGTTACTCTCACCACGATTATGGTAGCTCAGTGGTTAAAACAACCTGGGAGGGCCATGATCCAAATCCTGATTATACCTTTCCAAACCTCTCTCTTTCTCATTTTCCCTTCCTGCTGGGACTGATCATGATGCCATCTAGTGTTAGGGGTGCAAAGTCTAAACACACGAAATCCCTCAAAAACGTTTCAATTGTGTTCTGACATTTAAAAGCAAAGGTGAACGTAAATAAGTGTAGGTACGTCAATACTCCAACAAATGAAAATCATTGTTAATAGTGCTTCTGTTATTGAAGTATGTTATGAGGAAATGTGAGGCTTTGGCACAAAATTTGGGGGAGAATTGAAGTAATTAATGTGTAACATAGTATGCATTATTCCAAGCTTCATGTAGTTGCTAGCATTTTATATTCAAAAAATGGCAGAACTACTTCTACTAGACATGAATTTTAGTTACTACTTTTTGTATCTGAGATCCTTAAGAATTTAGATCTAAACCAATAAGAGAGTAGTGACCTGATAAGTATAAACATATCAAGAACTTCTAAATAATAACAGTATTCCTATTACTAAGTATTGTGTACTTAATTCATGTTACTCAGAAATGTATACAGTGACAACTAATTAATAGCCAGATAAATGGTATAACTATTAATTTTCTTGGTTTTAGTTTTGCAGCCATTTTATGGTGATCTATAAATATTTATGATGTGGACCGAAGAAGAACTAATTCTTTTTAGGACTCTAAACCCTATAGTTTTCTCTGTATATGTTAGCAAGAAACTGATAAAAGCAAGAGCAGAGGACATTAAGCTGCCCTTAATTTGTAACAGAATATTTTAACATGATTTTAAAACCTTACTTTGATTCCCTGAATTCTATTACATTATTATTATGTACTCAATATCTGGTTATCACATTCTGGTAAAATATTTTCTTTGTCTATTGTCTCTGCTCCATAAGATATAGAAATGTCAACTATTTTATATAACAAAAATCCACATCAGCTTTTTAGCCTTTTTAACTTAATATTTCTAGTTTTTAACTAATTTAAAATACAGTACACCACCCCAAATATTTAATTAGTTGTGTCAATGTATAAAATTGAAAATATATTCAGAATGTGAAGAGATTTATTTCTATCCAAGCATTAACAATCAAAATAGAACCTTGCTATCCTGTTAAATCTTCTACATACCATTAAATAATGCTCTAATTATGAATTTTAATTCATTTAGGAATAATTCAAGAGCCAGTATCTGTGTTATTTGGTATATTTATACATCTGAAAAAAAAAAAGGGGGTTGCTGTGTTAATTATATTGCTACTAAGCAGTGCATGTCTACAATAGCTTGCTTATATACAAGTTCAGCAGCTAATACAGTGCATGTTTACTCTAAGATGGTGTACATAAAAAAGGGTGGGTTAGAAACAAATTCTGAATGTGTTTGAAAACGCACTTGATTTGTGAGCACATAGTGCGCTGCTGTGCTAATTCTGACTGAGATGTATGAAGCTGTTCACGTAAGGTCTCTAATTGGCACTCCAAAACACTCATGCTTGCCCTCCTGGAACCTTGAGAACCCAGCAGCTCCCGACGTTCTGCTTCTAGTTTTGCAACCTTTTCTTCACTCTCCATTAGCATCTTCTCTAGACGATTATGTTCACTCACTTGTGTCTCTGTTGCAATCTGTCCATTGTATAACAACAAACTAGTTCAAAATACACATATAAAATTGAAGTACTTTTAATCTAACTATAGTACAATAACATTTTAAAATTTAATATTTATTCAAAAGAGTACATGAATAATTTAGGAAAAAATAAAATAACAGAACAATTCACAAAATTAAAATATGCTATCCATGCAATTAGTTAACGTTTTCAGCTTTTGCCAAAGCAACTATAAGATAAAGCATTATGTGAGAGAGATATGAGGAAAAGAATCTCTTTTCTATAAATTAACATTAAAATACAGAAATCTTTATACTACTACGTGCAAAGATATCTAAGCAGTGTCAACAAGCACATTAAAAGCAATCAATATTTTGAATTCTAAGATTATCTTCTGCATTCTACAAATAACTGAATTTAAAGACCATACAGCAGTAACTTTGGTCTTATAAACAATAATGGTGTATTGCTTTCTTAGAAGATTAAGAAAAACTTACTTTCCAATTTGATCAAGTTTTAAATGTTAATAATCCCTCTTAAAGTTGAAATAGAGGCTTAACAGAAAACAGATCATTGATATTCTATGTTAGGTTTAATGTTATTAGGGTAGAGAAAAATATATCAAATAAACAAAGAGGGAAGGGACGTCACAGATAAGCAAAGGCTGAAGTGTGGAAGTTAAAAGATACTGGAAGAGAGCTTAATAATAGACATAATGTGTGCTCATGTTCAGCATTATAGTAGGTACTGTCGTGAGCATTATTGCAGCCGGCGCGCACAATGAGACAGATAGCGCAATGCGGAGATAAAAGCTTGCCGAAACAGATAAAGAGACATAGCTGACTGGAATGTTCGCTTTCTTGTTTGTTACAGAACATTCGATTAATTTCTAGAACAATGATTAGAGGTATAAAAAGGAAGCCGCGACTCACCAGTGTAATCAGTTTTAATTGGACTCGTGTGCATGCAGCAGTGTTTTGAAAGTGAACTCTTTTGTATGTGGTCAATGACCTTGAAGATTGTATTTGTGTATGCTACGTAATTCTGCTGCTGTACGGGTTGACCAAAGTGTGTTGCTATGGAAATAAAGAGCAAACTGGTCTTTTAATTTTACAAACCCAGAAAGTCGCAATTGGTGTCAGGAGTGGAACATACGGCAATGGATGCTGCATTGCCAAAAATTCTAGAAGAGCTGAAAGAAATGAGAACAGCGAATGACAACCTCGCTACGAAAACAGAAGCGGCAAATAACCTGGCCGCGAAGTTGGAGACCACAAATAACAACTTGGCCGCGACGATGACTGCGAAGATGACCGAATTGACCACGGAAATGAAAGCGACGAACGATAGCCTGGCTACAGAAATGAAGGCGGCGAACGAGACTCTCGCCGCCAAATTTGAAGAACAGTTGGCCGGCCTGAAGGAGGACGTCACGGAGCTGGGCAAGCGGATGGGTCACATGAAGATCGCGTTGAGGGCCTGGCGAACCGCGTTAACGACCTAGAGGGAAATGCCGACAGCAGCACCAAGTCCCTGAACGCGATGGTAGAGGATATCGTCGGCAGAAGAATGAAGGATTTAAAGGCCGACGCGCCGGGACGCGACACATCTACACGCGTCAAACCACCCAAGTACGACGGCACGTCAACGTTCGAAGTATTACGCCACCAGTTCGATACAGTGACCAAGCACAACAAGTGGTCACCAGAGGAAGAGACCGCAAAGCTAATAGCCAGCCTCCAGCGACGGCCCGCAGATACTGAACGCGGTCCAAACAGCGGCGGCGCCCAAGGACATCTAGGAGGCCCTGGAAAGCCGCCTCGGAAATCACCGCTTAGCCGCAGCCTAATGCAGCCAACTGAAGTCAAGGATGCAGCAGCCAGGGGAGACGCTGCAGTTCACCCTGGCAATTGAACAGCTGGCCAGCAAAGCCTTGGTCGACCTTTGACCAGAGTTCGTATCCTGGGAAGCCGCCTACACGTTCGTTGACGGGGTACGAGACGTCGAGACACGTCAGCGCCTAATGCTCGGCGACTACAAGACCATCCACGAGGCGCTAACCGCCGCACTGAAGATGGAGGAGACCACGGTGACGGCTGTCCCGACGTCGAGAACAAGGAGTATCCACTACGCTGGAGATCGAAGGCCAGCCGAGGGACGCCAGCGAAGACAAAGTGGCGTGTGTTAGGGGTGTGGCCAGCCGGGAGAGAGACTGCTCACACCAAGTAGCGCAGCCGGAGAAACGAGTAAGTGCCAGCGTGGCGAGGGGTACGTCAGCGCCATCTGCGCCATCCCCTCGAGTGACACTGCATGCCGTCAGCCGACGGATGGATCGAGGACGGTTGGGTGAGAGGGAAGCCGTGCCGCGGGCTCGTGGACACCGGGGCAGCCATGGTCGTCATCAGACCAGACGTAGCCAGGGGTTTGCCGTCGAGAAAACCGAGCCGACCATATCAGCTTATGACGGCATCGGGTGACACCTTGCCTCTGCAGAAGGATGCTCTGCTGAAGTTGACCTTGGGACGGAGTGCCGTGCGTCAGTGGGTGTTCGTCGCGGAGGTGGCTGAGGAGGTGATACTAGGACTGGGTGCCTTCAGGAGCCACGAGGCGACCTTCGACGTCGGTCGGAAGGTCCTGCGGCTTAACGAACAAGTGATACTCCGGCAACCCAAAGAGTACTTTGGAATCTCCAGGGTCATCTTGAAGGAAGATGTGGTTGTCCCCGCGAAAAGCGAGGTGCTGGTAACGGCGCGACTGGAAGGCCAGCGGACGAAAAACTTGATGATGGACCAAAACGACTGTGCACGGATTCTATGTAGCCAGACATTGTTGCCCTGTCGAGACGAGGTTGGGAGCTGTTCGGATTGGGTTGGTCTCGAGGGGGCAGTGTGTTCCCGTTAGCCCACGGGTAAATGGGTACCTCCGGCCAGGCCGCCAGGGCCGCCCGGAGGGGGTAGCGGGTTGCCTTAATAGTCCCGGGTGCTAGCCTGCAAAGCTAGTAGTGGGTGTGCTAGATCACCTGCGGCCCCACCGAGGTTATCGGTAGTCTTCCCTTCGGGGTTGGCGCGCGTAAGTGGCGTATCCACTTCCATCCCGTCTTGACGTTGTGTTCAGATGGGGGGGCTTTTTAAGAAATCAGGTATTGCCCTATGGAAAGAGCCCCGGAGTATCAATCGCTCCCGGGTAGAAGGAGGCCCGGGTCCTTGGTCCTACGGGTCCAGGACTAATGGGAGTAGAACCTCTGCACTTATCTGTCGAGACGAGGTATGTATGCGGAGTACCTTGAAGAAGGTAAAGATCAAACAGGATTATACCCTTTCATTTTGGAATGAAAATTTGCAGACCCTAAGAAGCAAAGTAAGGAAAGCTAGAAGAATTTATCAAGGCAGTCTGATTGCGGATGAAAAGGAAAGAAATCTTAAAATCTATAGGGAGTTGAAGGATAAATATAAGAAGGATATTGAAATATATAGAAATGATTCGTGGGACAAATATAAGGAGGATAGCATAAGAAATAATGTATGGGGTGTACCATATAAGATCATAACGGATAAGATAAGGGCACCTGAAGTAATTTCGACCTTGCAAAAAGATGATGGGCAATATACGAAAAATTGGATAGAATCTATAAACTTCCTAATGACAAAATTATTACCTTCGGATGATCTTGGAGGTGAGGAAGAGGAACATCGTGTAAAAAGAGATAAATATAATAGTGTTTATATTAATAATAAAGTCATATATCCTTTTGATGAAATGGAAGTTAGATTAGCCATACAAAGTTTGAAGAAAAGGAAAGCACCAGGACCTGATGGTATTCCAGCGGAAGTCATACAAAATTTAGAACATCAAATAGCTCCCTATCTGACTTCCTTATTAAATGAATGTATAATCCAGGGAAGAGTGCCATATTGTTTGAAAGAAGCGGATGTTGTAATTTTGAAAAAAGCAAAGGACAAGGATCCGACAAATCCAAAGTCATATAGACCTATCTGTTTGCTAAATGTTTTAGGAAAATTACAAGAGAAATTGATATATAAAAGGATTATTGAGTATAGAGTAATGATAGGTATGACGGAAAATCAATATGGATTTAGAAAAGGAATTTCAACAGAGGATGCCTTAAACGCTTTAACGATGAATGTAAAAAATTCAGATCAAAAATATGTGGTAGGAGTAACAGTTGACATATCTGGCGCCTTTGATAATGTATGGTGGCCCGAATTGTTTGATATATTTAAAATCAAGAATTATCCAGCAACTATAGTCAATTTATTAAAGGATTATTGTACGAATAGAAAAGTATATATTACGGGGAATGATCGTAAGATTATTAAAGATATCACTAAAGGGTGCCCGCAAGGTTCAATCCTCGGTCCCCTTTTCTGGGATATTTTAATTGAGGCTTTTATCGAAAAATTGTTGAGCATGGCTGAAGTAAAGGATGTGATAGCGTATGCCGATGATGTCGTCGTGTTATTTGAAGCCAATAGTAGAAATGAAATTGAAATAAAAGGACGAAGTATTCTACAAATTTTGGAACAGTGGTGCCATACCGTTAAATTACAGGTAGCACCGGCAAAATCGGCATATCTTATCTTCAAAGGACAGCTGAAAAGAAATCCCATCTTGAAGATAAATGGTCAAATAATCAAACGAGAAACCCATGTTAGATATCTAGGATTACAGGTCGACGAGAAATTAAATTTTGATGAGCATGTGAAAAAAGTATCGGACAAGGCTGGGAATATCATGATGAAAATAGCTACTTTGTCAACTAGAAATTTTAAATTACCGATAGAAGCCATAAGGATATATATCAATAGTATCATGAATGGCATCACCGGTTATGGGGCAGCCATTTGGGCTAATCGACTTCGACTGCAGAAAAATGTAAAGATCCTTAGAAGTATGCAGAGACAGTTTCTGTTACGTTCAACCGGAGCAGTTAGAACATCATCGACAATGTCATTATTGATTATATTGGGAATATGGCCTATAGATTATGTTATTAGAAGACGAGGAGCATTATATTGGTTGAAGAAAGATAGACAAGATAAAGTAGAAGAAATTATGGGTAGAAGATGTGATGACAAACGAATTGTGAATTATTTAATATTGGACGAGTGGCAACATGAGTGGAATACTATGGAAGAAAGTAGAAGAGTATTTAGTATATTTCCAAATGTAAGAGAAAGAATTAAAATGACACATATTTCACCCAAACAAGGACTTATACATTATTTTACGGGACATGGTGCCTTTGGTACATATCTCAAGAGGATAAAAAGGATTGACTCAGATATTTGTAATATGTGTGATGTGCAAGATACTCCCGAACATTGTCTGTTTGAATGTGTGAAATATGAAGAGGATGTTTTTGAACAACGACAACTGATAGCAGGAAAATCAATCTATGAGATAGTTCGGAATACCGATGACTATAAAATGTTAGAGGAAATTGCAAGTTTTGTATTTATCAAAGGACATGAAAGTTATATTGAATCCAGACAGAGGGAACCCAGAAGAGGAGTTAAAATATATCACAAACGACAGCAACAAAGAGAATCCATCTGTTTAAGAATCACCAGATCCCAAACAGAAGAGGACCGGAGTTCACAGAGGAGCGAGGAGCAGGAGGAGCAGGAACATCAGGAGCCATGTACGATCAACCGCAGACGGCACTATTGGGTGTCGTTGGGCAGGATCGGGACGGCTGGCCGGAGAAGGATGGAACGAGAGATGGAGCCTCCATAAGAAGATCCAGAAACATCGATAGAGATAGGTAGATTTTACACCTGGAACTGATGAACCATCCTTTTCTCCTGATGCATGTAGGAAACTATGTAATTCCGGTTGAGGAAAGGATCGGATACCAGGGACAGGTGTTTAATCGAGTTAGTATGTAGGAATGGTAATTCTAGTAGACATAGTATCTGTGTTTATGTATTTCAATGTAGTTTATATTTGTTGTATATATGTAAAGAATTACCATTGTAGTAATAGTTTAGTTTGAGCTTTGTAAGTCACTGGTTTCCAGTGACATAGGTTTAGCTATAGTTAGTTAGCTTAGTTTTAGTAATATCTGCAAATATGCATTGAAAATGATGATAAATAAAGTTGAAAAGAGGAAAAAAGAAAATAAAATTTGTGGAAGCTATGTCTTGGTTTTGCTTCAAGATGCCAAGACATGGTAAGCAGATTTTTTTTTTTTTTTTTTTTTTTTTTTTTTTTTTTTGTCGAGACGAGGTGCTGGTGAGGCTATTCAACCTGACAGACACCGATCACGACGTCCACGACGGGACGGAGTTGGAGACGTGCGAGCCCGTGGTAAGCTTGACAGCAATCGACAAGACACAGGAGCCGGTGCCAACGCAACACCTGGGGCCCCGGCTGGAAGGCTTTGCTTACTGGAGAGGGCGGCCGACCACCTGACCGCGGAACAGCTGGAGAAGGTTCGACAATTGCTGAGACGATACCAACGCGTCTTCAGTCAAGGTAACAGCGACTACCACCGCACGTACCGAGTGCTCCGTCGCAGTGAAACCGGAGAGCCCGGCCTATTCGGCAACCACCTAGAGGCGTTCCGCCGGCAGAACAAGCGGCGATACGGGACATGTTGGAGGACATGAAATCCAGGGGAGTAATTGAAGAGTCTGACAGCCCTTGGTGTTCGCCTGTGGTTCTGGTGACGAAAAAGAACGGTGAGCTACGCTTCTGCGTGGACTACACGAAGGTAAATGCTGTCACCAGGAAGGAATGCTTCCCCTTACTCCGGATTGACGACACTCAGGACACGCTTGCTGGCGCGCTGTAGTTCTCGACCCTGGACTTGAAGGCAGGTTACTGGCAGGTAGCTCTAGACCCGAGAGATGAGGAGAAAACTGCATTCTCGACAGGCCAAGGGCTTTGGCAATTCACAGTTATGCCCTTTGGCCTCTGCAATGCACCAGATACCTTCCAACGCCTCATGGAGTGATGAGAGGACTGACTTATGACGCCTGCCTGCTACACCTGGACATCATCATCGTCGTCGACAAGGCATTCGAGGACCATCTGGACAACCTGGGCAAGGTGTTACAGAGACTGCAGGCGACTGATCTGAAAGTAGTAACTTCTAAACGCAAAGAAGTGCCAGCTCTTCCGCAAGGAAGTCAACTACTTGGGCCACATAGTCTCACCAACCGGAGTGGCCACAGATCCGGAGAAGACAGGCTGTAAGAGATTGGCCTCACCCAAAGGATAAGCGAGAGTTGCGCAGTTTCCTGAAGCTGTGCAGTTATTATCACTGCTTCTTAGAGGGCTTCTCCAACATTGCCAAGCCCCACACCCGCCTGACAGAAGAACACTGATGTTATGCGTGGACGGAGGACGCCGAAGGCGCTTTCCAGCAGCTGAAGACGATGCTTTGCAGTGCTCCTATTTTGGGATTCCCACAACCAGGCGGCGCCTTCATTGCGGACACTGACGTCAGCAACCACTGCATTGGAAGCATCCTATCCCAAGTCCAGGATGGCCACGAGCGGGTGATAGCCTACTACAGAAAGGCGCTGTCCAAGGCAGAACTACTGCGTCACCCGTCAAGAGCTACTGGCGGTAGTAAATACCTGGGAGCACTTCCAAAAGTACCTGTACGGTCAGCCATTACACCTGAGGACTGACCATTCTGTCCTAACCTGGCTACTTAGCTTTAGGAACCTGAAAGGCCAGACAGCCCGTTGGATCCAGAGGCTGCAGGAGTATGACTTCACCTCTGAACATCGTAGAGGGAAGAGCCATGGCAATGCAGATGCAACGTCCCGAAGACCCTGCCTGGAAGATTGCGGCCAGTGCACAAGAGTGGAAGAGAAGGAACGTGCCGCACCTGTCAGAGTGGTCACGGCAGTACCTGCGTAGCTCTAGCAGGCTCAGCTGTTGGTGATACATGAAATGTTTGCAGAACTTGGCAAAACTGATCCTCTGCAACCCACCTTGGATTATACATGGACTTCAATTCTTATTTAACTGTTCTTATGCAACTATTAGATTAATTTTTATTTCATTTATTATTTATTACAAACTAATGTTTTAACTAAAAAATAAAAATGTTAAGAAAAACAGTTAAAATGCATTCTTAATGAGTAAGAACTATGGTATAATGAAGCACAGAATTAATATAATTTATACCATTCTATCAGGTTGAAACTGATTACGATTTATTTGTTTCTTATTTACATATTTCAATTAATTATTGTAAGTCTTAATTATTGAGTTGAACTATGCTTCATATATTGCTAGTATTTACCTAGAATGCATTTTGTTAGGACCTTTCTAACATTCTCAGCTAATGTCAACTCAATTCGACTCAAATTATATTAAAAAAATATATAGGTAAGTTAAAATACAGTTTACAATTTCATACAGTATTACATAAGTATCTGCATTTTAACCCCTGTGTCAGGCAATTTTCCCTTCCCCTTCTCATTTGCTGTTTGCACACATAAGAAATCTTTCAACCCAGTAGTGCTGTGACACTGCTGTGTCAATTCAAGACACGTTCTGCAAGAGTAGATCAGAAATTTTTGGATGAATGGGTACTTTCATATTTTATAGCATATAAAGATGCTGCAGTGTACTGCGTGTAAGTACTGTAAAAACTCTGAAGTATTAAGTATTTTTGTTCATTTTTCCTAAGTCTATAAGCAATATTTATTTCAATTTCAGAAATATGTTAAATGCTCGTTTTTAATATTTACTGTTTGAATAACCACTAATAAAGCACTTGATTTTGTTTTGTCATTTAATGTATATCTTGTATTTTAAGAAATAAGTGTTTCTAGCTTCCCAAAATAAGAATTTCATTAGACTTTTACTTCAATAGAAGAGAAGCTGTGTTACAAGTGTAGAGAATATCCTGGACACAAATGTTAATAACATATAAAAGCTTTGCTATGATTTTAAAATGAGTTGTGGTAGTCAATTCTAAGTATAGAATACATTAATGAATACTGCAATGAAAACCTTACATCAGTATAATAACTGTTGAGGTGTTTTAAAGCATTAAAAATAAATAAGTGCAGTCACCTGCAGATTTAATTTTCAGTTCTTTGTTAACATATTTCAGAGTTATTTTGTTTTTGAAATTAATTATTAATCATCAAAGGGAATCCTTCTGAAAACCTTCCTCATGAATCTTTTATACAATCATTCTTTATTCTGGGTGGAATATTATAGAAAAATAACTATTATCATATTTTTCTTACTGAGGATAATTACCTTGTGACAATTCTGTACTTTTTTTTTTTTTTTTAAATTTACGTCCGCCCCAACGTTAAGTTATATTGGACGGTGAATGGATTAGGTGAAATGGCACTCAAATGAGTCCAGGGTCCATGGAGCTTAGAGTTACCCGACATTCGTCTTGAAGGATAAGGGAAAAACCTGGAAAAACCTTATCCAGGTAACTCACCCTGACCGAGATTCGAACTCGGGACCTCTTGAACGTGAGGCAGACATGCTACCATCTATGCTAAGCATCCATTATATGTGTCATTCATAAATTTTTAAAAATAAGCACAAATATTTTTCAATTTAATTGGAAATGTTACAACTTTTCAAAGGATTCTCCTTATAAGGAGTATACTTCTGCATCCATTCAAGCCACTTTGAAAATGCATCTGATCAAATACGTGCTCAGAACTATTGTGTCTATTAATAATAAAAAGCAACTGAACATACTCAATAAAGGTTGCCAACATATGCTACAGGGAAGCAAATGATTATCATAGGAGAGTAGGAGAGTACAAATTAAACTTAAACTGATAGGGGTCCACATAAAATAGGAACTGTTTTGTATAATAAATTACCATTTATAATTAAGAATGCTACATACACAATATTAACTAGAGTTGAAATTATTTCTAACAGGTAAATGCTTGTACAATACTACTGAATTATAATCGATTATGTATATGTGTTTAAATAATCACTTTTGTAATTTGTAATTTTGTAATTCCTTTCTTGGAAGTGTTGAAAACAGTGTTGTTATAATAAATTAAATTTAAAGGGAGTCAATTAATGACACTAACAACACTTACTTTTAAATTTTTCTGGAACATGTCTCTGAAATATGTTGCAGAAAAATTTAAAAGTATTATTAAATAGAATAAAAAGAAGTATTTCAGAAAGTGGAGTGCCATTGTTACTAAAATTAGGCAAGTGAGTCAACCTTGTATATACTTTTCTCCACTTACAAGTTTTTTATGAAGACTAGTTTCTGGGGACTTCTCCCCTATCGTCAGCTCTGTGGTAGACTGATGATGCATCCGGTGTCTGCATCTGGCTTGGTGTTGTGCTGCCATCTAACGTCCTGGTAAGTTTGATGACGTCATCTACGGCGGGAATTTCAAAATTCATCAAGAGGTCCTGTTTTTTCGTAATAAATATGTTTTCCCAAATCTGTAGTTCCAGAGGTTTCTTTGCCTGTTTGATCAGTTCTATTTCTTGTTTTATGTTGTGATTCTCAGACCAAAAGTGATGTGATACGGCCGACTTGTCCATTTGTTTGAATTTAATATTTCTGAAGTGTTCTTTCATTCTTGTTCCCAGATTCCTTTTGGTCTTACCAATGTATATCTTGTCACAATCCTGGCAACTCATTTGGTAAATGCCTGATAATTGAGTTTTCGGTGTGCTATTTTTTAGAGGGTGGTTTAGTAACTTGCGGATGTTGTGTTTGTTTTGAGGGGCTAATTTTATGTTGAAGCTCTTAAATATCTTTTCAAATTTTTTGAAGTATTTTGGATGAAATGTAAATTTTCCATATCTGGTGTTTGGGTTTTCTAGTTTTTTTAACGTAGTAATGTCCTTTAAGTATTTGTTTCTTTTGTGTCTATAGATCAGTTTTTTGATGAAATTTGTGTTATAGTTGTTCAGTTCGGCAACCTGGTGTATGTGAGCGTACTCCTGTTCATATTCTGTTTTTGTTAGCGGAATGTTGATTAATCTGTGAACTAAACTATGGAATACTGCATATTGATGTTGTACTGGGTTGAATGGGTTGCATTTAATGTAATTGTCAACATGTGTTGCTTTTCGGTATATTCCAAATTGTAATCCTGTGGGTGTTCTAATGATTTTCAAATCTAGAAAAGGTAGCCATTCATCCTGCTCTACTTCAGTGGTGAAAACTATGGATTTTTCTTGTAGGTTTAGCAACTTTATAGCATCCTCGGTTAGTCTTCTAGGGACTATCGCAAACACATCGTCGACATATCTATGCCAACATTTGAAAATATGTGGAAAGGCTGTAGTAATGTGTGTTTCCAAATTACTCATGAACAGATTAGCTAGTAATGGTGAAAGAGGGTTACCCATGGCCAAGCCTGCTGTTTGTTGGAAGATCTTGCTGGAGAACATGAAGCTGTTTTGTTCAATACATAGGGTGGTTAATTTGATGTATTCCTCTATTTTATCATCTGCAACGTTGCTTTTGGATAACCAGCCTTTCATCAATTTTGGAATTTTTTCTACTGGTATGCACGTGAATAGAGATCTGATATCAAAGGACACCATCACCTCTTCAGTTTTTATAATTGTGTTTTCAATTTTCTTTACTAAATCCAATGAATTGTTTATGCTTAGAGATTCAAACTTTTCAAACTTGTCAAATTCTTCCAACAACCATTTTGCCAGTTTGTAAGTCGGGGCATCTATATTGTTAATAATGGGTCGCATGCTGTTGTCTGTCTTGTGAATCTTAGGTAGGCAGTATAATTTTGGCAAATTAGGGTTGTTTACAATTATGCTATTTTTCATCTTATGTGGTACTACTGTATTTTCTTTAATTGCTTTTTTGGTGGTTTCTATGTATTTCCTTAAAGGGTTTTTGGTTAGGGTTGTATATTCTGGATTTTGTAGTAGATGTTCGACTCGCTGGTTGTAATCATTTCGGTCCATAATGACTACCATATTTCCTTTGTCTGCTTTCAGATAAAAAACTGGTTTTTGGTTCAATGTTTGAATAATTTCTTTGTAGTTATTTTCCTGTCCGAATGTCATCCCCTTTAGAATTTCTAAGCATTTTGATTTGTTTTTTCGCTACCATTTTCCAAAAAGTTTGAGGTTATGGTGACGTCAGCGATGTAATCGTCTAAATTGCCCGAGTTGCCGACACAAGTTTTAAAACCTTTGTTTAGAAGTTTTAACTCTGTTTCGGTGAAAGCTTGGGAAGAGATGTTGACTACATTGTCTGGTGTTTCTGTGACATGGCGATACTGGTTGAACCAAAAACCAGTTTTTTATCTGAAAGCAGACAAAGGAAATACGGTAGTCATTATGGACCGAAATGATTACAACCAGCGAGTCGAACATCTACTACAAAATCCAGAATATACAACCCTAACCAAAAACCCTTTAAGGAAATACATAGAAACCACCAAAAAAGCAATTAAAGAAAATACAGTAGTGCCACATAAGATGAAAAATAGCATAATTGTAAACAACCCTAATTTTCCAAAATTATACTGCCTACCTAAGATTCACAAGACAGACAACAGCATGCGACCCATTATTAACAATATAGATGCCCCGACTTACAAACTGGCAAAATGGTTGTTGGAAGAATTTGACAAGTTTGAAAAGTTTGAATCTCTAAGCATAAACAATTCATTGGATTTAGTAAAGAAAATTGAAAACACAATTATAAAAACTGAAGAGGTGATGGTGTCCTTTGATATCAGATCTCTATTCACGAGCATACCAGTAGAAAAAATTCCAAAATTGATGAAAGGCTGGTTATCCAAAAGCAACGTTGGAGATGATAAAATAGAGGAACACATCAAATTAACCACCCTATGTATTGAACAAAACAGCTTCATGTTCTCCAGTAAGATCTTCAAACAAACAGCAGGCTTGGCCATGGGTAACCCTCTTTCACCAATACTAGCTAATCTGTTCATGAGTAATTTGGAAACACACATTACTACAGCCTTTCCACATATTTTCAAATGTTGGCATAGATATGTCGACGATGTGTTTGCGATAGTCCCTAGAAGACTAACCGAGGATGCTATAAAGTTGCTAAACCTACAAGAAAAATCCATAGTTTTCATCATTGAAGTAGAGCAGGATGAATGGCTACCTTTTCTAGATTTGAAAATCATTAGAACACCAACAGGATTACAATTTGGAATATACCGAAAAGCAACACATGTTGACAATTACATTAAATGCAACCCATTCAACCCAGTACAACATCAATATGCAGTATTCCATAGTTTAGTTCACAGATTAATCAACATTCCGCTAACAAAAACAGAATATGAACAGGAGTACGCTCACATACACCAGGTTGCCGAACTGAACAACTATAACACAAATTTCATCAAAAAACTGATCTATAGACGCAAAAGAAACAAATACTTAAAGGACATTACTACGTTAAAAAAACTAGAAAACCCAAACACCAGTTATGGAAAATTTACATTTCATCCAAAATACTTCAAAAAATTTGAAAAGATATTTAAGAGCTTCAACATAAAATTAGCCCCTCAAAACAAACACAACATCCGCAAGTTACTAAACCACCCTCTAAAAAATAGCACACCGAAAACTCAATTATCAGGCATTTACCAAATGAGTTGCCAGGATTGTGACAAGATATACATTGGTAAGACCAAAAGGAATCTAGGAACAAGAATGAAAGAACACTTCAGAAATATGAAATTCAAACAAATGGACAAGTCGGCCGTAGCACATCACTTTTGGTCTGAGAATCACAACATAAAACAAGAAATAGAACTGATCAAACAGGCAAAGAAACCTCTGGAACTACAGATTTGGGAAAACATATTTATTACGAAAAACAGGACCTCTTGATGAATTTTGAAATTCCCGCGGTAGATGACGTCATCAAACTTACCAGGACATTAGATGGCAGCACAACACCAAGCCAGATGCAGACACCGGATGCATCATCAGTCTACCACAGAGCTGACGATAGGGGAGAAGTCCCCAGAAACTAGTCTTCATAAAAAACTTGTAAGTGGAGAAAAGTATATACAAGGTTGACTCACTTGCCTAATTTTAATAAGTATTATTAAATTTTAGATGAGTCGTATTTTTTACACATCTGCTTCACTTTCGTACCTATTTTGAGGACATGTTTCGCAAATCTTCGTTTGCATCTACGGCTCTTGTGCGACTGAAGCAGATGTGTAAAAAATACGACTCATCTAAAATTTAATAATTTTTCGCTTCACTGTGGTGTTCCAATACAGTTAAATCTCGATATGTTAAAAGTAAGTGTTGTTTAGTGTCATTAATTGACTCCCTTTAAATTTAATGTAATTTTGGAATTTATTTATCATCTCTTTTTTTTTACATCATCAAATGGAAATACAAAATCAACAATTATAAAATCCATACTGGAAAATGTCATATATACCTAAATCCTGAAAATCCTATCATGTTGCCTGCCATTGAATAATAATTTGCTCCCCCATACACCTAACCCTAGGTTTTTGTGTATTGGAGGCCCTCTACTCCTTTTTACACTTTTGCTATTTCACCTATCCTACTCTACATTTTTCTCTTAATTGTTTTTAGCAATCTCTCTTTAACTTTCTCTAAATAATTCCCTATATCTCTCCTGATCTTTTCCCCTTTTACTGACAAAATTTTTCTAATTACTACTTCACCCCCCAAATTGTCCCATTTACATAGCCAAGCCTGCTCTCTCCATATCTTTGTTTGACTACAATATAATATACAATGGAAATTTGCACTCTCTTCTCCAAACAATGGACATTTATCTAGCTTCCTCTCTTGACCTATACCTTTCAAATTTCTCTCTCCTGTTCTCGCACAAGCAAAACCTTCTCGCCCTAACTTATTGCATATGTCTATATATCCTTCTCTCTCCAAGGTTGTTTTTATTTTTCTATATAACCTCAATGAGCTTTTGTCACTTGTACTGCCAAAAATGTCTTGTTTGTCAATATCTTCTAATCTTAACTTCTTTCCAGAAGCCTCTATCACTTTTGTAAGTAATTCATGTATTAACTAAGTTTATAGATATGATTGACAATGTCAGATGTTCTTGTAAGAGTATTGACTACAATAAAGTTATTAAATTTTAGATGAGTCGTATTTCTTACACATTTGCTTCACTTTCGTACCTATTTTGAGGACATGTTTCGCAAATCTTCGTTTGCATCTACGGCTCTTGTGCGACTGACGCTAGATCCAGCGGTGTGGGTAATTCTGGGGTTGTTGCTGCCATCTGTTGATTTAGTGATGAACTGAAATGTGGGATTCTCTTCTAGCGGGATTTCAAAGTTCATTAGTTGGTTTTTATGTTTTTCTATGTATATTCTCTCCCATATGACGAGTTCACTATGTTTTTGTACGTATTTTAGTAATTCTGTGCTATCTTCAATTTCATGATTTTCAGACCAGAAATGAGCTGCTATTGCGGACTTATCAATATTTTTGTATCTTAAGTGCCTGAAGTGTTCTTTCTTTCTAGTGCCTATGTTTCTTTTTGTCCTCCCTATGTAAATTTTTTCACAGTCTTTACACTTAATTTTGTAAATGCCTGACTTTTCCTCTGGTTTTTTCTTATCAGTTAAATCTCGATACAATAAAGTTGTTGCTCTTATTACTGTTACTATTACTAAAATTCTTTTGGGAGGTCTTTAGCACATAAATTCTATGTAAGCTGGAATGACATCTTCATATAATGAAAAATAATAACTATGCAGCCTTTTTTTTTTGGAAAAAGGAAAAAGACACATGGAGCCAAATCTGGAGAATAAGGGGGTTAGGAAGGACTCTTGAGCTCTGATCTTTCAAGAAATCAAGCATTCTATCCGCAATGTGTGCTGAAGCATTGTCATGCTGAAGCAGCTGCTGAGTGGTCTTCTATCCTGGAGCTTGTTTTCCATACTGCAATGACTATTGGCAGATATAAATTCATGCATCACTTATAGTAACTGTTCTTCTGGATATCCAGGGTGACAAATGATAAATGACCAGTTTTTAAGAAGGAAGCCACCACTTTTTTCCTGCATGTTTGCACTTTTGTTGGTGGGTATACTTTTCATTATTATAGTGATGTATGCATTATTCATCTACTGTGACAATAATATAAGCTATCTGCTTCATACATTGTTGAATATTTCCAGCATGAAATGGCATCAATATATGTGAGCTGCTTTTTAGTCTTATAATGGTGAAGGCGGTACCCAACAAGAACACATTTGGTTACCTACAGACGTTCATGTAAGATGGCATTGATACAATGTTAAGGGTACTTTACATATCACTGTGGTGGTGTGGAGATCTTCCATTAATATCTTCCCAGCAGATGCAATTATTTTTGGTGTTACTACTCAGTGAGGATGACCCTTGCAAGGATTGCCTTCCAAGGATTCCCAACCCCTTTGAAATTGCTGAAACAGTTTCCAATAGTGGTTCTGAATGGTGTAGAGCTCCAACATTAGTCCTCTTTTGAAGTATAATAAATCATTGCACGAAAATTATGCAATGACACCTCCAATGCCTGTCTGTGTAACAATGTGTTCTTTAACTACATTCTTGCAAAACTGTCTGTCACATTGTTGTAAAAAGCATTATTATAGCTTTAAAATATCCCCTTATCAAATAAAATTAGTTATACTGCTGTCACTTTAATAGTGTAATCACAATTAAAACTTTTTGGAGCGAACTTCATACTTACCTACATGGATTTTGTGGTTGTAATTTACGTCCTCCAACGTTAAGTCATATTGGACGGTGGATGAATTGGGTGAAATGATGCTCAAATGAGTCCAGGGTCCATAGAGCTTAGAGTTACCCGACATTCGTCTTTAAGGATAAGGAAAACCCCCAGAAAAACCTTATCCAGGTAACTCACCCTGACCGAGATTCGAACTCGGGACCTCTTGAACGTGAGGCAGACATGCTACCATCTACACTACAATGGCGGGCTTACCTTCTTGTGCTTCAAGTTTTGCAGCACTTGAGGAAAAATAAATTATATACTCCATGCACCAATAGCTGATTCTAGAACTGGAATACTATGGTCTGACAAACTTCGAGTCAACACAAAAATACTAGACATGAACTTACAGCCTTAACCATGCCTTATAGCTATTATAGTAATTACTTCAGTTTTTATAGCACTTTCACTGAGCCATTAAACACATTGTCTATGAAAAAATATTAGAACATAAGAAAATGCAAAATTGAATCTTAATGGCAAAATGTCACAAGCGTATTTTTCAGTTTCTAAACTGAAATATCTCTGACCTTCTGTTTTAACTGAATATGCATAGTTATAAAAAGGAAACAAATCATCAATAATTCATCATCAGTTGAATAAAGCAGCATTTTAAATAAGCACTAACCTTTAAACGCTCTCGTAGAGCATCTCGTTCTACTTCCAGATGATGTAATTCCTGCTTTGCCAGGTCTCTTTCCCACTCCAGTTTCTTCGATCTCATCTTTCCAATGAAAGAAATAAATATACATAATTTTTATGAAACATAAGTTGTTAGTGTGATTAAAAAAGAGTAATGTGTTGCATTCATATGACTTCCTCTGGCCACTTCCACCTTTTTTATGCAGCTTCTATAATCTATGCTTGCAAAACTTATATTGTTTATTTTTTTATCTACACCATGTTATTTGAGTTCAACATTTGCAGAAATGGTTTCATCACACATTTTGTTGTAGATACAAAGGAGATACAAGAGGTTGAAGGAATCAAATCTTTCAAAAGTGTGTCAATGTATGCTTATTCTGGTTTCATATAACATGATAAATAAATGAATAGCAACAGCACTTCAAAAATGAGAAGGCATTCAAAAATTTAAACAAAAAACAATGATTGCCTGATCTCATAAAAAAATTCTTTGAAATGCATTGTCTTACAAAGATATCTACATTTTTTGTATTTATAGTTCATCAATTATACAAATTTATAAACAGTTAGCCTGTAAAGTCCTTTTCAGCTTAATTTTGCAGAAAATTCCCCTGATTTAGAAAAATAAATCTAGTGAAAATTTCTCCAATTTATGTAGCATGCTTTGAACGTGTTCATTTTGAATGCAAAATATTGCCACGGTGACAGCAGTTGTGTGCCATGGAAAAATTAGATGTCAATTCATTCCACCACCTTTATTGTTTGCCAGCGAGAGATGCAAAAATTGCAATACTGAAGGACACCTACTAGCTGATTCTACAAAGCCGGAAGCTCAAGCCGCATTGTTAACAGTGAGGGATTTCTTTTAGCACCGTTCAAACTCCAGAACTCTAACTTTCTCGCAGAAACAGCAGGCTATAAAAGGGACTGCAAAAGTCAGTCAGTTAGTTGCATTCACAGCTCAGTTCAGAATAAGTCGTAAGAGTAGATGACCCAGAGTTGTGAACTGGTCTGTACATTCCAGCTCCGTAGTGATGAGTCTACAGCAGTGTACAGTTACAGAGGAGAGTTGACCACTGAGAGTTTGTGTCAGAGTTGGCAAGCAGAACAGTATAAAAGCAAAATGTGTGATGTTAGAGAAATTGCATGTAGCGCAAGTTGGTGCGTGCAACAAACACATTAAGAAAAGTTTTATGTGGTGAATTTGTAGAAAAGAGGTGATTGTAAGTTAGCAATGGGCAGAATGATATTCATCAGAATTTTCATTTTTAAATTATTCAGTCCAGAAATGGTCACACTGTTCCTTTTGTTTCACTGTTGTTTATTCAAGGGACCTGGAAATATGTATTTTTGGTGGTCTTGATACTGCATTTTAGATGAAGAGCAATCATCCTTCTACCTACTATAAGCAGGTGCTAAAAATGTCAAACTGCTGTAACTTAGATCAAAATATTGAAACTGTTTTATTATATGCTTCAAAATTCTTATTTTTAATCCCAAAATGTATGGTTATACATAGAAATTCAGCAATTTAATTAAAATGTAAGCAAAAAAAAAAGTCATAAACCCTGAACATTGTCATCAAATTGCCTGGAATGAAATATGTTACAATACTGGCATATAATACCTGAATAAAATTGCTGATGGCGAAAAAAGGAGAAAGACATGAATAACACTTGGAAAATTAGACAACTAAAAATAAGAAAAGCTGTCAATATAGGCAGTTTACAAACACATAGTATGGCGACAATGAGGAAGAAAGTGACAATGAAAACATAAATGTGTAAGCTCTTTGCCACTGATCATATCATATTAATACCAGATCTGCATGCAGGGTTTTTGATCACACCAAGTTAATTCTTAGCAATGTAGCACATGAACATTTGACAAAATATTTGATTTTGATATTGATATTTATTTATCTCCAACTGTAAAGCTTTTTACATGGATCCTCAATTTGTATATACATAAAATAAATACAATAATATTTACAAACATGTTTATAAAGTTGAGAAGTGTAAATAGCATATTCTACCTCATCTGTTTATATTCTTCCACGGAGTAAAATACTTTCTTTAATAAATAAGTTTTGACAGCCTTTAGTTTTGTTTTCCCGTTTGTTATCTGTTTGATTTCAGCCGGTAGGTGGTTATACAAATCTTTGATGCTATTTTCTATGCTTTTATTATTTAGGATACCAGTAAGTCTGTTTCTAAAATAATTATCTTTTGTTCTGGTGTTATGTTTATGGATGTTACTATTTTTGTTTTAATCATAACTTTTTAATGTAAGTTTGATACATTCATATATATATATATATATATATATATATATATATATATAATGAAGGTAATGTTAAAATATTTAGTTTTTTAAATGCATTTCTACATGTGTCTCTTTTCTGTATTCCTGCCATCAAACGTATTGCTCTTTTCTGCAATCTAAATAGTCTTAAAGCTAAAGTTTTTTGTACTATAATCTCATAGCTCAAGTGAGAGTGAATGAATGCATAGTATGTTTGTTTAATACATTTTTTATCTATTATTTGTATTGTTTGTTTTAAGATATATATACCTGAATTAACTTTTTTTATTACTTTTTGAACATGTCCATTCCATTTCAATCTGTTGTCTATTACTAATCCTAAGAATTTTGTTTCATTTACCTGTTGAATTTCTTTGTTTCCTATTGTTAACTTTATATTTGTCTGTTTTTTGTTATTAAGACTGATTTGTACCCACTCTGTTTTGTTTGTGTTTAATATCATGCCTAGGTTTTCTAAATGTCTGTTTACTTTTACTAGTAGAGTATTTGCCCTATTTTGTACTTCTATTTCTGTTTTTCCTGTTACTAAAATCGTGGTGTCATCTGCATAGCCTATTGCTATTCCCCCTGCTTCTTTTATTACTTGAAATAAGCTGTTTATATACAGTAGGAATAAATATGGTCCTAATTTTGAGTCTTGGGGCACTCCATGTGTTACTTTTTTGAATGATGATCAAAATTTCATTAACTTTCCATTTAAATCATGTATTATTTCCACGCATTGTTCTCTATTTTGTAGATAGGAGCCAAGCCATAGTAGTGATATGCCTCTGATTCCATAGTTTTCCAATTTTGACATTAAGATTTCTATGTTAACGCAGTCGAAGGCCTTGGAAAGATCAAGGAAAATAGCGACTACATATTCATTTCTATTTAGGGCATTTATAATAATGTCATTTCCTCTGCAAATTGCTTCTACTGTAGACTTTTTCTTTTGAAACCCAAACTGAAATTCTGATAAAATTTGAAATTTTTTGCAAAAGCTTTGTAACTGTGTTAGAAATAATCCTTCTACTATTTTAGAGAAAGTTGAGCATAAGGATATTGGTCTATAATTTTCCATTATTAAATTTGAGTTTTTTTTTCTTATAAATTGGTCTGACCACAACTTGTTTTAATTTCTTTGGAAATATTCCAGAACTAAAAGATTGATTGGTTAAGTAAGTACATCTGTAATTTCGTATTTGCAATATTTAGTCATTTCATTTGTAAATTCATCCAGTCCACTGGAGCTTTTGCATTTTAATGCATTTATCTGTGAAATAACTTGACCCTCGTTAATTTTACTAAGCACCATTGAATTACATACTTTCTTTTCCTTTATTGGTACATACTGAGTTTGTTTTATTCCTAATTTTTTTACAATATTTATATAGTGTTCATTGAAGTGATTTGCTATTTTTATGGGATCTTGTATCACTTGGTTGTTTACTTCAATGAACATATTTCCCTGCCATTTTTGTTGATTTTCCTTACGTGTTGAATTTACAATGTTCCATGTAGCTTTAATTTTATTTTCTGCATTTTTTATTAATTTTGCATTATGTAACCTTTCTGCTTCTCTTATTACATTATTTAAAATTTTATTGTATTTTTCTATGTAATTATAGGATTTAGCATCAATATTTGGGTGCTTTAGAGTGTTAAGAAATTGCATACGCTTTTTGGAGATGTCTATACCTTTAGAGGCCCAAGTGTTTACGTTTTGGTTTTTTAATTTTACTTTGCGAAATGGTACTTAAGCGTCCAAATAATTTCTTGAAATAGTATAAAAGTGGTCAAATGTATAGTTTATGCCTTTTTCGCTGTGTATATCCACCCATTTTATTGCTTGTAGATTTTTTCTTAGAGCTTCTAGTGTAATTTTATTTACTATCCTTTTAGTTTCTATTTTATTATTTGCTTCCTTTTTTTGTTTACCTAGCAAAGATTTTCCTTTTACAGTATTTAAATAGTATTTCTACAGCACCACAGGTAATGAACACTAATAATGAATGAAATGAATATTGGGAAAGGAAATTTGGGAAGGGAATGTTCCAGCCCAACATTAAGATATCTTCTTGGCGTTTGCCAATGATAGACAGGAAAACCTGGAAAAAGCTTCAATTAGAGAGAATGTTCCTAGCTAAATTTGAATCTCAGACATCCTACTCACTAGTTCATACTTTCAATGAACTAAGCTACCTATTTCAGTTCAGAATATAAAGAAATTGCATGCAACTACATACCTTCAAAGAATTCCCAGCTGCAGCCTCTGTTGGACTGCAAGGACAAGTTGGTGATGTTGCATTGGACCTCATTTCTGCTCTCTTCATACATTTCAAACTTTGCACTTCAAGTCTCAAGTCAGCATTAGATCGTTGCAGTTCAAACACTTCTTTCTCCTTTTCATTTAGTTTCTGTCGCAGGTCATTTTCCTATTTAGAAATACAAATTGCAAGCTTTATTCAAATGATTTCTGCTTTTCTTTTTCTTTTTTGTTTTTCCTTCCTCTTTCTCTGTTTTCAAAATCATAGTGCAAAAGTAAGAGTGTAAACTTTTCTACTAAGCTCCTACATAGCTGAGATCTTGAAAAAGAAAAAAAAAAGGGAGGGGGAGCAAAGTACATATAAAACTCTGACACAGTATTACTTCCATCCTAATCACATGCTAATGAATATATGTAAATTTATAAATAATGATACAGTAATAGGTATCATATAGCGTTAAAGGTGAAATAATATGTAATGTATATTTTAATCTCATATACAAGCCCTGGCGATGTCGGGTATACTCATGGTGCTTAGGAATGTACCAGACCTGGTAAATTCCTAAGAGGACAAAGAACCCCAGGTACCGTTAGAAAGCTAACTGTAAATATTTTCAACCCTCGCAAAGAAGCATCTTTCAGTACAGTTCTGCCTCAGACACAGCCAGTGAAACACATGTGAGCTTAACACCGAACACACCAGTATACTCGACCAGCTAGATATTGCACCAGTAATGTAAATAGTAAAGTGCTTATATTAATTAATTCAGAAATAACTATTTACAAACTTGAAGAAACTTATTGTTGGGATTGTGGACGTCCTAACTAAGAGCAAAGTGCTCCGACTAAAGCTAGCCAAGGCAATACCATTTCTACCACCTGTACTCCCACCCACACCTCAGCTGCACCATAGCCTAAGAGATCTTCTACCAGAGGTATGAGAAACGTTACATCAGGTCATCGTCATTATAATAGTCCGATGCCTGTTATAAATTTGGCGCCCAACGTGGGGCCTGTTTAAATTCCAACATGTAATGGCTACTAAGACAGTGCAGAATGATCCACTACAAGAACTACTAGTCGCAGCATCCTTCACGGAACAATGCACAAGATTTGGAACTTCAAGGAGTATGGAGCAGACATCAATTCAGCATATCAAAATTTAACTGTATGGAACACCACAGTGAAGCGAAATAATTATTAAATTATAGATGACTAGTATTTATTACACATCAGCTTCACTCATTCTGGCAGATAGAACTAGATGAGAATGTATGTGACTACATTTTGTTCTTAATATTTGGAAAGCAGTTCCATTTTATATCTATGCCATTTGGACTCCATACATCAAGCAGTGGTATCCTAAGAGCAATGTATAAAATATTTGCAAAAGAAGCTGACTCCTCCCTGCTAAGATACACAGATGATATTCTAATATGTAGCAAGATGTTCGACGACCTCAAAGAAATTTATGACATAAGAAACTCAAATGTAAAAGTCTTTAAATCTTATCTGCAAAATCGACAGAAAATTGTATCGGTAGGAGGAAAAGAATCTCAGGTATTAGAAGTAAACACAGGTGTTCCCCAAGGATCAGTTTTGGGCCCTTTGCTCTTTTTAATTATGATTAAGTGAGTGAGTGAGTGAGTGTAGTGTTTAAGGGCCCGTCGACAACAAGGTCATTTGGGCCCTAAGTCAACACTAAAATCTAAAAGATACACAAACTAAGCTAAAAGGTAAGATAAAATCACTCAACTACTAAAAGTACATAAAAAAGCCACTACTAAGACTCACAATTAAAAATATCTAAAATCAACAAATTAAAAATAACACAGAACTATTAAAAGTTCATAAAAACCCGTTCCAAGTCAAATAATTTAAAATCGCTAAAATTAACAAATATAAAATCCAAGTTAGACTTGTTTATTAAAACTAATTTCGGTAACAAACCGCAGTGCCTTCATCACGGCCACTGGGTCGTCCCCTAAAATACTGGGCAAGTTAGCTCCCAAGCCTATTGACTGGCGAACGCGGGCGTACTGCGGGCAATCAAGCAGTACGTGCCGCACCGTGAGGCGTACTGAACAAGAGGCACACACAGGGGCCGGTTCCCCTCTTAGCAGATGGCCATGAGTTGCTCGTGTGTGCCCAATTCTCAGCCGGGTGAGTATCACCTCGGCTCGCCGGTTATCCCTGCAGGATGTTTGCCAGGGTTGTACGCTCTCCTTTATACCCCGTAGTTGTGTGCCTTTTATAGCTGTCCAGGATTGCTGCCAAGCAGATAGGAGATGGCGACGGAATAAACGTTGCACATCCTGGTATGGCACCGTAGATGTTAAACTCCGGGGCAAACGGCAAGCGGACTTAGCAGCCGCGTCCGCCTCCTCGTTCCCGGTAATCCCCACATGGCCTGGGGTCCAAGTAAAAACAAAATTGTACCCGCGCCCGAGCATTTGCGAGATCTGGGCCTGTATTTTTAAAACGAGGGTCTGAGCGGCAGTGTGCTGTTGCAAAGCCTGAAGCGCACTCAGAGAATCAGTGCAGACAATAAAAGAGCCGGGAGCTAACTTGCAAATAAAAAGGAGCAAATAGAAGATGGCATACAGTTCTGCGGAAAAAACTGAAGTGGAGTCCAGAAGGCGAAATTTATGAGCCTCACCGTTAACGAAGAACGCGCAACCCGTAGCGTTACCTAACTGAGAACCGTCTGTAAAGACCGGAACATAGTTAGGGTAACGGCCCAGTAATTCGGCAAAAAGTTGTTGGAACACCGAATGTGGAGTAGCGAGTCTAGAATTGTTTGAAAGTGCGAGATCGAACTCGCACGATTGAGCTGCCATGCAGGATAGGGGCAGATGGACGACCTCTCCACGCGAGGCATTCGGAGGCCATGCGACTGTAGTAGATCCCGAAATCTTATTCCCACGGGGCGTGTGTGAGAACCAGGGCGCATATAACGGTGGGCTAAATCTGGACGCAGAACTGGTTTAAAACAAGGATGATTGGGATAACTTGCCAACTTCGAAACGTATGAGCAGAGTAACAGCGAGCGACGAATATGGAGTGGAGGTTCGCCTGAGTCTGCATACAGGCAGTCGACTCGACTGGTGCGGAAAGCTCCTGTGGCAATGCGGATGCCGGTAATTATGATTAATGATGTCTCAAAATGTTCATCATCTCACATGGTAGTATATGCTGATGATACATCTTTTCTAAGCAATCACAAAGATTACAAAACACTGTTACAACTAGCAAAAACAACAACAGAAAAATCAAAACTCTGGTATAAAAGCAATGAGTTTTATATGAATGAAAGTAAAACACAGAGTATTTTATTTACCTTAAAAAATGTTGAACAAGATGAAAGTCTAAATAAAACAATTAAACTCTTAGGTGTAGTTATAGATAAAAAACTAACCTAGAATCCACATATAGACCAACTGTGTAAAAATTGTCATCAGTGGTATTTTTGTTAGCAAATTTAAAAAGAGTACTTTCAGAAAAATTTGTATTAATGTCTTATTACTCGGTTTTTCAAAGTGTTTTTAGATATGGGTTAGTTCCCTGGGGTAGCAATTCTAGAATAGTTGAAATTTTAAGAATTAAAAAAAAAAAAAGCTGGTTAGAATACTGACAAATTCAAACAAAACTGAACACTGTAAACCATTATTTGTTAAATTGGGAATTCCAATGATGGTAAATTTATATATCTATGACATATTGGTTAAGATCAAAGAGGATCTACATGATTATAAAACTAGAAATGGAATACATACACATGAGACAAGAAATAATAATGTAATTGATATGCCATACCATAGATTGCAAAAAACATTTAACAACCACAAAGTAATGGTATAAAAGCTTTCAATGCGCTTCCACAAGAAATAGGGAGTTTGAATATTCTAGTGTTTAAAAATAGACTGTACAAATGGCTGATAAGAAATCTGTTTTATTGTTTGCACGAGTTTTATGAACAACACAAGAGGGAATTGTAAATTGTATTCTTAAGGCTGTGGTGTGTGTGTGTGTGTGTGTGTCTGTGTGTGTGTCTGTGTCTGTATGTGTCTGTGTCTGTGTCTGTGTGTGTGTGTATCTGTGTGTGTCTGTGTGTGTGTGTGTGTGTGTGTGTGTGTGTGTCTGTGTGTGTGTCTGTGTCTGTGTGTGTCTGTGTGTGTGTCTGTGTCTGTGTGTCTGTGTCTGTGTCTGTGTGTGTGTGTCTGTCTGTGTGTGTCTGTGTCTGTGTGTGTGTGTCTGTGTCTGTGTCTGTGTGTCTGTGTGTCTGTGACTGTGTGTCTGTCTGTGTCTGTGTCTGTGACTGAGTGTCTGTGTCTGAGTGTCTGTGTCTGTGTGTCTGTGTCTGTGTGTCTGTGTCTGTGTGTCTCTGTGTGTCTGTGTGTCTCTGTGTGTCTGTGTCTGTGTGTGTCTGTGTCAGTGTGTGTGTGTGTGTGTGTCAGTGTGTGTGTGTGTGTGTGTGTCAGTGTCTGTGTGTGTCTGTGTCTGTGTGTGTGTGTCTGTGTGTGTGTCTGTGTGTGTGTCTGTGTCTGTCTGTGTTTTTCTTTTTTTTTTTAATTTATTGAACTTTAACAGCATGCCCCGTTACGGAGTAACATTACATGCATTTAATTACTTCCAAAATAGTAGAAGAGATTAAAAATGAAAAGAAAAAGAATTTTAGTAACCAAATCATAAAAGCTCTTAAAAAGAAACCGGTTATTTATACTAAAGCAGACAAGGGAAATAAACTAGTAATTCTGGAAAAAGAAGAATACACAAAGAGGATGGAAGATTTGTTAGAAGACAGTAATTACCAAAAAGTAGAAACTAATCCATTAAAGTACTGCATTGAAACCACAAATAAAACGCTAAAAGAGAGCAAAATAATCAACAAAAAAGAATTGCATAAAATTAAAGTAGATAATCCAACATTACCAAGAGTATATGGGCTGCCAAAAATTCATAAAACAGGGAAAGGCATGAGACCTATTACTAGTAGCATAAATGCCCCCACATATAATTTGGCCAAATGGTTACTAAGTAAATTCAATAGTTTTCCAAAATTTGAAAGTGCAAATTTAAGAAACTCTTTAGATTTAGTAGAAAAAATCAAAGATATAAATTTGGACAAAAATAACAGACTGGTTTCATTTGATGTCACATCTTTATTTCCAAGCATACCAACAGAAAAATTGCGGACTGTGTTAAAAAAATGGCTAGCTACAATTGATATGGAAGCAATAGAAGCAGAAGAATATATTTCTCTAACAAAAATATGCATTGAACAAAACTTCTTTAGCTTTAATGGAAAACACTACAAGCAGAAATCAGGATTATCAATGGGCAATCCACTTTCACCTTTTTTGGCTAACTTATTTATGAGTGCATTTGAAACACAAATTAAAAAGTCCTTCCCATTGATCTTCAAGGTTTGGTATAGATATGTTGACGACATCTTTGCAATTGTACCAAGTAAACATTTAGATGATGCATTAAAATTACTCAATCTGCAAGAAAGGACTATCAAATTCACAATAGAAAAGGAAATCAATGGACAATACCTTTCTTGGATCTAAATATCATCAGGAATGATACAAAAATAAAATTTGGAATTTACAGGAAGCCAACACATTCAGAAAATTATATAAAAAATAATAGCCACAACCCAATTACACATAAACATGCAATAATAAATAGCCTTACACACAGACTAGTCAACATACCCATGGAAAAAGAAGAATATTTCAAGGAACAAAAAGCAATAATACACATAGCAGAAGAAAACGGATACAACAAAAGTTTGGTGTTGAAGAAAATTAGAAAATCTAAACTAAAGAAAACCATTAAGGAAGCAACCACATTTATTAAAGAAAAAGAAAGCAACAGCATATTCAGTTCATTCACATATCATCCAAAAACATTTAATAAATTTAAAAAGATATTCAAGGAACAAAATATCATCTTGGCACCTACTAATAGATACTCAATTTTAAAATTACTAAATTCAAAAACAAAAGATGAAATTCCTTCAGGTAACAAATCTGGAATATACCAAATAAATTGCAAGAATTGTGAAAAATGCTATATAGGTCAAACAAAAAGAAATTTAAAAACCAGAGTCAAAGAACACTTTAGAAACATCAGATTGAAACAAGAAGACAAGTCAGCAGTAGCATTTCATTTTTGGAATGAAAACCATGACATTGATCCAAATCCAAAATTATTAAAAGGAGTGATAAACCAAAATAGATTGACAACATGGGAGAACATATTCATCTGGAAAAATATGGATCGCGTAATGAACTTTGAAATCCCGCCAGCAGATAATTTGACAAAAAAGTTCATAGTTCCACCACCAGAGAGAGCAGATAACAACAGATGCCAGTTGGGAAGAGATTGAAAATGGAGGCCAGGGCCTTTGAAACTAGTCTCTCATAAATATATGAAAAAGTAAGTGACGAGTGTCAATAAACCAACCACAAATAATTTTTATATTAATTTTGACGTCACTGTTACTAAATTCCTCCAAACACACACCAAGATATTTAATAACATCCACTTGTTCCAGAGTTTTATTGTTCAGATATATGCTGATTGCTTCATTATGATTAGTTTTCTTCTTTGATATTACCAAAACTTTTGATTTTGAGTCGTTAAACTGGATTTTATTTTCTTTAGCCCATAACTCAATTTTCTTTATGTCCTGATTTGAAAAATTTTCAGCATCTAATATACTTTTTCCTTTTGTCATGACAAGTAAATCATCAGCAAATGCTATTACCTCTGTCCGCGTTGTAAATTCCAATTTTAGCAAAGAGTTATATAGTATATTCCAAAGTCCAGGCCCACAACAAGATCCTACAAGATCCTTGTGGACAGCCTCGCTGGACCCGTACTTCAGTCCTGAATTCATTCGTAGAGAGAGTTGCTTTCCTATTTTTAAAATAATCCTTTGTAAGTTGGTACAAATTTCTTGGGCACTGCATCTCTCTTAAGTTATTTAAGACACTAGGCCACCAACATGCATCAAAAGCTCCTTTCACGTCCAAACTCACCAAAACAACATAACCAAAAGATTTTAGCTCATCTTCAATGAATACCTTCAGCGCCATTGCTGCATCTGTCGTGCTTTTCTGAGCTTTAAATCCAAATTGTCTTGTACTGTAAAGGTTTCTCATGTTAATATGATATTCAATCCTATTTATCATTAACTTTTCTAAAACTTTACCGCATATGTTCAACAAGCTGATTGGTCGATATTTTGTTATCGTTACACTATCTTCTTTGCCTGGCTTTACTATAGGAACTATAGATGAACGCTTCCATCTTTCTGGAAAAATTCCTTCCATAAGACATTGATTATATATTGCTGTAAAGAAATATGGGAACATTTTAAAAGGATTTAACAGAATATCACTAGATATTCCATCTTCTCCCGGTGACTTTTTTGGATTGAAATTTTTTAATACAACCCAAATTTCATTAGGTGTAAATTCCTTGTCATCTGGGGTACTAATTACTTCCTCTGCAAGCCTCCTTAGGTCTTTTTGTCGTTCAGTATCATCTTGTACCCTATCCTCCGGCATGAAGTTCTCCAGCATATACTTTAATGTGCTTGGTATATCTTCAGTGTAGGTTCCATCTTCTCTTGCAATGTAGTAAGTGAATTCTGATATCTTATTTTACTGGCTGCGATCTTATAGACTACAGTCCAAGGATTAGTCCCATCAGTTACATTACAAAATTCCCTCCAGGATTTAAACTTTTCGTCATTTATTTTCCTTTGGTATTGCCGATTACCTTCCAAGTACTGATTCCTTCTTTCTTCTCTTAACTGCTCATTATTAATAGTTCGTTGATATCATCGTCTTAATGCATTTACCTTTTTCCTCAATATGATTAGTTCAATGGTCCACCAGGGAACTGATTTGCCTCTAATTGCCTGCTTCTTACCCCTGCTTACTCTAAACGCTTCCCTGCATGCAGCTTCCATACTATTGTAGAACATTTCAATTGTATATTCAACGTTATTTTCTTTTACTTTATGGGCGAGCTGTTCATCCACACTCTGTCCATTGCCCAGACAATTAAAATTTTTGGTCAGCTTTCGTGGCAACGTTTCCTCAAATGTCTTATAATTTTCTGGTCTAGTTATATATTTAATTCCCTTTAATGTACGAGTTTGGCTTTTGATTGCATTTTCTATTATGAACGATATTATCCTATGATCAGAGCAGCTTTCTTGCTCTCCAACGGTCCATTCCCTTACATCTCTAAGGTGTTTGTCATTAACGATAGTCAAATCGACCCAACTCCTTCCAGTTTGGGATTCAAAAGTTGGCAAGCCGTTGTTTTCATTCATGATATGTAAATTTGTTGCTGTAATGAATTCTTCAAGTATTCTACCACGCTGATTAGTTATTATATCATGCCAAAGTTTGTTTCTGGCGTTACTATCTGCTAGTATTATCAGACCCTTTCCTTTAATATGCTGGAGAATATTTTCAATCTTGTTAATGTCATCTTCTATATTCAAGTGCCCATCAAAGTACATACAAGCTGCAAAAAATGTTTTCTTATTATATACAACCTGCATAACAACACAATCACTGTCGGAAAGCTGACCAATGGTAGTTACGTCAATATTTTTGTTGTTTATAAATATTGCTGCTCGTTTACCCGTAGTACCAACTGTATATATTCTAAAATGTAATGGTACACCTGCTGGTTTATTGTTAATCAAGTAGGGCTCCTGAATAAATACTATATCTATAGCTTTTTCATTCACAAGCTGTACCAAATTAGCAGTCGCAATCCTTGAATGTTTCAAGTTAACCTGAAAACATGTTAATCTGTATCTATCCATTTTAATAGTCGGTATTGTCTTTTAGCCGCCTAAGTGTTGCTTGATAACAGGAGCAATTCGTATCCAGTGCAGAATGATTTTCTGACACTTTGTTGTCTCTGTTATATTTATTATATGTTGCACAATTAATGCATTTATATGCAGCTCTGTTAGCAGTACATTCCTTTAGAGCATGCTTCTCAGCGCAATTTGGACATGTTTGCTGTCCTTTACAGTCCTGCACACGATGATTATATTTACAGCAATTGAAGCAACTCCCAGCCTTGACATAATCATCCCAGTTACACATATTCCATCCTATTTTTAATCTTTTGCCAAGTATTTCCCTCCATACAGTTGAAGTGACTTCAACAACCAAATTCAAATTCTTTTTCCTATCATGAAATGAAAATTTAGGCTGAATCTCTGTGCTGAAATTCTCCAGCTCTGTATTTTGTGCTGTTAAAACCTCCACATCATTCTCCGTTGTTATCTCATCAGGTATATTAAAAATAATTATTCTTGGATTTCTTTTCTTCGAGACGGTAGCCTCAAGCTCCTCTCCACACTTATTATTAATATTGTTGCAAATAGTATCTACTTCAGCTTTATTGTTCGATTGTATTAGAACTTGTCCGTTCCTCAATGCCTTTACAGACTGAACACCAACCTTCATCTCTACAGGATTAACCTTAGTTTTCACCAGTGTCTTTATATATTCCACACTTTGATTATTCTTGCTCCGAACAAGCAGTTTAAAGCACTTAAGAGTCCCCTGTACGTGGAGCGCCAGTCAACACCGAAGCATAACTCCTTTCCACCCCAAATTGCTCCACAACCCATTCGGAAGATATCACCCCAGGTGTCACTTGTGATGCTATTCTCGCTCTCTTGCCAACACTCAACTGTTCCTGATAATTCTTCACTGCCATTTGTAAACTTTCGGTTTCATTTTCCTTCTGATCCACGATATCTTTCAGTTTTGTAAAATATTTCCGTAAACTACTTACCGACTTCACAATATCCTGCTTCAAATCTTGATGCAAGTTTTTACTAGCCTCCGTAACATTTAAGAGCATTCTAAAGGCACTCTCAATACCCTCACTAACTTCATCCACCATCTTGAAATCTCTTGTTTATTGCTCCTTGTTAACTCAAACGAAACATTCCAATTAAGATATAACTTTGTATTTCTCGATTTAGTCGGGCGGTTCACGGCCTCCTGAATACTAGTTTCTATGCTTCTCAATCCATGAACAATGCCTGGGTCCGTCAATTCCCTTAAAACTCTGTAAATCAGCAATGCCCGCTTCAAATAACACGCCCACAAAGAAACAACCTCACAACAAACATTATGAAATACCAAACACAAACAAGTACTTGAAAGTCACGCCACTAACACCGAATAATCAAGAGCACACTCACTCGCATTCTTTCTCCACGAATATCACGGCCTCCTATCCTGTGTCTGTGTGTGTGTCTGTGTGTTTGTCTGTGTCTGTGTGTGTCTGTGTGTGTCTGTGTCTGTGTGTGTCTGTGTCTGTGTGTATCTGTGTCTGTGTGTGTCTGTGTGTGTCTGTGTGTGTCTGTGTGTGTGTCTATGTCTGTGTGTGTGTCTGTGTCTGTGTGTGTGTGTGTGTCTGTGTCTGTGTCTCTGTGTCTCCTTCTGTCTCTGTGTCTCTGTCTCTATGTCTGTGTCTGTCTCTGTCTCTGTGTTTGTCTCTGTGTCTGTGTCTGTCCGTCCGTCCGTCCGTCCGTCCGTTCGTCCGTGCGTGCGTGGGTGTGGGTGTGTGTGTTTGTGTGTGTGTGTGTGTGTGTGTGTGTGTGTGTGTGTGTGTGTGTGTGTGTGTGTGTGTGTGTGTGCGTGTGTCCATGTCTGTAAGTAATGTGCTTATGTATATAATTTGTTTATATTTATATTCTGGATGATGAAGTCTATTGTAATTGTTTGTAATTAGCAAATGACGAATAAATACACATTAAACACCTAAAACATGTAAGCTATGTGTTAAGCAAATTGCATGAAAACAACATGACTATAAACTTTGCTAAGTGAAGAATTTGCGTAAAGAAAGTAAAATTCCTCGGCTACATTGTAGTGAGAAAGGACTAAGACCAGATCCTGCGCGCATTGATGCTAAACAAAGGATACTGGCACCTAAGAACATAAAACAACTTAGTGGACTTTTCGGTGTGCTGATGCACCAAAGTAAGTTTGTATCACAATATTCAGTGGGGGTAGAGTCATTACGGAGTCTGCTTAAGAAAGGACAGAAATGAATATGGACGTCAGAAGCTTTTTGCTAATTCCATCCTACTGGAGAGACCACAAGACAGGTTCCCATACGAGATCTATACGGATGTGTCATCATTTGCATACTCTGACATTCTAGCGCAATGTGATAATGATGGTAGCTTCATGTCATAGTCACTACTTCTCGGGGACTGACACAAGTGGAAAGAAACTCCACCATAACAATGCCAGAGTTAGGGGCACTATTTCATACACTCATGAAATTAAAACATATCTACCAGCGTAAGGTTACCATCTTCTCAGATCACATAAGCATGACCTTCCTACAGTGCTGCAAATTTCTATCAGGCAAATATATATATATATATATATATATATATATATATATATAACTGAGATATCTGCATTTGATATTGAAATTGTACATATACCCGTCAAGACAAATAATTTCAGTGACCTACTGTCAAGAATAATACACTCTAATGATATTCCAGAAACTCTGGTTAGACCAAGAAACATGGTCAAAATCCTAAAAATAAATATTAACCTCATCAAGGACTTAATAATTCATTTGAAAAATATATCTGCAATGCAAGACGATGACCCTAAGCTCCAAAATATCAAGAATGCGCCCAGCCTTGAAAATGCAGGTACTAGCACTGTAGCAGTACTTAACAATGTTTTATATAAGAAAGATGGTCATGAGATGCCGCGCTGGAAGACATATACCGCAGAGCATGGAACGAGAAATTATAGCAAATTTACACACCGAACTGAGCCACGCTGGTACGGATTGCACCACTGCCATGATTAAGGATATCTTGTACATAGCTGAACTCAAGAAAAGGTCTGTAAATTTATTTCGTTCTATCTAATATGCCAGAAAGCTAAACAAATCAATGTAGCTTATGTGTATGACACACACTCCATAATCCGAGACCAACCCAACTGTCTCGTTAGCATAGATATCAAAGGGCCACTCCCTAAAAGTAAGTTTGGATCTCAGTTTATTCTGGTAACACTAGATGTGTTTAGCAAGTATGTACAATTATACCCCTTATGGAGAGCAACCAGCACGGTGTGCGCAAGTCACATCCTAACTTGGTACGTGCTTATTAAAATTTATTTCACTTATACGTCAGATATGTCAGTGTCAGTGTCCGGGGTGACTAGGGTTGCTGTAATTGTAGGTATTCCTAATGGCTGTTGTCCACGCACGGCTTAGCTGGAGTCCGCAGTCTCTATTGTAATTCCGTGGATGCAATTTGATTTGGAGGGCTTCCTTGATGATTCTGTCCCAAAATCTGCCAGTGTGTTCTATTCTTTGGTGTCTTCAAAGTTAATTTTATGTACTTATCTATGCAATGCTTGGCCACTGCCGATTTATCCGGTTGTAGCAAGCGAATATTGCGTCTGTGTTCCTTGCACCTTTCTTCTATTGTGCATCCCATTTGGCCTACATACACCTTAACACACTTGCAGGGAATCTTGTACATTCCCAGGGCCTTGAGATGGAGAGGGTCTTTTATCGGTCTTAAATATTGTTGGAGTTCCTTAGGGGCCGTGAAGAAGGTCCTGATGTTGTATCTGGCAAGGAACTTGACCTTTATTAACTTAACAAGGCTGATCACCCGCAAAGCCTTGATCAGAAAAATCTGATCATAGTTGCATTTTTAAAATACTTGCATACAGATATTTATTTAACTTACATTATCCTTTGATATGGTAACCCTATTAAGCTGATCCTTTAGCTTTTCACATTCTTTGAAGAGCATATCTCTCTCTGCTTGCAGGTTCTGTATCATAACTTCTTTTGTTTTGGAAATCTGTAACATTAAATAAATAATAAATAAACTGTATAAAGACTAAAACTGAGTCATACCTTTTAATACTTGTAACTTCACTCACCCTCCTTTTAAGAAATCACGGACGTTTTCGAGACTGTTGCAGTCTCATCATCACCTGATTAGCGACTCATCACAGTTGGTTGTTGTCTCATGTTCCTGATTTCTTAAAAGGATGTGAGTGAAGTTACAATATTTAAAAGGTATAACTCAATTTTAGTCTTTATACATGAAATTAGCTTCACTGTTAACAACGCTTTTATTTATAACTATTCAAAATAAATAAACTGTTCTGAATCTCATATAGGCAGACTCATATTTAAAATTTTTAATTTTCAAGTTTATTCCATTAATAGCATACATTTTATATTTTCTTTTCTTTTGCACAAAAAATGCTACACATTTAATAGTACCTTACACAGAATTCTCTAATAATTTCTAGTACTGGGTGTCTTAGAGAGATGAAGACTATGAAATTCCTATGTTAATACTGAATTTCAATACAATGAAGTTTAATTTTCAGATGATATAACAACAGTGTGGGAAAGTCCTAAGGAAAAAAAAAAAAAAAAAAAAAAAAAAAAAAAAAATAGGACACTCTGCTAAATACCAACTTTGGCTTAATGGTCAGTAACACAGTAACACATTTGAAATCCAATATTTGCTGTTCTGTATCTAGATAGTTTCTATGTTCTGTTCTAATGTTTTGAAAATATTTTTTTATTTTAGGACATAATAACATTTTAAAGTTTCTAATATATATAAATCAGGGCCTTAGTTTATAAACTTTAAAATCCTATCTCCAAGCATCTATACTAAATTCATTATGCCATCTACCAAAGCCTACAATAAAGAACACCAGTTCTGCCAGTCAACGAACAGCTGAGGATGGAAGTGAAAGCTATGAAACATGTCCTGTACGAATGATCTACAGAGTAAGTGAAGCAAACATGTCCCAAATTTGACTCTTAATGCTAAAGTGCTAAACATGTTATTTTAAATAACCTTACAATGGTGTCAAACAATTTGGCACGTTAAAACTTTGCATGGTTTTAAAATTCAGGAGAACATTTATATTTCATTAGCAGTTTTTCCCCAGAAATAGATATAAAACTGTTAAGTTTTACAAATTTATTATATATTGGATGCTGATCAACTTTGCCTTTGAAAGTATCTATACAACAAGATCCTATTTATACCATATGTAAATGTTACAGGAGATAAAGCATCTTCAAGTAAAGCTGTATATAAAAGCTACATTTATGTAAAATGGTATAAAGCACATCTGTTTTACATTTTATTTAACTTCAATCATTACCATCTTACAATAGAGAAGTGCAATTAGGTTAGTGGATACCACCAGCAGTGTTTGGTACTTAAGCTCAATACAACTTTCACCTGCTCGATATAATTCATAATCTTTATTGTCTGTAAACTTGTGAGTTACAAGCATTAGACATTGTCACATTCTAAAGTATGTATGGAGCTTAAGTGTTTATACAGTTCGAGAATTGGTTTAAAAAGTGTTTTTGATGTACATGAGTATTTAGCTTTGTTTGAGGAGTTTCCATTTACGTTAACCTTAAAAATTATTGTGTTACATAATTAGTACAACTATTGCATACGGAGTTATTTTAGCTAATATTTACACATTTTTTACAATAATTACATATTCCTAGTACTAGTAAGTATATAATAACTACTGTTCGGCCGTTCTATCTGCGGCTCTGACATTTCTCGAGAGGGGGAAGCAGGCTGTTGCCAGTTCTTGAGCGGGAATTTGAAGCAGAGGAACAATGCGTATTTTAAATATTTCATGTATTTGCATATTTCACGAACCAGTAGCCATATTATTATAATAGCGATAATAATAGGACTTACGAACACTAAACATCGGAGTTCACGCACGAAAATTATACCAAAGAAAGTTCACCAGCGCAAGCCGCTATTAGGCCACGTGGCTCAAACAAATTTAAGCTGGCAACACGGTGTTGGGTTCGGGAGCCACGCCTACCAGCGACAACGCTGATTGGCGCTAGCAGACAGTTTTAGCTTCCTGACCACGACACCGGATGTACAGACTCCCAGTATCACCAACAGAAGCAGTTGGTGTGCGTGAAAGGTGTGAACGAAATATTTGAATAGAGTGATGTTGTAAAGAATATCTTGCATGATAATGAAATTACAAGTTGTATTTCAATGTTTTGAAGCTAATAGATTCCTATACTCTCATTATAAAGATAATTCTGACGATATGTTTTCAATTACTCATTATTATATGTTGGTACTAGTAACCTTCCCCCTCCACCTCGTGCAGCCACTAAATGTCAGAGCCGTAGATACAGCGGCCGGACAGTACATCAGTATAGAGTAATAATAATATAGTACAATTCTAATTCCCTTAAACTTTACAGAGATTTATATATAAGAAATAGGTATAATAATTACAACAAGAATATAAGACAATTATAATTTACTTAGGCTGTATAAACATTTATCTATGAGGTATTTTTTCAAGAGATTTTTAAATATATTGCCTTGTGCTGATTTAATATATGAAGGACGTTTATTATATAAAATGATACCTGCAATGTATGGGTCTTTGTTGTTAGAGGTTTTTGGTTTATATTCTCTATGGTAGTTGTTTATTCCTCTAGTGTTATAGTGTGGGGAAGATGTAAAGAAAAATAAGTAAATAAACTAACAGATGTATTAATAATGATTTCATCGTTTCTGCAGAAACAAAAGTGTGTAATGAAGTGATTTAAAAATCATTTACCTTATCAGAGCTTTTAGAACCATGACTTCCATTTGTTCTTTCTCGATGGGACTTCTCTGAGAACAACTCACTTTCTAGTTCTAACAATTTTCGCTTTTGTTGTATTGTTAACTGTGAGAGCCGGTCTATTTCTTGATTTAAATCCTGTTCTGAAAAACAAAAAAGTACTCATTTAAAAGACTTTAAACAAAATGATACCTATATGAGAGCAATTACAAGACAAAGAGGGGATTAGGTCATTATTTTCATTATAGAATACTGTGTTGTATCAACCTTGTAATAATAGCAAATGTACAACTCATTTAATTGAAACAGATCAATTTTATTCTAGATTATGTTGGGCTTTCAAAAATGAACTCAATATTTCAGGAATGTAAGTATACCTATCATTAGAGCACATTTCAGTCTGGTGACTTGCTTGAAAGCAGTAAGTACTGGCTTCTTCTAACTGTAGTATAATAAAATTTTGAATATGCATAAACAATTAAGTAAAAAATGAAGTTAGTAACAGTGAAGCAACAAATACTACATAAATATAATTAAATACAACTAATCTTTGAAAATTAACTAATTAATGTTTGAAAATCCCAGAAAATACTCTTCCAAACAAAGATTAAATTAAGTTTAAGAATGTTTATTTGTTATTTTCAAATAAGAATATCAATAATCACACACTTATTGCCAATATTCTGCTTATTGTCTTGAAGTGAGTCACAACAGTTAGGCATAATACTTCCGAGCATTCTATTACACATGCCTTTATAAATTTACTTATCGTCCACTTTTTGCAATTTTCTGTGCAACAATATAACTTGCTCGAACTGAGTTTTCTGCAGTTTTGGGTTCAAGTACCTACATATGGGGTAGGGAAATAAAATAATTACCTTTGTCTTTTGTTAGTAGCAAGCTTACATATAAAACTAAATGTTCTTAAAAAAAAGGACATCAAGTCACTAAAATACATGTTAAATATGTTTTAAGGAGTAGGTTGTTACTTATATTTTGAGAATTTGGCAGTTCTGATTTTAGTTTAGCAATACATTCATTTATTATTTAACTAGAAGTTATTTCCAGGCTGCAATGCTGGAGTTAGAATTTCCAGCAGACCATAAATAACTTCTTATATTGACTGTGGCCATGAAAGCCTACACTCTCTCAATTAATTCGTTTTTTGTTTCACCAACATGTTTATTTTGGTAGAGCCACTGAACAGTTGAAGATTTTAGGCTTCAGATGATATGACAAATTAAGTACTGGGCTTTCCCTTCTGTATTGCCACCAAAATATAAATTTTCCTATGAAGAATTAAACTATATTTTGTAATGAAGGAGGTACTATAATAACTGATCCGCTGTAGGCTCTAACCTATTTAACACCGCCTCTGTATTGAGGGAACAGCGAAAGAGAGACAGTATGTTACCATTACTGTCTATCATACACATGCAGTTGCAGAAGATGCTACATGAGGAAAACACTAATTGCTTGAGTTGGAAAGCCCTGATTTATAGTATCTTTTTCTTTCCCACATATATAGCACAGAATTATCTCTAAAAATTCTAGTTTTAGAACTAGGAGGTTTCATAGCATGTATTTCTAGCGAAATTTCAATGAAAATTTGTGTATGGAATGCAGTACTTCCTCTACCTAACCTAAGTAGATGGCAGGAAAACAAATTAGCCAACATTCAGAAATACAAATTCAGTTTCAGATGAACATCCACTCAAATGGATAAGAAATCTGAAAAGAAATATTTTATTTACACCTTACCATTCAGTTTGAATTGATTGATACGATCTGTCATTTTTTTCTTTTCTTGTTGCGAGTTCTCCAGCTTTCTTTGAATATGGGTCTTTTCATGCTGACATCTATCCACCATTGCTTCCAATTCTTGATTATTTCGTTTTAGTTCTAAAACCTCCTTCTCCAAGTCGCTTATCTGCTTTAGGCTTTTCCCTAAGTTATCCTAAGGTAGCAAAGGTAAAATTAGGTGTACATCAAAACATAATTTCATGTTACTCACATAGAGTTTTATTACTCTAATTTCAGTTTCTACACTAGAACTTACTGGGACACTTTTCAAAGATTGCTGTCTCCATCAAACTATATTCACTTCCGCACTTCCTCCTTTGATTTGCACATGGCATTTTTTTAGCTGTACAATGAGTTCCTTTTCATATGTAATACCAAAATTTGATAACTGGTTTATTTTTATACTGAATAATTTTTGTGAAATAGTTCTTCCACCTTTTAAGACACTTTGGTTTTTCATTTCATGATCTGTGGACCAGAAATGCCTGTAATGGCTGACTTCTCTATTTGTTTCTATTTCATGTTTTTCATATGCTCTTTAAACTTTGTATCTATGTTTCCATTCATCTTCCCTAAGATTACTTTATTGCAATCATTCATTACATATACTGTCTATGCACATAGATGAGAGGTGTATAATGATGTGTAGTGGCATGATCTGATTGCTGGAGTCAGCCTGCAGGTAGCATGAATCAATATGTCCATCATGTGACAACATGAGCATTAAACTGTTCGATACATATGGTGATGTGCTGCACTCAATGTCTTTCCCAAATTTGTAAAACTATAGATATAGACGACATGAAAATTTCAATGGGATGGCCGGGATTTGAACCATGGATCTCCTAGTTTCCATTCAGTTGCTCTTACCCATTGAGCTACCATGGCCTAAGTGCCGTCCTGACATTACATTCTCCAACTGACTCTTATTTTTGCCCGGTAAACCATTAGGGGCTCTTGTATTCGAGATACACCGCTTGTGGCGACTTACTGTTGTAAGTACTTGAATTCCAGGCTTCACCATTAAACTCCATGGTTCAAATCCCGGCCATGGCATTGAATTTTTCATGTCGACTCTATCTATCCAAAACCTTAGCCTATATATGGCTAGTGTGAAGAAATGATTAATTTCCACCACTTAACTTAAATTGTAAAACTATTCTTAAAAATTGTTATTACTCTATCTACTTCATACGTTAATCAGATAAAAATATTTTTCTTATGGATACAAAGAGAATATGATAATGCAGGTGGCTTTTAGCAATATTCAACAAAGAGCTGGCAACTAAGCGTGCCTTTGAAATGCTGTTCTCTTTGTATGGCCAAGAGTTAAAAATGATTAATGGCTTCCCTTTGAGAATGTCAAATTGTTGGAAAATTCAGGCAAATAACAAAGAATATCTCTGAATGGTTGACAAAAGCCTACAATTTTGCATGGTAAGTTTTTGTTTATTTCTTGTGATTTCTGAATTATGCAAAAGTCATCAGAATGTGTCTGAGGACATTCCCGGAAAATTTAAGATATACAGGTTCCTTCATTTAAAATCTAATGGATGCACAGCATTTCACCTGTGCATGATTGGGTGTACAACAGACCCACAGCCGGCTTTGTTTCCACATAAACTCTGCACATAAAGCATGTATAACACTCTTACATTATAGAAGACACTGGAAATGTTGTCCACTCTTGGCTAAACAAGTATTAAACAAGCATTTGCCTCATAAACTTTGTCTTTCAGGTTGTTTTACAAGTAAAAATCACAGAGTTGGATCACAGGAGCAAGAGGGCCACTCTATCTCCTAACACTTCACTAATTTTATTCATGGACTCCTCTGCTGTAAGGGAAATAGCAGAATCTTGTTGAAACCACACATATGATTTCTCTTCTGTTAGTTCATGATAAAATGGGGTCAAAATGTAATTTCGGTACCTCTTCACATTTACAGTCTACTCACAGAGTATTGGACTGATAATGTGTCTAGTGCTAACAGCACACCAAACTCCAACTTCATGATCATAATGAGGGATTTCTTAAATGCAATGTGGACTTTCAGAGGCCCAGTACTAACTGTTATGAAGTGTTGACACGACCACTGAGGTGGAAACATGCCTCATCGGAAAAGAAGAGAAACTCTGAATCAATTAAGCCATCATTCACTGATGAAAGAAACCATTCACAACAATGCATTTGTGATACTGGGTCACCTTGTCTTACAGCATGGACAGTTGTATACACACAGTTTTAGTTTTAATAATTTAATTGCTCTATGTGCAGAACACAGTGAACTTTCCACCTGTTGTGCTAATTTTGGGATGGATTTGGTTGGTGAATGTTCAAAAGATGTGCTTATGTTGTTTAACTTTTCCTCTGTTAACACTGTAAGTTTACTCTTTCTTTTTTGTTTGCCACAGAACCAATGATTTTGAATTTCTTCACTATCTCGTGAATTATAAATCTGGAAGGAGGCCCTTCACCAGGGAAAGTTGAATATACTCTGTACGAACACAGCTTGGCGATTCCCATTAATTGTAACTTCTACACATTAGAATGTGTTGCTCTAGAGTCAAGCACCTGTTCATGTTGGTGGCCGGTGCAATCTTGCCGGGTGCAGTGCACACTGCTAGTCCACTGCACACAATGGCAGCCAATAGTGAAGTAATCCAGCAAGGTCGCAGGAGAGACAGAATACTATGTGCTCCATTAGGTTTTAAATGAAGAATTCTGTACCCATCGATTTTCATGAACATATCATAAACATATGATATTTTAATCAAAATAATTGTTAGTGATTTTTGAGAAAATCACGATTTTGAAAACATTTTCCATGTAAAGGGTATTCTGGGGTGCGTATTTAATTGACTTTTTGTTTTTGAGTTATGCTGCATACCCATGCATGTACATGCATATGCACACACAGAGATTTTACAAAAAGCGCTTTTTCAGACTCAGGGAGCATAAAATGTGCATATTCACTGAAATCTTGGCTTTAAATTTTGGGTTGGAATGCAATACTTTCCCTATCCACTTTAAGTATGTAATAAAAAAAGTAAAAATAGACTAAACTATGCCACCAGTTCCTAACAAATTAAGAGGGAAAGTACATAGAGGATTCCTATAAAATGCAAGTCCAAAAGAAACAAATAGCAGCAGCCACTTGTGTGTAGTTTAGTTCAGTCCATAGAATAAAACCTATTCAGTTAGACAAATGTATGTCTTTCTCAACATCTCATATGGAAAGACAAAGGATATCAAGGAAGCCCAAGTTAGACAACTTTAATGCAAACTAGAAGCTTAAACAATTCCTTTCTTGGCTTAAAGTTCAACATTTTAGTGCATGAGTAAAACATAATTTTAAAATTAGAGGATTTTTGAAGATTCTGAGAGCATAAATTCATACATATTTCAGATATTTTTAGTGCATACAAAACTAATGTTTACTAATAAATACATGTTTTTGTCATTCCGGTAACTTGTGCTATCTTGGTGTTTTTATGCACTGCATGGCTTTTGCTTGAAGGTTCCACCTCTTTCTCACACTTCTTGTATTATGCATCTCTAGTTTGTTTGCAAGAACAGTAGTTTCAGAATTACAGTGTTTTTTCCATTGGAATTTTGTTCTTTGTGTTTGTGCATGTAGTAAGTCAGCCAGAAAATGCCATCTAGTCACTGGAGGAAATGCAGTGGTGAGTGTAGGGTGATGATGAGGACAATAATCTCCAAAACATTCGCAGTGAGTGAAAATAATAAAACTTAATATGAATTTTGAAAGGTAGAATCAAAACTGAAAAGTCAATGGTATACAAACCCTGGATCTCTTTGCCCAATGCATTGTGCTGTAACCAGTGAACTAATATGACAATATGCCAGTACAACATAAAATTACCCAACTAACTTGCATTTTCCTTGTAGACCACAAGGAAATCCCAAATGGCAGCTCAGTGGTTAGAGCAGCCAATATGATGAAAGATCCATTGTTCACATCCTGACTATGGCATTGAATTGATATGATATGATTTATTAAGTATTAAACCAAATACATTCTGCACTACTCCTGAGTGATGCCCTGGTCTTGTACTGAATTTTAGTTCTGATTCTACATTGTGAAGTATACCTACGTACAGTTTGTGTGTGTTAGAAAAAGAAATTATCATTCTTCATATATAATAATCAGAAAATCAATTAAACTGTTTTCACAAAAAAGATTTAAAAAGTTGATGCTATTTTGTGCTGTGAAGAAACAAAGAACAATCTTACATTCAAATTAAATGTTATAAATTAACTACATTATCGCTATCTCTCTTTCTATCTCCTTCCCTCTCTTACATACTGATTCTTAAAGATACTCCAAATTATATATCAATATACACAATTAAAATGTGGATATACAAATCCTTTTAAGAATATCAATATGCTTGAAATCAAATTGCCTAAGCTTTCATTATTTTTCAAGGTTAATTGAGTTACCTTAAAAAATAAAAATAAGTTAAAAAAAATAAAACAATAAATTATAGACATCCATACCTGTATTTTACTCACTCTTGCAGAGTTCTCTTTTACAGTAGAACTGCATTCTGCTTCAACTGCCAGTGCCATATGATCTATATCTTTCAATTCTTTTTCTAGTTGTTTATTGCGTTCTGCTAAGTTTACTGCTTGAGCCATTGCTTCATGTTGTTTTGCTATAGCATCTACAAAATAGAACTACTGTTAAACACTTTTCTCTGAAACATTTCCCCTCCTTAACATACTAATTATACCTACTCAAAGTTATTTCTGCTGTCACAGAGTGAGCATATTAATCAACATAGCAATATTGTTACATAGCTTGAATAAACATACATTAAATTTTGTGAAAATCATACAGTATTATTTCCTGAACTGCAATGTATGCTGCAATCCAGAACCCTGTATATGTAAGAAATGCTCTGTGATACATTTCTTGTAACAAAATGCTATAAATTGGCTAAAATACATTAACAACTTAACTAAGCAGATTAAACATCATGAATGATGATGGCATAAGACAACAGGTATCACATGGTTACAACTGAATCAACCAATATTCACAACTAAGACCCTGCCAGTACTAAGGACTGATTTAAACCGTTAATGATGTTAGAGAAAACCACCAATCACATTTTTGGGGTATTCTGAATAGTTTTGTAGATTTGTCACACTCTGCTTTATGAAGTTATTGTAAAAGATTAAGCTATCAGTAATGTTGTTCCTTTTGGACAGTTGAACTGTTTTCTGAACATAAAACTCATAGATGGTATCAGCACTATCCTTTCTTGAATGCCATTAAATAGAACATGATGAGTTATAGAGATGAGACATGCGTCCATTAGGTTAATGTAGAAATAAAGTATCATTAATACAATAAATAGTAAGCCCATAATAAATGACCACAATGATTCAAGTTCTGCAAATATTTAGCACTAGAAAACTTATAGTACTATTTTCTAGAACAGCAGAATTCTGCTTATACATCTTTTGGAAAGAGAGTCACTATTGCTGCTATTCTTTATTACCATGAGAAAATATATGTCAATCAAAACTATGCCCAGGCATACTGACCAACACAGTGGATATTCTACATGACAATGCTCACCCTTATTCTGCTTAATGTACTATAGGAAAACTGTAGAAAATTTGACTGCAAAGTTTTGATCATCTTCCACATAGCCCTGATTTTGCACTTTAAAAAACTTTAACGAAACAAGAGAAAGACAGTCTGGTATCATAGCCTGGCTGCAGTTACAGCTAGAATCTTTGTATGACACCAAATTTTCCAAGCCTCTTGTATGCTAAGATAAATATCTGAACATAGCCAGAAATTATGTAAAGATGTAAACAGAAGCTTGCAGATTAAATTAAAATAAGTTATTTAATTTCACTTACGTTTTGTTATAAGAAATGAAGTAACTTTGTGAATGGCTTTCATAGTGTCACCAATCGCAAGGGACAGATAGTGGTGTGAGCGCTGAATGCTTGACGAGAGAGAGACAGAAACAAAGAGACAGAGTAATGTCTGGATAGTTCCATATTTTCTCTTGCTACCACAAAAGGCCTTGAAACGTTGGCAGCTTTCTAGAACAATGACTGGAGGTATAAAAGCCTGCAAGTATTAGAGTGCAGTCAGTTGATAGCGAGTTGTGTGTGCAGCTGTGCAGTAATTGTGAGCATGTGGTGTACCGCAGTGAATTCTTTTGTTTGTTTACATGTGGCAGGGGAACAAGACGTCCTTGAAGACTTGTTGTGTATGCCACGTCATTTTTACTGCGGCAAGGGGTGTACAAAGCATTATTTTACTGAAATACAGAGCATTTTAACATTCTGCAAACAACAATTCTAAGAACCCACAAAGTCACAATATTATAATTATAAAATAAACCTAATTACCTCGTACTTCCTTCTTCAAATCTCTGTTTGCCTTTTCAATTATTCTTATTTGCTCTGTTAATGTATTAAGTTTATGATTCAGTTCTTTACAATTACAGCAGTTGTCTCTGGAAATGGCAGATATACTTCTACCATCTTCTAAGAGAGTACTGAGCCGCTGAATTTCCTTGTCCCTACTTTCCAGCTGAAAAAACAGAATGCATTTTATTACACAGTGGTTAATAATAACATACAAAACAAAGTAAATAAATTCCATTATCCATGGATCACATAGAGGACCCCAGATACTTCAGTTTTAGGTAGTTTTTTACCTTGTTATTTAATGAACCATTTTCAAGATATTAATATTGTGACGTGTATGGTTGAGGAAGATTTAGGTGCATATCAAACTCTGGAATCTTAATGTTCAATGCTCACTTTCCTGTGGCTTGACTCGTTTGCACAATCTGAACTCCTTAATTCTATTGACTTATTTTGACAGCATTTTGCCAGGTTTCACATGACCTTGGCTTATGACATCAGTTTCCTGTTTACTCATGTCGACCACAAGTGGCCAGAAATACTCTTTGCTGAATAGTGTAAGCTGAGTCATGTAGAAGCTGAATTTTAGTTAGGATTTTTTTTTTTTTGAGGAAATATGAGCTTGCTTAGCTTAGGAAATATCTATGTAGCTTCTTTAATGTGGAAATGATGAGAGCCATATTGAAAGTAACAATAATTAAAGACTGCATATTTTGGCAGTCGGGGATCATTCTAGAAGGTTGACTCTAGTTTGGTTATTCTGGACGTTATGCTGATCTTAGATTCAGGCTCATCATGCCGACCTCCAGTGACGGCTATTCAACATGATGCCTCCTTTAAACATACACATCTATACAGCCTCAAGGTGAGCCCGTATAGGTCTTTAATGTAATAATGTAACTGTTTAAACTATTTCAACCCCAAGTCTCCTCAAGACTTAGGGATTGCATTGTACTTAAACTTAATAATTAGGGTTTAGTAAATTGGCATATTGTAGAACTTGGTGTCGTCTCCATTTACCTCTACTTATCTCTAATCTAGCTCCTACCATGCTCTACCATCTAGATCCCTTATCCTTCCAGCTATGCTCTTAGTAAAAGAGTAGATTGAAACTCCTTTTGGTATACAATTTAACCCTTAACATAACAGATGGTGCAGTCTCCCAGGTTACAATTTACTCATTTTGTCACAGTACGTTTCACACTTTCTGGAGCTAAATGAATGAATTTCAAAGGACCTAAAAATGAGGGCTGAGACCTAAAATGTTCTAAATCACTGTTTTCAGTTCTTCAAATGATAAATATATATTTAACAAACTTGGTATTTCAGCTCTTGCCAAGGACATAAAATTAAGATTTTCAAGAAAATTCCTGAAACCCATATAACCTTTTACATGAACCTTTTTTTCCCTCAAAAATGTTCTTAATGATTCTGATTAAAATAGATTTAAGGTACTGGAATGAGATATAAAGATATAGATATATCTTAAATCTTTATTTTAGTGAAATTTGTATAATGTTGTACACAAGAACATTTTAACAGCAAGATAAAAAAAAAAAATTATTATATGAAAAAAGAGGAGCTCATTAAAAATATATACTTTGTGGCAAATAAAGCTTCTCACTGCATTACCAATTTTTTAAATATTCTATGTGGCTAGTGTAAGCCTTTCAATATACATCTTCAAAGTGGCTTTCTCTTTCTTCTCTTTACACTGGAGGAATTTGTTAGCATGAATAAATATTTCAATGCTATATCCAAATGTTGAAATATTTTTTGTAATTTGAAAATTTTTTTTTGTCAAAATATAATGTAATGCAGAGAGAATAATCACTTTTTATATGAAAAGTATAATATAATATGAATATATGTGAAGTTTCAGTGCTAGAGAAAGTTATGTAAATGCATCATATCATACATTTACTATTTACATTACTGTAAGATTAATATCAGTTAAAGTTAACTACATTATCCCTAATTTATTAACAATGTTTACTGTTATTATCGAGGCAAAATAAAGATAGAGAAAGTACCTTTCCAGGAATTTCTGAAAACAATTTACACTGAAGCACTAAAGCAAATACAATCAATTATTTTATCCTAAGGCTTGTTGGATTTGTATATCTTATGTGACCATTCAGGGCATGCAAATTCACGTTTCAGCAACTATAAGATTTTATTGAGTCCAATTTAACAGGTAAGCATGGAATATAATTTAAAATATGCTAAGGATATAACAAAGAGCTTCAGTACTTCATTTTTTTGGTTCTCTTATAATCTGAGCTAATGAATATTTTGAAGACTTATCCCTAGTTTTGTAGTATATAAGCAAAAGTGAGTATAAGAAATTCAACTTTCCTGCATAATGTACTTTTTATGAATACCCTGTGCTTTTATCAGTATTACTAAGTTTTGACTATTTAATCATTTATAATCAGTAAACTTAAGTACCTGTTTTCGAAAAGTGTCCACTACATCTGACTTCTGCTTATTTTCTTCCTTAAGTTGATTCACCTCTCGCATAAGGCTAGCTATCCGCTTATCGGCTATATCCATCATATTTGCAATACAAGGACTTTTGGCTTGTGTGGATGCACTCCAACAAGTTTCTTCCCAAGCTTTTTTTGGTTTTAAAGGGAAATCCATATCTACTGTTGTTCTAGCTGTGCTGCTTGCAGGCTTTTTTTTCCCACCTGAACAGATTACAAAAATTAAATTTTAGCACCACATATTTATTTCAATAACTATATTTTAAATTGTACCGTAGGAAAATAAGACAGCCATGTCATCACAGTACATTGTAGCACAGAATAAAATACACTGAAGTTTATCAAAATTTTACTGTATTGGAACACCACTGTGAAACGAAACAAATATTAAATTATAGATAAGCCGTGTTTTTTACACATCAGCTTCACTTATTATGTAATTATGTAAGTGAAGCTGATGTGTAAAAAATATGACTTACTTATAATTTAATACACTGAAGTTTGATTATGTTACACTTAAAGCTCAGTAATAAAGCATTACTGCTGGCATTGCTAATTATTACTTCAGTTTTTAAATAAGGCAGTGCATTAAATATAATCAAAAGGTACTAAAAATCAAAAAGAAAAAACTCTTAGAACCTTATTTTCATTTTTACACTGTTGAGGTAGCAGAGCAATGGTTTAAATGGTATATGAATTTAATGAAAAGGGCTTTCATAAAGATTCATATCAAAGCATAGAATGCTTTTTGGATATGTAAATTCAGGCCAATTGGCCCAATTTTGAGACAATGCAAAGGAAGAACTGGAAGGAGAAAAGCTACAGACAATGCGCATATGCATAAGTTATTTGACAAAACTGTGAATTCTGTTAAGAAAACCCAGTCTGATTGTTAAGGAATTAAATCTAGAGAGAATGTCAATTCAACAAATCATCCATAAAATGAGTTTGCATTAGTATCTTACATAGATTAGTCATCATCGGCATCAGTTGTGTGTTCAGACTATTGCAAATGATATCCAAATGAAGATTTTCTTTCAATATTTGGTTTTCAAATGAATGTTCTATTATACTTGATGGATATACTGGCAAAAGAATGACACAGTTTTTGGGATTCAAGAGGCCTAACTGAAGACCAAGGGTAATGAAGATCAAAAAATGTAACACCAAATGATTTTTTGTTCAAAATTTAAGGATAGTTGGTCACAATAGACATCTCCCATTCTGGATACAGTACAAGCAAGAAAATAACTCATACTATAAATTTGTTACCAAAAGGTATACACCAGCAGTTTCATATTATAAATTTGTTACCAAAAGGTATACACCAGCAGTTTCCAAAATGACTGTTTTCAAAAAACACATGAGTATCCCTTTTCTGAAAATTCCGGTGACTTTATCTTCCTCTAATGCATCTATGAGGACTGAAAAAGCATATATTCAGAGATGTAATTCCTACAAATCATTGATATCAAACAAAATATCAGACATGTCCTTCACTCAATTACAACACTGAGCATTAAAACAACATTTCATCATTAGAAGTGTTATAGAACAAGCTAAAGAATAAATGAGAAATGTTACACAATGTACACAGTGTTGGTTGATAACTGTAGGTTTCTAAATTAATTTCCAAATCCTTTAGTTTCAGTAGAACTACGGGGGCCACGCTGTGCATAACTAACCTTAAACAATATTATTTAAAGTGCATGTGCAGCAATACCATTATGTAATTTTCTAATTATCCGATTTCTAATACCAAATGGTAAAATAGATCACATTTAAACCTACCAAAAACTTGAAATCTTCCTGCCGAGGTCCTGAATTCTGTTTGTATAAATTAAATCTATTATAATAATTAAAACCTGAAAGAACAATTTTAATAATGTGAAAGATAAGATAAAGGACAAAATATTGGAGGATTCCAATTATAAAACATGATATACTGCATTGACCTGAAAATAAGTTACACCTTTTACTCACATTTCAATGGAAAAATGAAAGGGTGTGGCTTATATTCGCTACCTACACTTTTACATACCACATTCTGTTTTAAATCTACCTAATTGCAATAATACAGCTAGCATCTGTAAGTAAAACTGGTGGCATTTCATGACACAACAATGCAATCTTTCATTTTTGTTTTAAAATTATGTATTTTGTAAGCTTGAATTCAGTAAGAAGTTAGATACTGATAAGAGAGCCTGTTTAACGCAAAAATAAGTGACCGTTTAGAACAAAAAGTATCATCAAGCCATAGTTATGATGCAAGTTTCAAACTTGCAATTTGTGTTCTGCCAAATCCACTAACAACAGTGAGGCCAGCAGAAAGTACAGATTGAATGAATCTAATGTGTAACATTGGGTTGCTTTAGAACAAAAATGGAAGAAAGCAGTTTCAACAAGAAAATCATTTAGGGGACTGAAATGTGGTAAACATCCGGAACTTGAAGCTACAGTTCTTTCCCACTTGCAAGATAAGAGGAAAGATGGGATAGCTATCTCTTGAAAAATAATCCAACTGAAGGCCATGGAAATTGCAAAAGTTTTAGACATACCATGAATGGAATTCCATGCAAGTATGGATTGTTGTCGGTTTGTGCAGAGAAATGACCCTGCTCTTCGACGAAGTACTACACTACCACAGAGAATGCCAGCAGATTGAGGAGAAACTGGTAACTTCCAGCAGTATGTCACTGAAATGCAACTATGTCACGCATATCCTTTTTATTAGATCGGCAATGCAGATGAAACGTGCATATATTTTGACATGCCGAGCAATACAACAGTAGACATGAAAGGGGCAAAAGGTATCCCATTAAGAGGAAAGAATAATGAGAAGGGTGGAATAATGGTGATGTTAGCTGTTATGAACAATGGGGGAAAATTACCCCCTTATGTGACTCTCAAACGAAAAACTATGCCTAAGGAAAATCTTCGTGAAGGCACAGTGATTCATTGCCAGGAAAGAGATTGGATGACCACTGAGCTGTTTGACTGGCTGACAACTGTATGGAATCACAGACCTGAAACACTGATTGCTAGTGAGTAAGCTGACCTTGGTGCTGATGTAAAGAAAAAACTTGTTCTACAAAAGAGATCATAATACCTGGAGGCATGACTTCAAAATTACAGGTGCTAGATGTTGCAGTAAACAAACCTTTGAAAGACTATCTCTAAAAACGGTATTCAGATCGGCTCTTGGAAGCAGATCATGCACTTACAGCATTCTGGTAAGATTAAGAAGCCTCCATTATCCTCCTGTATGAGTGGATTTTTGCTTCATGGTACACCATATTATCAGAGTCCATCATCAATCAAGGGATTCAAGAAATGCTGCATATCAAATGCACTGGAGGCACCTAGGATGACGTACTGTGAGAGGAGGATGAAGAAAGGGAGGACCATGAAGAAAATAGTGAGAGTGATATTGTAACTTCGTGGGTTCGTAGAATTAAAAGTCCAATTTGCTGAAATTCTAAATGTTCTTTATTTCCGTAGAAATACACTGTTCAATTCTCACATAACAACATTACGTCACATGCACAACACACCAAGGTCGAGGACCACACAAACAGCGTTCTGATTAAACCTGTTTACATCAGCTCTTGTTACAACACTTCACAGCTGTTTACGACTGACTCTTGGAGAGTCGTCGCTCCCTTAAATACCTCACTGATAATTTCTAGACTGTTCTAAAACAAACCAGAAACCGAATAATCTCTATCAATCAAGAAGTCACTACAAATTTCCATTTACCTCACTTATCTGTGTCGGTAAGTCTTTTATCTCCAGCGCTATGTTTATCTGCTTATGCAAGCTCTTTATCTGGTGAAACACTATCCGTCTGTTGCCTATTTGCACCGAACCTTTTATGCCCGTTGCTGCGACAATATTGATGAAATGAATACTGTCAGTGAATAATGGTGCAATAATGGTGTTACATGAGTGTGCTATACCACGTATTAGAAAAATTTGTTTATATGATGGCAAGTGCAAGAAAATAAATGTTTCTTCCCTTAAGCCCGATGAGACTTATATTCAAGCATGAACCTTTCTTTCCCCCCTTTTCTCTCTTGAATATAAGGTCCAGCTTATATACGGCGGTGGCATATTTTCGAGCCAATATGTATATTATAATGGCATTAATTGTGTGCACAACTAGCTGGCTGTGAGTGATGAACAATGACATTGTATATTTATAGCAAGCAGTCAAGTGGTTTGCAATTTTTGCACTTAATTGTTTTAATTTAAACATTTTACATCCTAAGGTTCTATTCACTTGTTAAAAAGGGATTAAATAGGAAGTATCAAGTGCAAAATACACAAAATTAAAAAAAAAAAAAAGAAAGAAAGAAAGAAAGAAAGAAAGAAAGAAAGAAATAAAGAAAGAAAAACTCTCATAAATTTACTGTTTGCTTAAAATATGCACTCTCTTAGACCCCATGTTCTATGAATGGAAGCCTGATTTAAGAGCAGTATCAAGAATGTACCAGCCCGCTTCGGTAGCGTAGATGGTAGCAAGTCTGCCTCACGTTCAAGAGGTCCCAAGTTCGAATCTTGGTCAGGTTGAGTTATCTGGATAAGGTTTTTCCAGGGCTTTCCCTTATCCTGAAAGACGAATGTTGGGTAACTCTAAGCTCTATGGACCCTGGGTTCATTTGAGCAGCATTTCACCCATTCCATTCATTATCCGATATGACTTAACATTGGAGGACGTAAATTACAAAAAAAAAAAGAATATATCAATGCAAACTAAAAGATGATAATAATTTTTTCATGGTTAAGAATGGAATATAATACAATTTGGTAACAAAACGGAATCAATGACTTGGTTATACATTATTACCTGAGAAATTTAGCAAATTCAATCTTTGTCCTTGGACTTTGATAAATTCAACAGAACTCTTAAAGAACATAACACTTAATTGGTGGAAATTAATCATTTCTTCACACTAGACATATACAGGCTACAGTTTTTGATAGACTCAACATGAAAAATTCAATGCCATGGCTGGGATTTGAACCACGGATCTCCTGGTTTCCGTCCAGTCGCTCTAACCCATTGAGCTACCATGGCCAATGTGCTGTCCTGACATTAAATTCTCCATTTGACTTGATATTTCCCCGGTAGATCACTAGGAGCTCTCACATTCGAGATACACAGTTTGTGGCGACTTACTATCGTTAAGTACTTAAGTCCCAGGCTTCATCATTTAACTCTTATTATTTTAGTTAATTGATGGAAATTAATCATTTCTTCACACTAGCCGTATATAGGCTAAGGTTTTTGACAGATAGAGTTAACATGAAAAATTCAATGCCATGGCTGGGATTTCAACCACAGATCTCCTGGTTTCCATCCAGTCGCTCTAACCCATTGAGCTACCATGGCCAATGTGCCGTCCTGACATTAAATTCTCCATTTGACTAGTATATGTTCCCGGTAGACCACTAGGGGCTCTAGCAAAGTGAGATTTGTGGTGAACAACATGGCACTGGGACAGGTTTTCTCCGAGTCCTCTGGTTTCCCCCATCAGCATTCCACCAATTGCTCCATCATCATCTTTCCTACCATTCATCTCGCCCTCATATATCATTCACTTCCTTCAACTTCACACTAGGCATTGGGCTGATCACCTATCCTGGTTCTCTATCGGAACCAAAGCTTCAGTTCCTCAGGCCCGAATTTAAAGGACAGAGGAACAAGAATCCCCTAACATCATGACAGTGATACAATTAGGGAAGTTATCGAAGAAGTAGTATTAAAATGACACACAATGGGAACAAATACTGGAATGAGACCTTCCCAGTAAAACTCTCAAATGAGGTAGTGGAGAAATGCTTGGACATCTAAGCATTAAGTCATGCCTAGCAAAATAACTGGAACTACCCATTAAGTTGTAGGATCATTTATGTGCTCTGCCTAGATTAATTATTTAATAATTTGATGTTACTAAAAAGTTAAACTTCTATGCAAAAATGCCACATTGTTATGGAATGCACAATTCTATTATTAATAACGGAAGCCTGGTTATTCACTCTAATAACAGAAATGGCTGTCTCAAAATATTCTAAAAATGGAGAGAAATAAAAAATACTATGGTAATTCAAAAGACAAAAGCTTTTTGTTTACTACATCAGGAATTGAGGACTAAATGGAAATACAAATAAATCTCGGAGGAGAATACTAATGTCCAGCGTGTAGGTACAATGTAAATGTAGTTCATATTATGTCTGACTGTCTATTATTTGTTTCAAATGGGATGATGTTTGTCCTTTAGCGCTAATAGGTGAACAACCAATCAGAATGTTGTCACATTTCATTCCGCCCAAGTGGTATGTGACGAGTGCCAACATAATCCATCTCTAATAAATACTCTTTGCTCTAAGATAAAAATTCAGATTTTGCAAAAGCTGAAACATGAGGAAGGTAAAGAGTAATGTATCTAACATAACCGTCAAAACCCCATACTTTTAGCTCATCTATTTTTCCTAATACAAATAAAGTCATATTATATTATAACAATGCATCACAATCTAATATCATCGACTGTCATATATGCAAGTACATATATTTGTAATTATCAGAACTGAAATGTAAACGTTTGAGATGATGTCATAGAAGAATTACTTTGAATAAGCCAAGGTGTTTGGTAAATTTGAGCGAAAGCGAACAATACACTTCCTGCTGGCTTGTAGAATGGTGCATCGACAGACAGTGACTTGCCATATTATATGTTTGTTTATGAAAGGTTCGTAATCTCTATTTACTCTAGTGTTCAAAGCATATTATTCAGTTGTCCTTCCATTTAAAAACCAAGAAAAAGTGTATCAGCTGGGTCAATTTGCAACTGAAATGAGACATGAGGTGACCTTACTTTCCCGTTACCACTGCCAGTACAATCCAATTGTGTTAATGTGGGCTCAAATTATGTTGCAAACAGAAATAATACTTTTAAACTGACTGATGTTGAACAACTTATTTACGAAGAAATTGACAAGGAACACAAGACTGGGAAAACTGAGTTAAATATGCAGATAAACTACAAGACGACGACTTTTGGAAAGAAATAGCATGTGACGAGATTTTGGAGCCTATCATCATAAATTTGCAATACTTGGATGATGAAGAGAGTGACAATAACAAACTGTCTCTTGCAGTAAGTGACATTTGCAGCTATTTAGATGCGCCACTGACAGTCCCGTTGGATTAAAAAAATATGTAATTCATAAACTATAGTTGCAATTATAGCGTTTAAAGCATGTGCATAATATTTGAATATCTATGCTGCAATTGTTATTTCAACAACTGCATTATTATAAAAGTTTCGTAAATTCCCTTATGTCTAGTGACAAGAAGACCCGCACGTGCGTGAGAGAGAGGGAAGTATAACAAGAGTGGGGGTAACGAGATGGCAATGCTGAGTGTGCTAATGCATCTGATTCGCTACAGGCCAGGACTCTTCCCATTTGAAACACATAGTAGGAGAAGCCAGTTTTTTCGAAGAAAAAGGGGTTTATATTAAAGATTTGAGATAATAAGGCAAAATTCCTGATGACTCAAGCTTAAAGCATACTATGAACTCACACCCAAAGATTTTAAAACATGGGCAGAAAACCAGGAGCTAGACATGTGGAAACAATATTTGTTATCTGAAATGTTTAACATTATTTTTAACCAATAAGGTTTGAAGAGACTGAGAATGAAATCAATGAGGAAATGCTCAATAAGCCCAAGCTCTATAGAATGGAAAATTATCTACATTGCATTCCCAGAATAAGGAAACATCCTTGAAGCAACCTCATACAGCCAACTGACCCAAACAAGACTCAGATTAAGTCTATATGAACTGAGAGGTAGACATTAATGTTGAAGATGGAATACACAGAGATATAACATCTGCAAGAATAAAGGAAGAATTATTAATTTTGAGTAACCTCAAGTAAATTTTTTCAGCAATTTTTGCTACGAGAACGAAATTCAGAAAGATGCTTCACCAGATGCTTACCAAAAGAAATTAAAATAATTAATAAAATGGAACATAAACTGAAGGCAATAAAAACATTCTTAATAACAAATGCATTCTATAGTTTGGAAGAATTTAAGTATAGAGATATGTAAAAAGATAAAACTATGTATGTATATATGTATATAAAATTGGAATTGACGTGTCCTTGAAATCATTGTATTCAAAGGATAAATAAAAGTATCTTATCTTATCACAATAATAGCAAAATTAATGCATAGTAAATGAAGATTGGTTTAATGAAGATGACATCTCTTAAAATTTTTGTAATTAATTATATGTAAGTGATGTAAATAATCATTAATTCGGTCAGTTTGTATTTCCAGAAATATTAAGTTTTAAGACAGAACATACTGAACTACAACAACAATGCTTTGAGTTATGTCTTTAATTATAATTTTCTAATCAAGTCAAGTTAAATTGTAAAAAATGTATACAATTTTATTATGTAAATTATATTAAATGCATATAATATTTTCATACAGTTACAAAAACATTATGGCTTTTGCCCTATCAAGTTGGCAATACAACTTAATTATTTTTTCTTCCAATAGTTTTAATTCCATTGCTTTTCTTGTTTAACTGTAATATTCAACAACATATCCAAGCAGACAATAAAAATCATTTGTATAAGCTTCATTGTTATAAAATCTCTAGCAAGCTACATAAGTGTATGGCTTAAATATGTGGAAGCATACTAATATATTTAATCTCATAATATAAAACTGTTTCTTTTTTCAAATAGGATTTATTATACAGCTTTTTGTATATGATAGATATTTTCATAATCACAATGCTTACCAAAATTATAGAAATTCATTTTTGGTTCTCTTGCAGTCATGAAATATGGCAATGGACACTTACATTAAATTAGATTGAAACTGCAAGTTTCTGCAAAGAAAATATTTTCATTAGAATGGACTGTATGACTTTTAAATTCAGATTACATTAACCAAAAGATCTTATTTACTAAATAGCTATAAATAATTATGCACCTAAATATGAAAATATTCATGTAAATAAAATATCTATGAGGTTTGAATTGGAATAAATTGTTTCATCAGTTTACCAATATGTAAACTAAACAGAGAAGCAAATTTCTAAAAAATATACTGTGCTAAATTATGGAACCAAAAGGTGTGTTACTTACTGCACCTAAATAAAATGTTGACATTCTGTATGTCAGTAAATATGAATACTAAAAGTGCTGCAATCCAAGTCATACCACTCAAATGTTTTATGTATATTAAAGCAGTGCAAATATTAATTTGAAAAGTTTTTCAAGGTTTTTAGGCCAAGGAAAATATGACATTGCTAGACTTTCTTTCTTTTCTTTTTCTTATGCTCCCTTAGTATTTTTGCAGAACTAAATTTTTGAAACAACCTTTGGGAGGTGATTCCTATAATTGTAACAAAAGAAAACGTCATGAGCATATGTCATATAATGTGTTGTTATTGAGTTAGAGAATGAAGTGACAAGCAACAGGTAGTGCTCGAACAATGATTTTGATATAAAAATTATTTGTGGTTGGTTTATTGACACTCGTCACTTACTTTTTCATATATTTATGAGAGACTAGTTTCAAAGGCCCTGGCCTCCATTTTCAATCTCTTTCCAACTGGCATCTGTTGTTGTCTGCTCTCTCTGGTGGTGGAACTATGAACTTTTTTGTCAAATTATCTACTGGCGGGATTTCAAAGTTCATTATGCAATCCTTATTTTTCCAGATGAATATGTTCTCCCATGTTGTCAATCTATTTTGGTTTATCACTCCTTTTAATAATTTTGGATTTGGATCAATGTCATGGTTTTCATTCCAAAAATGAAATGCTACTGCTGACTTGTCTTCTTGTTTCAATGATGTTTCTAAAGTGTTCTTTGACTCTGGTTTTTAAATTTCTTTTTGTTTGACCTATGTAGCATTTTTCACAATTCTTACAATTTATTTGGTATATTCCAGATTTGTTACCTGAAGGAATTTCATCTTTTGTTTTTGAATTTAGTAATTTTAAAATTGAGTATCTATTAGTAGGTGCCAAGATGATATTTTGTTCCTTGAATATCTTTTTAAATTTATTAAATGTTTTTGGATGATATGTGAATGAACTGAATATGCTGTTGCTTTCTTTTTCTTTAATAAATGTGGTTGCTTCCTTAATGGTTTTCTTTAGTTTAGATTTTCTAATTTTCTTCAACACCAAACTTTTGTTGTATCCGTTTTCTTCTGCTATGTGTATTATTGCTTTTTGTTCCTTGAAATATTCTTCTTTTTCCATGGGTATGTTGACTAGTCTGTGTGTAAGGCTGTTTATTATTGCATGTTTATGTGTAATTGGGTTGTGGCTATTATTTTTTATGTAATTTTCTGAATGTGTTGGCTTCCTGTAAATTCCAAATTTTATTTTTGTATCATTCCTGATGATATTTAGATCCAAGAAAGGTAGTTGTCCATTGATTTCCTTTTCTATTGTGAATTTGATAGTCCTTTCTTGCAGATTGAGTAATTTTAATGCATCATCTAAATGTTTACTTGGTACAATTGCAAAGATGTCGTCAACATATCTATACCAAACCTTGAAGTTCAATGGGAAGGACTTTTTAATTTGTGTTTCAAATGCACTCATAAATAAGTTAGCAAAAAGGTGAAAGTGGATTGCCCATTGCTAGCCATTTTTTTTAACACAGTCTGCAATTTTTCTGTTGGTATGCTTGGAAATAAAGATGTGACATCAAATGAAACCAGTCTGTCATTTTTGTCCAAATTTATATCTTTGATTTTTTCTACTAAATCTAAAGAGTTTCTTAAATTTGCACTTTCAAATTTTGGAAAACTATTTAATTTTAATATTTAATATGTAATATTTATTGAGGTACTAAGCTTTTACAATTTTTGGACTGCCCTCTGTTTTGGCCCAGGCCACTGCTACACAGGACAGTCCATTAAGTATGTTTACAGACATGTTACAATATGTATTATTACAGAATAGTCACTTATTATTCCTTCTCTCTTTTTACAGTCCACACCCACTTGTTTTTAACCTTACTTAAAAACTGACCTATGTTATTATAATTTTTACTTAAAACCTTGATTAAGCTGATTCTCCTATTCATTTTTGATATTTGACATTCTTTCCTCCACATCTCTGTTTCCTTACAATCAAACAATATATGTTTTATATCCTCTTTATCTCCACACAATGGGCACTCGTCTTGTGGGTATCCATTTCTTTGACCTCTTAATCTCCATATCCCTGCTCTTAACCATGCTAACCCCTTTCTTTCTTCACTGTTAGTGCTATCTATATACCTCTCCCTCCCCCAACTATTTTTCAATTGAATATAGAAAACAAGTGATCTCTTCTCTGTTATTTGACTAAACAGTTTCTGGATCTCCATGTCTTCAAATCTTATTCTAGCCCCTTTCCAAAAACCTTTATAATTAGTTTCTCTCTTTCTCCAAATATCACCCATACCATTATTTTCCAAATTATTTCGTAAATTACTTACCCATCCTTTATTTGGTAAACTTAGTTCTTGATACTTCAAGCATTGTTTCAGTATATTGCCCTCCTCTAAATTCAATATCCTATACCAATATTTTAGTGCCCTTTCTATAACTAACCCTTTTCTTGGAACTCTCCCCATTTCAATTAGAGCTACTTCATTTGCAGTTGATATTGGCAGCCCTAGAACTTCCTTACAAAACCCCCTGTGTACATAATCTAAAACTTCCCATCCCTTTTCTAGCCCCCACATCTCAATACCATATAGCATTCGTGCCTCAACCACCGAATTATATACCCTTTCTAACCATTTCATTTCCATTTCAGGTGTTTTATACAAACATCCTCTTACAGCTGTCATTGCTGCTTTCCCTTTTGCCAGTGCGCATTTCTTTTGCTTCTCCCATTTTCCTCCTGCATCAATTTTCATTCCTAAGTAATTACATTCACGTACTACTTTATATTCGATTCCCTCTTTGTACCACTTCTCATGTTTACTCAGTTTAGTACCTTTTTTAAAAACTACAATTTGGGTTTTAGCTCTATTCACCTTTAGGCCCCAAGCTGCACAATATTTATCTATTTCTTGTAAAGATATTTTTAGCCCATTCACAGTAATAGCACCAATCACCAAGTCATCTGCAAACAATAATCCAGGGATTTGTATATTATTAATTACCGGCAAGAAATTATTATTATTGCTTATATTTTTCAATATATCATCTATGAACAAGTTAAACAGAACTGGGCTTAACTTGCACCCTTGTCTTAGCCCTTTTTCCTGGTGTATGTCCCTAGTTATTGCACCTTCTTCATATTTTATACAAAATGTGTTCTCTTTGTATAACCCTTGTAGGATGGTTACCATTTTATTACTAACCCCCTTCATTAATAATTTATACCATAGCAAATTCATCTCTATTCGATCAAAAGCTTTCTCGAGATCAATAAAGGCCATATATATTTTACCTTTTTTATATCTTAAATACTTGTCCACTAGTGTTTTTATAATAAAGACATTGTCCACTGTTCTCCTACCTTTCCTAAAGCCCATTTGATATTCTGAAAGAATATTGAATTCTTCAATCCATTTTTGCATCCTATCAGCCAGTATTCCTGTAAAAATTTTACCCACATTGGACAGCAGTGCTATTCCCCGATAGTTATTGGGTTTATCCAACTCCCCTTTGCCCTTGTATATTGGCTGTATAATTGCTTTTCTCCAACTTTTCGGTATATAGCCATTTGTTTTCATTGAGTTAAATAATGATGTTAATAATCTAACCCTGTTCTCATCTTCACACCATACTTTGAGAAATTCTCCTGGTATACCATCTATTCCTGGAGCTTTATTTCTCTTAATTCTTCTAACCTGGTTTATTACTTCCTCTCCTGTTATATCCCTATCTAACATCTCATTAAAATTATTCTCTATTTCTGGGATTATCTTCCCCTTGTTAGAATTTTCGTATGCATATAAATTTATAAAGTAGCTTAGCCACTCTTCCTGGCTTATATTATGTTTGGTTACATGTTTTTCGTACAATGACTTTATACCCCTCCATATTTTACTCACATTATTTTCGGCAATAGTAATGATTAGATTATCTGCTTTCTTTTGTCTCCATTGGGATTTTTTACTTTCCAGTAGTTCGCTGTAGTGGTATTTACTTTGCAAATACTCTTCCGTAGAATAAGGATCTCCTGTTTCCCTCCACTTTACCAGTTTTTCTTTTACTATGTTTTTAATCACCCTACATTCCTCGTCAAACCAGCCATTACTAATATTAGAATATCCTTTATTTGTCATTTTCATCCCCTCTCCTGCCCAGGTCATAATAAAACTCAGAATACTAATTGCATTTTCAATTTCATAATGATTTAAACTATGCATTATGCCCTGCTGGCATATTTTCCCTATATCTGATTCTAATGTGTACTCAAATTTTGCTTTGTCTTCTTCCTTCCATTTGTATCTTACTAATTCCCTTTTTATTGCACTAGACCCTGCAAGTTGTTCATTGGTTGCTCTCTGAGCTTTAATACCTATGTCTACTACTAATGGAAAATGCCCACTTTTAGTGCTTATATTAGCCACTTTAAAATTACTCACCATATGACTTATATTGCACGACCACATCACATAGTCTATTACGCTATGACCATTTGCATTTATAAAAGTATATTCACCAAGCTCATCTTCTCCATATTTTCCATTAAGAATGTCCAAAGCATTTTGCTCACAGAAATTAATGAGTTTTTCACTACCCCTTTCTATCATCTTATCCTTGCTATGCCTAATATTCACATTTTCCCCCCTTATATTGCTATCCTCCCACCAATCTATGGAACTAACATCACTTTCTCCAATTCTTATATTTAGATCTCCTACTAGTATTATCTCAATGTACATATATTTTTCCCTTAACTTCTCTATATCCTTATCGAGGAGATAAAACAGTTCTGGATTATGAAACTGTGAAGAAGCTGGAGGGTTATATATTATTGCAATACATATAATACTATCCACTATCACTTTATCTTCCATTATAATCCAAAGCACTTCCTTACAGCTAGACCATGTTTCTGGAAAACTATTAAATTTACTTAGTAACCATTTGGCCAAATTATATGTGGGGGCATTTATGCTACTAGTAATAGGTCTCATGCCTTTCCCTGCTTTATGAATTTTTGGCAGCCCATATACTCTTGGTAATGTTGGATTATCTACTTTAATTTTGTACAATTCTTTTTTGTTGATTATTTTGCTCTCTTTTAGCGTTTTATTTGTGGTTTCAATGCAGTACTTTAATGGATTAGTTTCTACTTTTTGGTAATTACTGTCTTCTAACAAATCTTCCATCCTCTTTGTATATTCTTCTTTTTCCAGAAGCTAGCTACAATTGATATGGAAGCAATAGAAGCAGATGAATATATTTCTCTAACAAAAATATGCATTGAACAAAACTTCTTCAGCTTTAATGGAAAACACTACAAGCAGAAATCAGGATTATCAATGGGCAATCCACTTTCACCTTTTTTGGCTAACTTATTTATGAGTGCATTTGAAACACAAATTAAAAAGTCCTTCCCATTGATCTTCAAGGTTTGGTATAGATATGTTGACGACATCTTTGCAATTGTACCAAGTAAACATTTAGATGATGCATTAAAATTACTCAATCTGCAAGAAAGGACTATCAAATTCACAATAGAAAAGGAAATCAATGGACAACTACCTTTCTTAGATCTAAATATCATCAGGAATGATACAAAAATAAAATTTGGAATTTACAGGAAGCCAACACATTCAGAAAATTATATAAAAAATAATAGCCACAACCCAATTACACATAAACATGCAATAATAAACAGCCTTACACACAGACTAGTCAACATACCCATGGAAAAAGAAGAATATTTCAAGGAACAAAAAGCAATAATACACATAGCAGAAGAAAACGGATACAACAAAAGTTTGGTGTTGAAGAAAATTAGAAAATCTAAACTAAAGAAAACCATTAAGGAAGCAACCACATTTATTAAAGAAAAAGAAAGCAACAGCATATTCAGTTCATTCACATATCATCCAAAAACATTTAATAAATTTAAAAAGATATTCAAGGAACAAAATATCATCTTGGCACCTACTAATAGATACTCAATTTTAAAATTACTAAATTCAAAAACAAAAGATGAAATTCCTTCAGGTAACAAATCTGGAATATACCAAATAAATTGTAAGAATTGTGAAAAATGCTACATAGGTCAAACAAAAAGAAATTTAAAAACCAGAGTCAAAGAACACTTTAGAAACATCAGATTGAAACAAGAAGACAAGTCAGCAGTAGCATTTCATTTTTGGAATGAAAATCATGACATTGATCCAAATCCAAAATTATTAAAAGGAGTGATAAACCAAAATAGATTGACAACATGGGAGAACATATTCATCTGGAAAAATAAGGATCGCGTAATGAACTTTGAAATCCCGCCAGTAGATAATTTGACAAAAAAGTTCATAGTTCCACCACCAGAGAGAGCAGACAACAACAGATGCCAGTTGGAAAGAGATTGAAAATGGAGGCCAGGGCCTTTGAAACTAGTCTCTCATAAATATATGAAAAAGTAAGTGACGAGTGTCAATAAACCAACCACAAATAATTTTTATATTAATTTTGACGTCACTGTTACTAAATTCCTCCAAACACACATCTATGATTTTGATCATTGAGGTACCATTCCACATGCAATATAAAACAAACCAATGTTTGGCGAAATTTGTTAAAAACTTGGTCAATCTCTAAAAATGATTATTTTTAATCTTTATACTGCACTCAATATTTACAGTATATAGTACAGAGATAGCACAAATGGTCAAATCATCAAACAGCAGTGCATCATAGTATGATATAGTTTTGCACATGCACTGAGCAGTAAAGTATTAACAGAGCAAGTAACTGGTTGCTGTAAGCATAGTATGTCATTTAAGCCAACAATGACACATTATTTGTATACGTATGTGTGTAAATGGCAATGGGCAGGCAGCTGGCCACCTGTATCAGAAACAGTTTCCAAATAGACAGCAACCATGGTACAACATATTTGCCACTGTGTATTATTGTGCATGTAAAACAGGCTCAATACAGCCTACGCATATGAACCCTGGTTGACCCTGTGTAAAACCACCTACCATACGAGAAGTTAAGATAAATGAAAAATAAGCCATATGCAAGGACATGATAATTTCCACCCAAAAACTGATATTGAATTTTCACTGGAAATATATGGTTTGAGGTTTCCTGGATTAAAAAAAAAATTAGACAAAATGGTTGATGTGTGTGTATGACTATCCATGTGTGTGTTTATGAGTGTCCATGTGTCTGCGAACAGCATAACTCAAAAACAAAAAGTTTGTTAAATATCAGCTATCCATAAAACTTGTCTTAAATTTTTACTATCCTCATCAAAAATTTTGATTAAGACACTATTAAGTAAAATTTATCAAAGGGCAAAACAATTACATGAAATGTTTGTTATATTGATGTTAGAAGTTTGGTTTTGAATTTTTTTCACTTCAAGTATTTAACAAATAAAGAGAGGAGTATTTCTACTTCTGTTGATATACATTTTGTTACACAGTAATATCTGCTTTTGGCATAAGCCCTTGTTTTTCCAGAAACAAAAATGTTGTAGGATTATTGCAATAATATTACAAATAATTGAGACCAACAATATTTAAGTGCTTTGGATAGCATCTTTCACACACAGGTTTAATGAAACCTTTAGTTTGAAAGGAAAAGAAAAAAAGTATGTCATAACATGTGTGTTTGGAGGAATTTAGTAACAGTGACGTCAAAATTAATATAAAATTATTTGTGGTTGGTTTATTGACACTCGTCACTTACTTTTTCATATATTTATGAGAGACTAGTTTCAAAGGCCCTGGCCTCCATTGAAAATGGAGGCCAGGGCCTTTGAAACTAGTCTCTCATAAATATATGAAAAAGTAAGTGACGAGTGTCAATAAACCAACCACAAATAATTTTATATGTCATAACATGTCTCACTATCACCATTTCTACCAATATACCATCTCTTGATGGCAAAAAATGTTTAATAATTGCAAATTTAAATAGACTTTGTTTTTAAGATATATTCTTTTCATTCAGTTGGCTTGAATTTTTATTTCAGTAATGCATAACTTTGCTACTACTTTTGAGTTTAGATATTCAATCCAGAAACTTTATTTGATTCTAAAGGCCATACTTTGACCAACAGCTATGAGTTTCTTAAAGAAACCTATTACATATTATAATTTAGTATTATTAATACAATTATTTATGAAATAGTGCTAAATAATAAAAGGTCACCCAAAACGGTGTATTGTTTCTATTTATATAAACACCATACACTTTCCAATTGTTGCTTTATTCTGAATTTCTCACATATGCTGTGCCTAAGCATGGAGTAGTTTGCGATATGTATACTATTGTGAATACATTTTATAGATTGTTAAAGTTATGCAGTAACAGTCTGGTGATTTCGCACAGTTCTAGGGTGTCATGAAGCACCAATTTAGAGTTTGCAGACTTATGAAAAAGTTTAATGAAATGAATACAACAGTGCGGGGCATCGTGGTTGGAACTAATCTGGGCAAAACATTGCAATAGTTTGTGATAAAGGACTGTTACTCTAAAGAAATCAGTTTTTCGCTGTCCTCATGAATTGAGCATAGAATATTCTTCAGTATGAATTGTCCAGTATGATCTCTATTACCAGTCGTTCAGTTAATGCAGCAACTGAGAGAAATGAAACAGGTTGACTGGTTTCTGAGAATAAAACAGGATGACAGTGATTTGCAAGCAAAATCACCTTCAGTGATGAGGAGCACTAGTGCTTTCATGGACTTGTAAATAAGCATTTATTTCAGTAGACTAGACACACAAGAGTTGTAGTTTTAACAGGATGGTGCTACCTGCCATGATTCCTATGAAATATAGATACTCTCTCGTAAGTAATGCCATGGTTTAACAAAAACAATTATTTGAAATGTGTTCTGACAAGCAATTAACTAATTTACAAAGTATAGACCATTAGATTCTATGGTCTTTGAGCCATCATTCAGTAATATTCCACGATGGTACCAATCTGTGGTTTTTGATATGAAGAATTCGGTGACACCCATTTGCACTGGTTCAATGTTGTCAACATTTTTTCCACATAGAAAATGGGCCATGGATTGAAAAAGATGATAATCTGAAGGTGTGAAATCAGGGCTGTATGCTGGATGTGGTAGCAGTTCAATTCCTCCCAATTCCTGAATTTTTCCCATCGTTGTTCATGCAGTATGGGGTGCTGCATTGTCCTGTTGCAATAGAACTCTATTTTGGTTAACTAATACTAGGTATCTCCATCTCAAAATTTCATGAACTCATTCCAGTTGTTGAGAGCAAAGATCTGCAGCAATCGCCTTCCGTTTGGAACAAACTCACAGTGAACCACACATTCAAAATTCCACCAGACGCAGAACATTACTTTGGGACCGAACTGATTATTTTTTTAATGATGACTTTGGCAGGTTGGCAGGGATCAAGCCACTGTTTCGAGGCATCAGGGTTTCGGTAACATACCCATTTTTCATCATAAGTGACAATTCTCCTGACAAATCTATCATTCCTGGGATTACGGATAAGCTGATGACAGATATCCACCCTATGTTCAGTCTATTGAGGTGTTAGTTCATGAGGTATAGATCTACAGCTTCTATATGATTTTTCAAGAATCTTAATGTGGTGATGTATGGCACTTTTTTATGCACCAAGTTCTTCTGAAAGCTTACAGGTACACTTTTGCATATTTTCTTGCAAAACTTGGTGTGTATCCTCAATATTCCATACTTTAGGTGTTCCAGAACATGGTAAATCTTTAGTGTTTTTGTCTCCATTGTAAAATCATTGAAACCATCACTGTGCCACATGCTCACTAACGACACCTTCTCTTTCCACTTTACATACTCTTTGAGCTGTGACAGAGCTTTATAATCTAGTTTCCAGTAGTGTTTTAGAAGGACTCTAAATTCAAACTTTGTTATCTCCATTTTGTGATTGTTTATTAACAACTGAACTGACACATGCTCATCAAATTACTAGCCATGGTATCCTTTAAATAGCATTGCCAAATCAAATAAATTCAATAAATTTTCCAAAACACCAAAATAAAAAACCCGGCATTGTGCGACAACCTAATAGCTCAGCTGCTTCATGAAATGTTCCTGGATTGACTTTTTTGTGTAATGCTGACCATCAATGGCCATCTTCCTTCACTAGAAATCTAGCAAAAACTTTGTTTCCTTTTATATATTTAAATTGGTATTTTCATTTAAAGAAACATTTAAAAAATATATATGTGCATACCTTGTTGTTCTTTATTGCTTTACTGCAAATCAGCACTGTAAATACTAAAACATGACTGTACAGTGTGTGGTCCTTCCTTCCATGTTTACATTCTTGTGCCATAATTTATGTATACCGCCTGATGACAAAAGAAATAAACTGCATTTAATTAAATCTAACTTAAATATAGCCAAAATTGATTATTATTGATGCACTGTACCTATAACAAGATATGCTCAAAAATCAGCATGGAAAGGATTTCAAAAATCCCTAGTCATAACTGGCTAACCATTTATTTGTAATGGGCACAAGTGACTTGCTTGAATAGCTGGGCTGCTATTTAGAATGATCTCAAAGTAGTTAAAATACTTCCAAACTCGCATGGCAATGTCAAGGATGTTGGATGGACTGTATCAGCAGCTGGTTACCCCAGTTTGGGTTTCTGGACGTGCTAGTATTAGAGATAATGAGATTGTGGACATGTTCACATAAAGACACTCAGGACTCAATTTTATAAGACCCAACACCTTAGGTTATTTTGTGGCATGTCTTCTAGAAAAGCCTAGTGTGAGACAAGCCAGTTAACCTCTGATGCTTCTCCTGAGTACTAGAATAGGCAAGTTATGCCAAGCAAGACCATAAATTAATTTCGAGTTTAGGTGGTAGAAAGGGTAAACTTCCATTGAAACTATATAGATCTAAATTAAGAAAATCTGCTGGGTATCTTAAGAGCCATATCATATCACACTGTGCTAATACTCGTATCTAGGAATAATGGACTTATAAGGGACTCTCTGTGCAGGTGATGTAGAATGGGAACCTAAAACCTCCCAGCATATACTATGCATTTATATATGGAAGAAGCTGGAAACAGCTTTATGTGTTAAGAAGTAATTCACTATGCAATTCAAAGGTGTTGTCATACATAGGCTCCTTTTTCTTGGAACCTGAGGATATAAGAAGAGTAAATATCAATGACAAAGTCTCTTATATCAACACCATTATTCATATAAAAATTATTTGTGGTTGGTTTATTGACACTCGTCACTTACTTTTTATATATTTATGAGAGACTAGTTTCAAAGGCCCTGGCCTCCATTTTCAATCTCTTCCCAACTGGCATTTGTTGTTATCTGCTCTCTCTGGTGGTGGAACTATGAACTTTTTTGTCAAATTATCTGCTGGCGGGATTTCAAAGTTCATTACGCGATCCTTATTTTTTCAGATGAATATGTTCTCCCATGTTGTCAATCTATTTTGGTTTATCACTCCTTTTAATAATTTTGGATTTGGATCAATGTCATGGTTTTCATTCCAAAAATGAAATGCTACTGCTGACTTGTCTTCTTGTTTCAATCTGATGTTTCTAAAGTGTTCTTTGACTCTGGTTTTTAAATTTCTTTTTGTTTGACCTATGTAGCATTTTTCACAATTCTTGCAATTTATTTGGTATATTCCAGATTTGTTACCTGAAGGAATTTCATCTTTTGTTTTTGAATTTAGTAATTTTAAAATTGAGTATCTATTAGTAGGTGCCAAGATGATATTTTGTTCCTTGAATATCTTTTTAAATTTATTAAATGTTTTTGGATGATATGTGAATGAACTGAATATGCTGTTGCTTTCTTTTTCTTTAATAAATGTGGTTGCTTCCTTAATGGTTTTCTTTAGTTTAGATTTTCTAATTTTCTTCAAAACCAAACTTTTGTTGTATCCGTTTTCTTCTGCTATGTGTATTATTGCTTTTTGTTCCTTGAAATATTCTTCTTTTTCCATGGGTATGTTGACTAGTCTGTGTGTAAGGCTGTTTATTATTGCATGTTTATGTGTAATTGGGTTGTGGCTATTATTTTTTATATAATTTTCTGAATGTGTTGGCTTCCTGTAAATTCCAAATTTTATTTTTGTATCATTCCTGATGATATTTAGATCCAAGAAAGGAAGTTGTCCATTGATTTCCTTTTCTATTGTGAATTTGATAGTCTTTTCTTGCAGATTGAATAATTTTAATGCACACCATTATTCATACTGATTAAATGTCCAGATTATGAGGCATAAAGGACTCCAGGAATCTCTCTCCCTCTCTCTCTCCCTCTCCCCCTCCCCCTCCCTCTCCCTCTCCCTCTCCCTCTCCCTCTCCCTCTCCCTCTCCCTCTCTCTCTCTCTCTATATTAGAGAGAGAGATATTCAGATATATATATCTCTGAATGAACACCTTAATATTTATGGTGCTGATGCTGCTAACTGTTTTGGTTGTGACTGCTGTGGGTGACAGCTCTCATGAGCTCAGACATTACATACAAAGCACTTTCGTTCATACCTATTCTTGAAAATATTTGATGATGGCACTTTGGATGCTGCCATGATAGCTATATATAATACTGTTAAGTTTGTGAAAATAGGAATCCCATACATACAATGTTACCCCTCTCCTTAAAAACATCAAACAAGATAACTTTACAGGAAAGTAAAAAGAGAGTAGTCTATCACATCATTTAGAAAATATAATTTGGACACTAAAATACATTTAATCAGTTTTTATGTAAAAGATTGGACCAAATCAACAATTAAGGAATACGAAATTAGCATCAAAGGTCATAAACTTTCAGAGAATAATGATTAACAGTCATGTTGGTTAGCTGCTTGCATATAACAAATTATGGAGCAACTGCCACAGGACAATTCAAGTATTGCCAAACTGTGATATCTTGGACTATAAGTTAAAGTTCCACATAACAACATTAGTGATATAACAGAGATTGACTTATTAGAAAATGCTGAACAGGCATGTTCAGACATAAGAAGCTATCAAAATATACCCCACTCTATGGTCCTCTTTTTATTACAAAGTGCTATCTTTCTATCATCCACTTTTTGGAGTACTTTATTTTTGAATCTTGTTTTGTTACTCTCTGTGATTCTCTTTGGCAAATGGACAACTGCAAATTGGAAGCTGCACATCGAGGGCCACACAACTTTAAATAGGGAGACACTACTTCCAAGTTTCAAAGGTCAATAACAAAGGCAAACAGAATGGGATTGTAAAATGGGAAGTTAAGCCAAAACTCTCCAATATGCTAAATATAAGCAATTGAAGTTTAAGAATGGTTCATAGCATGGGAAATCAAGGTCATTATGGGGTCCACAGATCAATTATTGTCAAGACAGTCTTTCCTGATGTGTTTTTTCCAGATTATCCTCAGCCATCACAACTGGCAAATGATCAGCTATTCTAAACTTGGGCCTAGAATGTTTCCTTTACTAATTATCATTTCATTAAATCTAATCAGTATTCAGTACCTGGGCCCCACATGTAATAAGAATAGGTGTTAAACATGACTCAAGAAAGGGTAGGTCTGTGACAATGAGAATAACCATAACAATATGGCTAAAGGAATTTCTGACAAAGAGAAATATGTATCCTTAATGGTGATACTTGTCACAAATGTTTATTTACAGAACTTATTTTTCATAAAGGATGTAAAAAGAGTTAACTTCAAGGTGTCAAAATAAACCGATCACATTTATTTAAAGAACAGGGAAGTAACCTATTGCATTATAGACTGACTATCTGTAGAATGCTTGTGAGTAAGAAAGAGAGGAATAAATTGAATTTTTGAGTTTGATTTATGAGTCACTATGTTTACACTCAACTTCATTTACTATGTTGTTGTATAATTGAAACGTTTTCAAGATCATTCAATCTCATCCTCAGCTGTTGGTGACTCAAGTTATATAAGTGTTAAACATGTGATTTAAGATTTAAAGAAATACTTAAAGTTGCACACGAAAAGGAGATATGCAACAGTGGATATTAAATTTCTAAAACTTTGCCTCAGACACAATATTACACAACTTTTGTCAATCAAACGGTCAGTCACCAAACAGCTGAGGATGAGATCGAATTATCTTGAAAACGTTTCAATTATACAACAATATAGTAAGTGAAGTTGGGTGTGAACATAGTGACTCATAAATCAAACTCAAAAATGAAGAATACTTCACTGTTAATAATGCTTCTGCTTTTAATATTTATTTAATGAATTGAATGATAGTGCAATGCATTCTACTCCATTTTATACAGGGATATCCAACAGAAGTAAGAAATTGAAGCTATTAATGCTGAATCAAATATACTTCTAAACTACAAGTATAATATAAATAACTTGGCTGAAGATGTAAATGATGAATTGATGTAACTAGCTGCTATAATACAGAGTATCAAAGATAAATGAAGTTTAGTCCCTATATATTATTATAGTTAAGAAGGGATTATCTACTTTACATGTTGCATTTTTGTTAGAGGATTTCAGTGTATTTTGAACTCATACAGTTGAAAATGACAGCTATTTTTGGCCATGAATTCGTATCTTACCTGACTTCTTTCAAAGGAATTTCCTGTAAATTTCAATATGAAAAATTTGATATTACTATGTAAGTTGCACAAAGTAAAATTCTCACTGCCAGTATCCAGGCCATTAAATGAATAGCATATTTATGTAATGAGCAAGAAAAATCAGATAAATCCACTTTTGGTCAAAAAAGTTATTGCTATCTACCAGTTTTTGGTGATGAGGTTTAGAATGTAAAAAGTCAGCTAAGTGTGAAGTGTGAAAAAGCATATGGAATACAGTTTGCAATAACATGGGTAAGTCAACTATATTTACTTTTCACCAAAAGAATGCAGAAAAAAAATTCATCCAAGTCCAGTTACTTCAACTCTGCCTCCTCCTTTCTTCATTTAGTTGTGTGAAAAACTGGTTAAGCCAATTTACAAGGTTACTGCAGGCATTCTTCTACACCTGTTGAAGTGAGGATACAGTTAAGTGTTTAGTTCTATTTTTCATGTTTGCTTTACTAGACCAGCTCAAATTACCAAACATTGTAATCACATTTTAATGGGGAAAAAAAAAGAAGATACCTGTTGGCAGTATTAATCTTATGAGTAACACTCATAAACAAATGAGCAGCAATAATCTACATTATAGTTTTATTAAAAGCTATCAAATTCTCTGTTTTGAAATTCATCTTTGTCACTATAAAGCAGTGTGATACAGCATGCCTTTTTATATTTGACCGCTGTTGGTGCCACGCAGAAATTATTATATAAAATGTTCAGTTTGGGTCTAACAAAATGTCAAATCACACGTGTCTTCTAGTTGAGTATATTATGCAACAAATTTGTGGCTGTACTGCGAAGTGTGCAATAAAATAAAGGCTGTGTTTCTACTAGAAAACATGGATCACCATGGAACTGGAAAGAGGCCCTTTTCTTTTTTTACTGTCATTAAGATCGTACAACCAAATTTTTAAAAGCTGTTTGTGTGAACTGTTACATAATTTTACAATGATCACTGGTAGCTGAAAATGAATTTGGGAGAACCACATTATAAATTTATTTATAATCAATTATCAGAGCTTGAAGTACAATTAAGTATAAACGAAGAAAAGGGAATATGAACAAATACACAGTATGAAGACCAGAAAAATTAATATCATGGCATACTTGTATGGTTTACCTACCATGCTATTGAAAATTCAGTTTCTAGGTTCCAGCTACAGGAAAATAGTGCCTTGTGGTATAGAAATCTGATTATTCATTTATTTTTCTATTTTTTTGAAACTATGTATTATGCAATAATTAAAATTATGAAGGAATTGACTGAGACACTCTGTACATCACAGAGGTCAAATGCTAGGCATCTCAGTTGACACATTGATAATTTTAATTATTACATTACTTCACAGGGTTAATTTGAATTTGCCTTTTCCAATTACTTATTATGCATTTAAATGACATACAAACTTCAAATGCGGCACACTAGTAAAAATAAGGAGATTTTGCTCATAGGCAAGAAAGAATCTCTGGAAGTTATTTCTTACAAACTCTGTACCATTTCTAGACTTATTACGAAAGTGTCTCAAAAGTTGGGTGCCAAATGGGACATTCATTATTAATGGTAGATTGTTTTTGTTACAGGCGAAATAGTATTGTAGAGGAATAAGGCTGACATTGAAACAAGTGGAGCTGATACTTCTTTGTGGAGATCACCATAGAACATTTCGAGAAGCTGTAGATGAATTTCATCGCTGGCATCCTGAAATTCCCAAACTCTCCCATCAAACTGTAAACAGATTGATGAATAAATTTAAACGAACAGGCACAATAGCCAACGACAAACGCAGTAATCAACCAAAAACAGCCACCAATGAAGATCACTGAGCCAATGTGATTGCCAAACTTACAGTAAGCCCTGACAGATCAATCTGATATGTGGCCGAGGAAAGTGGCACTAGTACAGATTCGGTACACTGAATATTGAAGTCAGATCATTTCCATCCATACAAATTGCAACATAGAACATGATGTCCAATACTGATCCCAGGAGAGTGGAATACTGTAACTGGATCGTACAAGAAGTTGCCAGGAATCCACATTTTCTTTGAAATGTCATGTTCAGAGATGAATGTTTAACTTTCTTAAATAGTCATGCCCATACACAGAATGCCAAATATTGGTCCCCATTAAACCCATATTGGATGCAACCTACCAATAACCCATGAGGTCCATTGGTTATGGTACGGTGTGGTATCCTATCTGAATGTATTGTGAGACCACACTTCTTCAAAGACCATGTAAACCAACACACCTTTGGAGAGCTGCTTGATATTGTTGTGTCTGATGTTTTAGATGACATGCCATTTTATACCCGGCTAAAGATATGGTTTCAGCTTGTTGGAGCATCACATTATGCTCCGGCGACTCGCAGAAACTTATGCAATATGTTTTGAATCATTGGATTGGTGAAGGTGGCCCTGTCAATTGGTCTCCACGTTCACCTGACCTTACACCACTTGATTTTTTCTCTGGGCCTATGTGAAACAGCAAGTGTTTCAGACACAACCTGCAAGTCAGGGTATCTTAAAGGAAAGAATCACCAATACCATAAATAGCATACCACCAGCTACAGTTTTAGGGGTGAATGATGAAAATTTGGATCGTGTAAGACATTGTATTTGAGTGAACGGTGCACATTTTGAAAATGAACTATAAGCTTATAGAGCTATGTGCACATAAATATTCATATACTTCCCATTTGGCACGCTACTTCTGAGACACAAGGTACAATAATTTGTTAAAAGGTTCACTTATCTTTTAAGAAATTGTAGATTCTTCACAGATCTCAGGAGACTAGTTTCACAAAGACTTATCTGCACCATCAGTAAACTAATAAACTAGTCTCCTGAAATCTGTGAAGAGTTTACAATTTCTTAAACAGATAAGAGAATTTTGTAACAAATTATTATACTTTACTGTAATGCCTGTATTGCTTCAATGTTATTAGCTTCGGTTTTTTTGTGCATTACTTCTAGGCTTTTCTTCACTTTCTTTTGCAAGCGATGGATATGAATGAAGACTAACTACATAAGTAGTAGGTGAGCAGTGTAAAGCAAAACAGGTTTCATGGCACTTAGCAAGCCAGCAGTGAAGCATAAGGTATTAGTTTCAGTTGAACTTCTGCACAAGTGTCACATATTTCTTAGCTGATGCAATACATTGCATATTATGTGAAACGATTCCATTTGCGTACCAGTATTCTGTCCCACAAAAAGTATTGATTCATACATAATGTGAATCTGTAAATGCTTTAAGGATATTTTTTCAAGATGGATTTAGGTAGAGCTATGATTAACAGATAAGTAAACAAATTATGTGAATCAGAAATTCTTCTGATCTGAAACATATGAAACCACATACAGTACTCACAGAAAACAAATTCTAGATAACATTGTACCTCTCTGGAAAGGTCTCATAGAAAATTATTTTAATGTCTTTCCTAGCAAATGAACATTTCTGTGTCTACTCAAATGGCTATAAAGCTACTCAAGTTTTAAGCACTATAAAATTACTGCAGTGCAAGAACTTAAACCATATGACCCTGCATTAAGGATGCAATTTTGTGAACAAGTTTTGAATACATGATTGTCAAATGGAATGTACTGTTTTCTTTTTGGATAAATTATGATTTCATCTAAGTGGGTATATTAATAAACAAAATGATCATTACTGGAGTGCTGAAAATCTAAGCACCTTCATCAGTAACTTCTGCATGATTAAAGAATAGGTGTATTGTGCACTACTAGCAGCATGTGGCTTTTTTTTTTTTTTTGGTCAGAAACAACAGTAGAAACCAGTGTGAAACACTATGTAGCCATTTTTTTTGACAAATTAATGGAGGAGAAGACATTTCCAGCAGGACTCTAAAACAGCATACACAGCCAGTTATTAAATGAAATCCATGAAGTGTTTGAAGATAGAGAAATAGAAAATGTGTTCATTTTATGGAATAATTGCATCTGAAAATAGATGAAGATCTGCTCTTGCAAATAAAACAGCCAGAAAAAATTAAGGATTGTAAAAGCTCAAATTCTCTCATTTACTAGCTATAAGAGTTATTACTACCAAGACAGAACTTCTAAGTGATTCTATCCTCTCATCTTTGTCAATCAAAGATATATAATTTGTATGAAGAGAGTACCTTGTTTCACTGAAAATTTATTTCAGATACTTTCATGATCTTGACAGAATGCTTGCCACGAATGTGATATACTGAAACTGCAGATCAGTAGCTTGTCATTACCTTATCTTACATATGTCTCACTATAAAATGCAGATATGAACATTCACTTTAACAATCCATAATTTAGTCATTAATGAAGTTACTTGTTTTATGTGGAATGAAACAATATCTGGTGGAGTTGCTAATGAAATAGCTTGTCCCTATGATTTCTTTTTGCAGTTAAGTTAGAAGAGATATTTTATTCTAGCACTTGTAGGGGGCAAAACAGAATATGTGAGCTATGTAGCTGCTATGTTCAGCTTTCTTACTGAGAAGAGACCGAATATCCATTAAATTTTTCATAAGGGTTTGGTGAGTGAACATATAATGACTGGTATCAGCTAGTGTGATCACGTAAATACAAGAAACCATTCTAAATTTTCATGATGGATGGAAAGCATCAAGCATCTCTTAAACTAGAGTTCCTTTAGAAAAACCACGGACTATTTCTGATGAAGATAAGAGGCAACGTAACAAATGCCTTTGGATCAAAATTCACAGGTTTAAATGCATCCAGAATCCAGGCAGATAATCAGTAATCCCTTTTTCAGGTAGAAAATTCTTGGGAAAATTTCCATCAGAAGGCGTGGAAAAGTTTATTGCACCACCAGTACAGATGATTCATGATGGTCCTGTGAAAGTAAGTGATGAAAACAAGAGAAACATTTTGGATTTGTTCCCATCAACTGACAGGATTTTCCAATACTGCTATGAAACTTTCAGGATGGAGAATAATTAGCAATATTAATCCTGACTTGGAGAAACTAAATAAATATATATGGAATGTATTGCTAAACTGCAAGTATAATGAAACTCATATGACTCTTTCTGAAATGTTGTAAAAAGAGTTCAAAAAGTATGTGTTTTAAATTTTGAGTTACAAAGAAACATCCTATGAAACACTTGGAATTATACATTTGTAGTACTATTTTATATGAATTTTTTCAATTCTTTTTCAATGTAATTTAGAATATGCTCTTAAATTTCTGATTAAGAAAAGTTTATGTAGCATAAGCTACAATGAAATGTATGCAACTAAATATATGCCACCCATCTCAGTAGCGTAGATGGTAGCAAGTCTGCTTCACATTCAAAAGGACCCAAGTTCGAATCTTGGTCAGGGGAGTTACCTGGATAAGGTTTCTTTCCAAGGTTTTCCCTTATCCTAAAAGACAAATGTCGGGTAACTCTAAGTTCCATGGACCCTGGGCTCATTTGAGCATCACTTTACCCATTCCATTCATCGTCCAATATGACTTAATGTTGGAGGACGTAAATTACAAAAAAAAATTATATATATATAATACCTCTGGTTACAGCTTTGGACATTTTTCAAAAGAACTTAAAGTAAATGGTTATTATTTGACTCAATGCTGTTTAATATGAACATAAACAAGTTAGCCACCAAAGCAACTGTTCAATAGATCAGGAAAAAAGGTTGTTGCTGCTGTTGTTTTCAAATGCTAGGCTTTGGCAATGAAGCCATTAGCTCTCTTGCTCTCCAATATTTCTGTGTAGTGGGTCCGGCAGGTAGGGCTTCACAGGTTAAAAGATGTTCTTCAGTCATTTTCTCTTCTTTGTTGCACAGAGGATAATTTGGACTTGTATAAATTCCTATTCTGTGTAAGTGTTTGGCCAAATAATCATGTTCCGTAAGTAATCTAAAATTTGCTACTGCAGCTTTATGTGGGATTTTTGGAATAATTTCTGGATTTTTAATTAAAATGTTCAATTTTTTATCTTTGGCTTTGTTAGATATTGATTGGTTTTGTTTGATTTTATATTTGCTTTTGATTAATCTTGTTCTGAATTAAATTTGCACCTTTTTTGGCAAGAAAATCAGCTGATTCATTTCCAGTAATTCCACAATGTGCAGGTATCCACTGCAATATAATTCTTTTCTGTAGTTTTTGAAGTTGTTGGATCATTTTGTGACATTCTTTAATTTGGATTTATCTCATTCTATATGAACTTATTGCACATAATGCTGCTTTAGAATCAGAAAGTATGACAGCATTTTTGAATTTATCTATTCTATACAGAAGGTGTTGGAGTGAAATATGAATAGCCGTTACTTCTGCATCAAAATTTGTTGTGTGGTATCCTGCTGGTTGATAGAATGAGAACAGTGCACACTTAATTCCTGCTTCTGAGTTGTTGTCCAAGTTAGATCCATCTGTGTAGATATGTAACCATTCTTCAGAATGGGTATCTATTGTTCACAGTTTCTAATGTTAGTGCTTTTAGTACAGGTTTGGAAGTTTCAGATTTTGTAACTATTTGTTCTAAATCTAATTGAATATTAATTGGTTCAAAAGTCAGTGGGTTTTCTTTGATTAAAATGTTTTCTTTAGAATTAGGAAGATTCAGATCTGTTTTTAATTCCATAACTTTGTGTAGGAAACTTGTTTGTGTTTTCATCTTGATTGGTTGTAGTAATCTTTTCTCCGATTTTTTTGTTTTTAACCACAACATTTTTTCATGTTTTATTAGTGCCTGCTCCTCTAAAGCTAGATGTATTGGATAGTTCCGAGTTAAGGCTTGCATTGCCGTGATTGGAGTTGATTTTGCTGCACCGGTTATTAGTCGCAGGGCCTTATTTTGGCATTATAAAGAAGTATTGGCTTGATGAATGTTTTGTATGTGGTGTTCAGTGTCTCACGATTACTGCCCCACTTGATTCCAGCTAATCTTTTCAAAATTGAAAATTTTGTTGTTGATTTATTTACTACTGCTTCAATATGATGTCTCCAAGGTAATTTTGAATCAAAAATTGTTCCTAAATATTTTGTTTCATATGTTTGTTTCAGGTTTGTTTTCTTGAACTGCAGATTTAGTTTAGGGATTTTCTTTTTTAAACTAAATATTTGGAATGTTGTTTTATCAGTATTTATTTTCATCAAATTGTTGTCAGTCCACTTTTCCAATAGTATCAGAGCCTTTTCCACTGAAGTTTTGGATTTCTCTATTTGTGGGGAAGATGTCCACATGATGTCATCTGCAAAAAGTGCTGTCTTTATTTCTGTGTTTGATACAGCTGCGGGAAGATCATTGATGTGGATGTTGAACAAGGTTGTACTCAGTACTGCAAATGTGGTTTAGGTCAAAACATACAGTGATTTTGCAAACAATTTATTTAAAAGATCTTGTTAAAAAGGGTATCCTCTGTAAGTCAATTTTGTGAGTATTTCACAATTGTGAATGCAGCTATAGTTTGTTTTGTTTCGCTTGTAAAACTTCCTTTTGGTGACCCCATATAGTGAAAGAAGACAGTAAAAAAGAATTAGTATCCTCTGCAAAAAAGAAGCAAGAAAGTAAAAAAGAGGAGGAGAAAAGCCTTACAGGTTCAAACACAGCCTATGATTTTAGTTAATTGATGGAAATTAATCATTTTTTTCACACTAGCCGTATAAGGCCAAGTTTTTTGATAGATACAGTCAACATGAAAAATATAATGCCATGGCCGGATTTGAACCACGGATCTCCTGGTTTCCGTCCAGTCGCTCTAACCCATTGAGCTACCATGGCCAACGTGCCGTCCTGCCATTAAATTCTCCATTTGACTCGTATATTTCCCCAGTAAACCACTAGGGGTTTTCGCATCTGAGATACACTGTTTGTGGCGACTTAATATCGTAATTACTTGAGTCCCAGGCTTCATAATTTAACTCTTATTATTTAAGTTAATTAATGGAAATTAATCATTTCTTCACATCATTTCTTATTATTTAACTCCATGCTGTTTAATATGAACATAAACAAGTTAGCCACCAAACAGCTAACCATCTATCAAAAAGCTTGGCCTATATACGGCTATTATGAAGAAATGATTAAAAATAATAAGAGTTGAATGATGAAGCCTGGGACTCAAGTACTTATGATAGTAAGTCGCCTCAAACGGTGTATCTTGGATGCGAGAGCCCCTAGTGGTTTACTGGGGAAATATACGAGTCAGATGGAGAATTTAATGTCAGGACGGCACGTTGGCCATGGTAGCTCAATGGGTTAGAGCGACTGGACGGAAACCAGGAGTTCCGTGGTTCAAATCCTGGCCATGGCATTGAATTTTTCATGTTGACTATCTATCTAACAGCCTATGATGTTCATTGCTGAATGTGCTTTATTTCTTAAAGGAGTGAAGAGAACTACTGCTATTAGTAATGCCATTATTTACATGCTATATTGTTAAACACTGGAATTAAAGAATTAAAACACTTGCCTCTTTTATTTATGGCACATCTGCAAACTAGATTCTGTAAGACTTTTAAGATTAGTATAGAAAATGTGAATAAGATGCAGATAAACAAGTTTTACCTGGAGATGTAACAACATTACGTCCACTTCTACCCTGCAAATGTAAAATTTTAGCTGTCTTTTCTGATGATTCTTTTTCTAGTGCTTTCACTCGAGCTAAGTGCTGAGAGCCTAAGAAGTGAAGATCTGAGTTCTCACTCTGTAATTTACGAATCTGGGCCTTAAGCTCTGCAAAACACAAAAACTCAATAATTAAATATGAAACAAGTTGAGAAAAGGTTACTGAGAGTGAAAACAGTGTGCATGCATGTATATGTAGAGTTGGGGGAGGAATATAGAAGGTGTTAGGTATATGAGTATGCAGACTTTAAGGGCAACTTCCTGACATTAAGCTGAAACATAAGTTCCTGTACCATTTTCCTCTAAAAAGCATAGATGCATAAATAAAAAATAAAATTGATCAAATTTTTTATTGTGAATATGTAATAACATTATAATCATTTACTTTTGCAATTAGGATAATGAGGTAGAGCTACAAAAGATTAATTATTTGTGTCTTCACCATATGTTGCTAAAATGATTTGTTTAGCCACAAAATGATATAGAAGGACTGGATTACTGTGTGTCTATTGCAATAAAGACAAATAGATTTATAAGAGAGTTAAAGAAGTTCTAAATAAATGGTAGTTTTTATACACTTGGGGAATACTTAAGCAGCTAAATAAAATTGTAAATTAGTGTTGATTTGTATATAGATTTTGTGTAAAAGGAAATGTAGACTTATAATTAAATCCACTGTAAATTAGTGTTACTCCGTAAATAGCTTTGTTAATTAATGTATTATTATTCATATTATATATATATATACACGAGACAATGTACAAGTCATGTGTATGATTTATGGGAAGAACAAACAACTTGAAACTTGAAATTTAAAGTCACAGACTTATGCTTGGAAACCCAGTAACATTGGTGTGCATTTAGAACAGAAGGTCAGGAATGTAAACAGTATGCCTACCTGCCACAACACTTGGCACAACAGCAGGCTCTATCAGCGATTCAGATGGTCTAATGCATTCAGAACTGTGACACTCTTTACAAATCAAAAGTATGTTTCTTGCTTATGGCAAAGTTGACTGCTACACTTGAGATGTTTCTGATAGGAAAATTTGAAATCCAACTGTCATAGCATAAAGCCTAATGGGGCAGATTTTGAGCATGTACTGTAAATAGATATGTTGATGTAGCAGTTATTGACCACTAATACATTTACTGTTTATTAATCAATGTGTTTTTGAAGTATTTTCATAATTAACATTTGAATTTATCCTTGATCATCTTATGCAATGCCACTTACATTTAGTTCTTGTGAATACAATCAAATAATATAAAAGAAAACCACCCCATCCCTTGTTACTACCAGTAGCTGATAAACATACAGGCACGTGGCAAAACCAGCTTTCAAGTGCTGGCCTAATTAAGACTTACACTGTTACAGGTGTGAATGCATGCCTGTCCGCAAACCAAAACAAAGACATTAAGCTCTAAAATCCTACTCAGTTGCCAGACTGTGCAGACAGTGTAATCAGTACTTATATCTTTATTTTTAAGATAGATGAAATTGTTAAGGGACTTAATTATTCATCATATTTGGATCTCCCAGCTCAGAAAATCTGAGCACTCAAACCCCTGACAACCTGTATAGGGAATTTATGATTCTCATGTAGATGTGAATAGATTAACATCTGGACTTAATAAAAAACATAATGACCAGACTAAGAATTTGGGATGACCTAAGAGAGAAGTGAAGGTTATTGTGCATTAAGTAGGGCAGAGTGAGATGGCATACTAGCGTTTATTTACCTGTGAATCCACGTAGAATGTACTTCTTGACTACAGCTACAATAGTAGCACATTACCATCTTTGTTTACATCAACGGTATTGTGTTTACAGAACTCTATAGTAAGACTGCATATACATTGGTGTTAAATTGTGTGGATCCTTAACCTGATAATGTATAGAAGAATGATTAAACTTTTTACTAGTTTAATATAATAAATTTCCTGTCAGTTTAGTTTCCATGAATATAAAACTAGTGCAGCAATAATGAATTTTGACAGCACCTATTACATAAAGGGCAATAGCAAACCAGGGTGTGACTATTTTTCAACCTAAGGCATTCGACATTATAGATCATGATATCCTGTTCAATATAACTCCACAATAGTGGAATAAGGGGTGTAGCCTACAATTGGCTTAATGGTTAACTAGAAATAGGGAAATACAGTATAATTTGATTATTTGGATACAAGAAATAAAAATCTTAAAAAATAAATTTCAGGAAAGAGAAAGATGTTCTGTGAGATTTACCAAGGATCATTTCTGGATCCCCTTTTATCATCTGCATCAATAATCTACCCTAATATAAAAATGTTGAGATGTAAAAATCACTTTCTTTGCTGATGACTCAAGTCTATTCATTAGTGCGAAGGACAGAAAGAAACTTGAAGATAACATTATTGTGCACTATAAATAAAGCTTCTAAGTGGTTCAAAATAAATAAATTTGTAATCAATGTGGACAAATCCAGAGCCATTCAATTCCATAATAAAACTTAAAAGAATCAAGCACTGCTAAGCACTGCATTTGGATCAAATGTAACAGAACTAGAGACTGAAACAAAAGTTTTAAATTGTGGTTGACCAACACTCGAGATAGATCATGTGGAAAAACTGGCAATAAAACTAAGTAAAATGTACCAACGCTCATATTTGTAGTGAAGTGTTGAGAACCTGCTATTATGCTTATTTTCATTCACTATTTTTATATGGAATAAAGCTCTGGAGAAATTCTAGTTAAAGTGATTCAATACATAAATTACAAGAGAGTGTTAAGAACCATGTGGGTATTCCTTCCAGAGAAAGCTACAGAATATTTCAAACAATAAACTTTAACAACCTCTATATCAAATAAATGTTAATTCATGTTAAAATGAAGGCAGATCAAATATAAACGTGAATTTTAATATAATGCTGCTGTTGGTAGTAATTTTGAGGAGAGACTTTGTCAGTATGTTGGTGAGGGTATCTCTAGAGGGGGTATTGCTGCGCACACGCTGTGGAGAACGGGGCTGTGTCAGTATGCCATGAGTGAGCAAGAGGTGCACACATCTGTTGCGCAATGCATCATCATCAGATTTCTTGCAAGAAAGGGCACCAAACTTTCGGAAAATTTGAGACAGGTACTGCAAAGTTTGGGGAAGAAATACTTTCGAAGACTGGACTGTATGAGTGGGATAACAATTTTGTGGTGGGAACAGAAGCTGTAGAAAATGAATCTCATTGGAGGAGATCGTGGACAAGCATTAATGCAGACAACATTGTTGCCATTTGTGACATTATTGAAGAAGATCGGCACATAAAAATATCCTAAATTATTAATTTTTAGATGAGTCGTATTTATTACACATCTGCTTCACTTTCGTACCTATTTTGAGGACATGTTTCACAAATCATCGTTTGCATCTACGGCTCTTATGCGACTAAAGCTTGATCCAGCGGTGTGGGTAATTCTGGGGTTGCTGCTGACATCTGTTGATTTAGTGATGAACTTAAATGTGGGATTCTCTTCTGGCGGGATTTCAAAGTTCATAAGTTGGTTTTTCTATGTATATCCTCTCCCATATGACGAGTTCACTATGTTTTTGTACGTATTTTAGTAATTCTGTGCTATCTTCAATTTCATGATTTTCAGACCAGAAATGAGCTGCTATTGCGGACTTATCAATATTTTTGTATCTTAAGGGCCTGAAGTGTTCTTTCTTTCTAGTGCCTATGTATCTTTTTGTCCTCCCTATGTAAATTTTTTCACAATCTTTACACTTAATCTTGTAAATGCCTGACTTTTCCTCTGGTTTTATCTTATCAGTATTATTACTGTGAAGTAGGTTTTTAATGTTGTAATTGTTTTTTGGTGAATATTTTTTGGAACTTTTTAGTGGCCCCAGGGGTGGTAAGTAAATTTAGCAAATCTAATTTCTTGTTTTATTGGTGTGAGAGCTGTGATCTGTTTTAATCTCTTTTGAAGTTTGAATGATTTTAGTTTTTTATCTACAAGGTTTTTTTCCATAACCATTTTTATTTGCAGTTTTTAAGATTTGATGGTATTCGTTTTGATATTCTTGCTGGCTGAGAGGTAGATTTACTAATCTGTGTGTGAGACTGTTGATGGTTGCATGTTTGTGTGGAATTGGGTTTAAACTATTTGCTTTGATGTAGTTATCTGTGTGTGTGTTGCTTTTCTATGGATACCAAATTCTAGTTTTTCATTGCTTTTTTTGATTTTAAGGTCTAAAAAAGGTAGAGTACAGTCCTCTTCAGTTTCCACTGTGAATTGTATGCTGGGTTCTTGCAGGTTGAATAGTTTCAAAGCATCATCTATTTGTTTGTAGGGCACTATTGCAAAGATGTCGTCTACGTATCTGTACCATGTTTTGAACATATGAGGGAAGGTTTTAGTTATATGTGTTTCGAAAAAGCTCATGTATAGATTGGCCAAAAATGGTGATAGAGGGCTTCCCATAGCTAGTCCTGAAATTTGTTTATAATATTTTCCATCGAAGACAAAATAATTTTGATGTATACATATTTCAGTCATTGCCAAATATTCTTCTATTGCATTGGCATCTAGGTTTATAGAATTTAGCCATTTTTTCAGTTGAATCAAAAGTTTGTCTAATGGAATGCTAGGGAAGAGGGAGCGGACATCAAAGGATACTAAAGTGTCATGAGGTTTTAGTTTAAGATTTTGAATTTTTTTTCTACCAGGTCTAAAGAGTTTTTTTATGCTAAGAGTATGGAATTGTGGAAAGGACTGAAATTTTTTGGACAGTCATTTTGCCAGAAGGTAAGTAGGAGTGTTTATATTATTTACAATGGGTCTCATGGGTATGTTGGGTTTGTGTATTTTAGGCAAACCATATAGTCTTGCAAGGGTAGGGTTGTCCGGCTTGATAGTTTTTTGTTCTGCAGTTGTTAAAATTTTACTATTAATGATGGTTTTTTGTACATCTTTTATGCATCGGTTGAGTGGATTAGAATCTATTTCCTGGAATTCTTTTTGTTGTAGTAACTCTAACATTTTTTCCTTGTATAAACCCAACATACCCATGAGACCCATTGTAAATAATATAAACACTCCTACTTACCTTCTGGCAAAATGGCTGTCCAAAAAATTTCAATCCTTTCCACAATTCCATACTCTGAGCATAAAAAACTCTTTAGACCTGGTAGAAAAAATTCAAAATCTTAAACTAAAACCTCATGACACTTTAGTATCCTTTGATGTCCGCTCCCTCTTCTTTAGCATTCCATTAGACAAACTTTTGATTCAACTGAAAAAATGGCTAAATTCTATAAACCTAGATGCCAATGCAATAGAAGAATATTTGGCAATGACTGAAATATGTATACATCAAAATTATTTTGTCTTCGATGGAAAATATTATAAACAAATTTCAGGACTAGCTATGGGAAGCCCGCTATCACCATTTTTGGCCAATCTATACATGAGCTTTTTCGAAACACATATAACTAAAGCCTTCCCTCATATCTTTAAAACATGGTACAGATACGTAGACGACATCTTTGCAATAGTGCCCTACAAACAAATAGATGATGCTTTGAAACTATTCAACCTGCAAGAACCCAGCATACAATTCACAGTGGAAACTGAAGAGGACTGTACTCTACCTTTTTTAGACCTTAAATTAAAAAAAAGCAATGAAAAACTAGAATTTGGTATCCATAGAAAAGCAACACACACAGATAATTACATCAAAGCAAATAGTTTCAACCCAATTCCACACAAACATGCCACCATCAACAGTCTCACACACAGATTAGTAAATCTACCTCTCAGCCAGCAAGAATATCAAAACGAATACCATCAAATCTTAAAACCTGCAATTAAAAATGGATATGGAAAAAACCTTGCAGATAAAAAACTAAAATCATTCAAACTTCAAAAGAGATTAAAACAGATCACAGCTCTCACACCAATAAAACAAGAAATTAGATTCGCTAAATTTACCTACCACCCCTGGGCCACAAAAAAGTTCCAAAAAATATTCAAGAAATACAATATAACATTGGCACCAAAAAACAATTACAACATTAAAAACCTACTTCACAGTAATAATACTGATAAGATAAAACCAGAGGAAAAGTCAGGCATTTACAAGATTAAGTGTAAAGACTGTGAAAAAATTTACATAGGGAGGACAAAAAGAAACACAGGCACTAGAAAGAAAGAACACTTCAGGCACTTAAGATACAAAAATATTGATAAATCCGCAATAGCAGCTCATTTCTGGTCTGAAAATCATGAAATTGAAGATAGCACAGAATTACTAAAATACGTACAAAAACATAGTGAACTCGTCATATGGGAGAGGATATACATAGAAAAACATAAAAACCAACTTATGAACTTTGAAATCCCGCCAGAAGAGAATCCCACATTTAAGTTCATCACTAAATCAACAGATGTCAGCAGCAACCCCAGAATTACCCACACCGCTGGATCAAGCTTTAGTCGCATAAGAGCCGTAGATGCAAACGATGATTTGCGAAACATGTCCTCAAAATAGGTACGAAAGTGAAGCAGATGTGTAATAAATACGACTCATCTAAAAATTAATAATTTTTCGCTTCACTGTGGTGTTCCAATACAGTTAAATCTCGATATATCCTAAATTGTTTTTTAGCGAGGAATAAGTTCAAGTGTTCAATCATCCGAGATGAACTCCATTACAGAAAACTGTCTGCCAAGTAGGTTCCTCGTCTCTCAACCAGGAACAAAACACGTTATGCCAGAATGTTTGTCAGGGACACTGCATCGCTATGAAGAGGGAGAAGATTTCTTGAATTGCATTGTGACTTGTGATGAAACATGGGTGCATAATTAAAACCCAGAGTCAAAGCAAGCAAACATGGAGTGATGAGATGAAGCAGGTCCGGTCAAGGTCAGAACATGCCCATCTGATGGAAAGATGCTTCAAACTGTTTTTTGGGACTCCTCAGACTTTTTGTATGGTGGATTTTCTTCACAAATGAAGAACAATCAATGCAGCCTATTATTGTTGCATTTTGGATTCAGCAAAAGCTGCATATCACAACAAGCGATGCCGGTAACTGATCCCAAACGCCATTCTTCTCCATGACAATGCGAGGCCACATACTGCCACTTTAATGCGGGAAAAACTGTAGAAAATGATTTGGACACCTTTGAACACCCTCCTTACAGTCAGATTTATCACCCTCTGACTACCATTTGTTTGGACCACTGAAACAAGACCTAGGAGGACAGCGGTTTGATGATGATGCAAGTGTAGAAGATTTCGTGTGCTACTGGCTCCGCATGCATCCTTCTTCTTTCTAAAAGGATGGCATCAAAAACTTGCCAATCCAATGGAGAAAATGTGTATCGAAGGCAGGATACTGTATAAAAGTAATCTGTATATGAGCATTTTTGTTTGTTGACACAATGAATTTTAAAAAATAATTCCCGTTTATATTTGATCCGTCCTTGTAGTAATTTGGTAACTTAATGAATACAGATAAATAACACAACGAACAAAAATAAATTTCATTTAAAGGCTCACAGAACTAAAATTTTTCGAAAATAATTTAAATACAGTGATTAAAATTATTTAACCAACCATCTGAACCTTTAAAGAGTACTAAATTAGCAACTAAAGTTTAAAAAGAAGAAATTCACAAATTACCAACTCTCTCTACTTGGTAATAGAATGTGTGAGATTTATTGTTCAGCCTTGAAACATAGTATAAAAATAATCCTGAGCATTTAGCTAACAATTCAGTTTTTGCTGTCCCATGTAATGAAGAGTTAAACTATCAGAAGTGAATGTGTTCATCAGTGAAACACCTGCAGCTAGCTTATGACCAACTCTGCAAGAAGAAATGTTATATAAAAAATGTGATTAACTGCACCAACTACATTTACTGTATTGTAATATACTGTCACAGAGGCAGCGAATGCCTATCACAAAAGGATTGTGTTAGTCCCCATTCCAACACCTTTGTTATTTGATGCAGAGTGGAGCAAACAAAATGGAACATTCAAGGACAGCACACTTCAAAAGGGGATGCAAAAGCCAGCCTTAGGTGGTTGCTAGTTATGAATCAGTTGGCTGGAGCACCTGTGCAGTTGTGAGTGAATTGGCCAGACAGAGCAGCGAACAGCAAAGTTTGTTAGAAGTTACTACAGTCTGCAAGCACTACAGGTAAAGTTGATTAAAGGTCTCTGAGCAGTAAATATCAAGAACTTTCGAGCAGCGCAACTTGGTGCATGCCACAGAGAAATAATAATAATAATAATAATAATAATAATAATAATAATAATAATAATAATAATAATAATAATAATAATAATAATAATAATAATAATAATAATAATAATAATAATAATAATAATAATAATAATAATAATAATAATAATAATAAATAATAATAGTAAGTAATACTAATAATACTAACAGTAATACTAATTACAAATAATACTAATACTAATAATACTAATACTGATACTAATAATACTGATACTGATAGTGATACTCATAATGATAATAATAATAATAATAATAATAATAATAATAATAATAATAATAATAATAATAATAATAATAATAATAATAATAATAATAATAATAATAATAATAATAATAATAATAATAATAATAATAATAATAATAATAATAATAATAATAATAATAATAATAATAATAATAATAATAATAATAATAATAATAATGACAAAATCTACTACTATTGTGGCCCATTGTTGTGTGTTTATGCTATGGAGGATTGAGGTAAGGATAGGAACCTAACGGCTGGATATGGCACCGTGTGCTTTTACATAAGCACTTCCTCTGGTGAGGTGGCTTCAAAGGATCAAGCCGGATTTGTCACACCAGTCTTTAAGAGTGTCAAAGTATTACCTAAGATTGGTTCGGTTCCTGCTTGATAATGCGAGACACAATGGCAGAAAGATCTGCAGAGCTCGAGTACCACCAGGGATCGACAAACCAGAGCTACACCTCGACCAAAGGATGGTAGTAGCTTGGTTTTCTTTTTAGTACATTATAAATAATAACAAATGGTTCAGAAAAACTTGCAACATGGTAGCTTGTGCTGATAACTGTATGAGGTGAGGAACCAGTTTGAACTTACTGCTAGGTGATCACCTGCTTCATTTAAATATGCATTCATCAATATCTATTCTGGCTACCAGCACTATGTACCGGTGGTGGTGCCATCTTGTTTATTTCTCTGTACTGCTTACATTAGCACAGCTGTGGTGCACGTTTTCATTTACATAATATTAATGTTTTAACAATAATTGCTTTCATCTGATAAACTTTAGGTATTGTGATTACATTAACAACAACAACAACAACAACAACAATAACAATAATAATAATAATAATAATATAATAATAATAATAATAATAATAATAATAATAATAATAATAATATAATAATAATAATAATAATAAAATAATAATAATAATAATAATAATAATAATAATAATAATAATAATAATAATAATAATAATAATAATAATAATAATAATAATAATAATAATAATAATAATAATAATAATAATAATAATAATAATAATAATAATAATAATAATAATAATAATAATAATAATAATAATAATAATAATAATAATAATAATAATAATAATAATAATAATAATAATAATAATAATAATAATAATAATAATAATAATATATCTTCCAATGAATTTAGTTTACTCTTCTACGAAATGCGGGTCATGTGCATTTTCGGTGAAATAAAAGTATTAAATTTCTGGTTGGAACACACATATTTCCTCAAGTTATAGTCTAGGTACATGGCAGGGAAAACAAAAATATGAACAACTAAATTAATGGAGACACAATACTCATCATCTCATCAAATCATCATCATCTCTCACTCATCATCTGATCAAACAACAATATATGTTATGATAACATATTTCATTTTAAGCACTTTATAATTCTTGAAAATTATAAATATTTTCATCTTCTTTGTGCTCATTTTGTATAGATTTTATTTTTTACTTTATGTGATACATGAAATGTCATGAAACAAGGTTACTTTCTTATGTATGATTAGAGGAATAACAGTGACATTAAAATGAATCGAAAAAACCGATTACAATTTTTTTTTTTTCAATTAAGGTTATTTTCAATTGAAATCTCTTTCTGAAACTATATAGATGGCATACAGTGTATACTTGGAAGCTACTGCTGTGATCTTGGTTTTATAGCTCATTTGGCCAAAGCTGAACATCACTTGCCAGGTTTCAAAGTCAGGTATTACCTAAATTTGAATCCTTGCTGCAATGCTACCAGTCTGTATACGATATCCTCATGTAAAATAAATCACAAGTGGTGTGCATGAAAGTTGATAATCTCAATAGTATCCTGAAACACATGTTTTGCATTTATGTAAAAAACCATCAATTATTTTCTTCTTCACTTTTTTTAGTTTATATTGATTAATGTGACTATATCACCAACATATTTAGCCCTAAAGATATAAGACTGCAAAAATGTAAGATGGCTGATATCCAAGTAGTGTTCAAAAGGGTTAAACTAAGAAATTCATTTGTGAGTTTGTAAAAAGTATTACAGAAATTCAATGAAGAAATTAATTATTTTCAGATCTATTTCTGTCATTTTAAATGATACTGAGATATATTCAGATACTATAAAAAGATCTACTCTAATAATCTATGTAAAATTTTATAAATTTTGCACATAAAAAGTTCAGAAATGTTATTATTCTAAAAACTATGAATCACATAAAATAATATATATACAGCTCTCTCTTTATCACTGAACAAATTACTTTGAGCCTTTACTATATTTATTGGGATTTTTTGATGGAATGCGAAGACAGAACAGGCAGAACTGTCTAATCCCTGAAGTGAAGAAGAACAAGAAAAAAAAACTAAGTTTCAGGGCCAGAAGTTGTTTAACCTGCTTCCGCCCCCTCCCTTTCAAGTCTGTCGATTTACTAGCTAGCACTAATTTATGGTATTTATGCTGTTTAATGGGAAATTTTTTGTATTCTTGATATCAATTCTTGTACTGTTTTAGGTGAATATATGAATACACATATTTATAATGTGATGCTCATGTGCCACCTTTGTTTCCCTGTGTTTAAGTTCTAGGAATACACTGTATTAGGTAATGCAGTTCTTTCTGTAAAATTTTAGGTGATTATATTAAAGCTTATATGGTTGAAGGGGCATCTTGAGTATGTTCATTGTTTGCCGATCCTGCAAACCTGGACCTCTATTTATCCTAAGTGAAGTAGGGCCAAAAGATTTACATATTCCAGCTAGTGGTAGTTACATGTGTGGACACGTGTCAGATGGCTGAAGAGAGGGTAGCATCACAAGACAGTAACATCTTTTAAGAGCTGGTCAGTCTGTATGGTTTCTTTATATAACTATAACTTGGGGGGTGGGGGATGAATATGACTTTACATTTGAGAAAAGCATAAATACTGGAAAATTAAAACGAACAAGAAATGTCTAGAAAATAGTTAACTCCACACGAAATATCTAGAAAATAGTTAACTCCACAAAAAATGTATCTGACATAAACTGCATGCTGTAAAAAGATCTACAATTTTTATATACTACATTTTGTCTCTTATACTTTACCAGTAATGCAAAAAGTCATCCATAATATTAATAGCTTCAGAGGCTATTCACAGAGAATTTAAGATATGCATTTCATTTATCAGAAAATTATTAAACATTTGATATTTTATGTAACACTTGATGTAAGACATGAAATTTGCATGGCGAATGTTACTATTCCTGAAGCAGTTATTAGTAATATGGCATTTTAATAAAAATTATTACAGCTATTTTTGATAGAATCAAAATCATCTGAAATGCTTTCAGTAAGAGGTAGTTTGGGATGCAATATTTTCATTTAAAGCTTCATGTCATATCATTTGAAGATGCTGAACTTACAGTTTGGTATAACAACCAACTTTCTATTTTTGAGTTATGCATGCATGGTTGCAGGTGCACACACACAGACCTTTTCCCCAAAATGCTTGTTTGGATTCAATGAGTCTCAAAACGTGCATTTCCGGTGAAATCCTGCTATCAAATTTTTGGGTAGAATACAGTACATGTTCTACTTATGATAAGTATGTAACAGAGAAAGTAAAAAGTGAAAATCATTAGAACATATATAAGCTGTATCATCTTTCATCTTTTTGTACCTATGTTAAAACTGAGACTCGAGTATCAGCTGATGATAGGAGCAAGAGCTCTTGAAACATGTCCTATGAATAAACAGTGTGAGTGAAGCAATGTGTCAATATATTCTCGATTCACTTTTGTACTAATTTGTGCTTCACTGTCCCTACGCTTCTTTCAAGTTTATACTTTGAAGACAGTATTACTTTGGCCCCACACAAAAAATTTAGTGTACAACACCTTTTGAAATCACATAATACAAAGGAGATACCCACAGACAAAAAATCAGGTGTGTACCGGATAAATTGCAAGGGCTGTGACAACTTTTACATTGTAAAAACAAAAAGGAACTTGAACATTAGGCTTAAAGAGCATTTTAGGAATATAAGGAATAAAGAAATAGATAAATCGGCGGTAGCGTACCATTTTTGGAAGGAGAATCATGATATAGAATGAGAAATTCACTTATTAAAAAGTGACCAAGGTCCAGCTGTATTAACCACATGGGAAAAAATCTTCATAAAGAAATATGAAAGAAATTTGTTTAATTTCGACACTACCTTTGAAGAAAACCCAAATTTCAAGTTCATCAAGATACCGACAGAGAGGTATGTTCTAGTCTTGCACGTCTCTGCAGTTCTCTCCAGCTGCCAGCCAGCTTGGCGGAGATTCTCACGGATGATGAGAGAGCGGTGGCCAAGGTTTTTAAACTATTCTTAAATGTCCATTTTAGAATTTAGTCTTTACGTTTTTTATCCACTTTTAACTGTTTTATGATTTTACACGTCTTTTAGCCTTTGACGTACGGGATGTGCTTGTTTTTTACCTACGGTGTATGTTCTTTTAGATTTTGTTTTATCTAGATTTTAGCACACTTAGATCTTTTAGGGCGCTGATGACCGCGCTGTTGAGCGCCCTAAATCCAAATAATCAATCAATACCGTCAGAGACACACCTATCACCTCTGAGAAGTTCACCGAACCTACGTCCATTAGTCGACAACAGCTGATGATGTTAGGAACATCCTAACGAAACACGTTCTAGGTAAATACTAGCAATAAGTGGAGCATCGAGTATTAGTTCGACTCAAAATTATATTAACATGTTTTATTATTAAATTTTAGATGAGTCGTATTTCTTACACATCTGCTTCACTTTCGTACCTATTTTGAGGACATGTTTCGCAAATCTTCGTTTGCATCTACGGCTCTTGTGCGACTGACGCTAGATCCAGCGGTGTGGGTAATTCTGGGGTTGTTGCTGCCATCTGTTGACTTAGTGATGAACTGAAATGTGGGATTCTCTTCTAGCGGGATTTCAAAGTTCATTAGTTGGTTTTTATGTTTTTCTATGTATATCCTCTCCCATATGACGAGTTCACTATGTTTTTGTACGTATTTTAGTAATTCTGTGCTATCTTCAATTTCATGATTTTCAGACCAGAAATGAGCTGCTATTGCGGACTTATCAATATTTTTGTATCTTAAGTGCCTGAAGTGTTCTTTCTTTCTAGTGCCTATGTTTCTTTTTGTCCTCCCTATGTAAATCTTTTCACAGTCTTTACACTTAATCTTGTAAATGCCTGACTTTTCCTCTGGTTTTATCTTATCAGTATTATTACTGTGAAGTAGGTTTTTAATGTTGTAATTGTTTTTTGGTGCCAATGTTATATTGTATTTCTTGAATATTTTTTGGAACTTTTTTGTGGCCCAGGGGTGGTAAGTAAATTTAGCAAATCTAATTTCTTGTTTTATTGGTGTGAGAGCTGTGATCTGCTTTAATCTCTTTTGAAGTTTGAATACTTTTAGTTTTTTATCTACAAGGTTTTTTCCATATCCATTTTTAATTGCAGTTTTTAAGATTTGATGGTATTCGTTTTGATATTCTTGCTGGCTGAGAGGTAGATTTATTAATCTGTGTGTCAGACTGTTGATGGTTGCATGTTTGTGTGGAATTGGGTTGAAACTATTTGCTTTGATGTAATTATCTGTGTGTGTTGCTTTTCTATGGATGCCAAATTCTAGTTTTTCATTGCTTTTTTTGATTTTAAGGTCTAAAAAAGGTAGAGTACAGTCCTCTTCAGTTTCTACTGTGAATTGTATGCTGGGTTCTTGCAGGTTGAGTAGTTTCAAAGCATCATCTATTAGTTTGTAGGGCACTATTGCAAAGATGTCGTCTACGTATCTGTACCATGTTTTAAAGATATGAGGGAAGGCTTTAGTAATATGTGTTTCGAAAAAACTCATGTATAGATTGGCCAAAAATGGTGATAGCGGGCTTCCCATAGCTAGTCCTGAAATTTGTTTATAATATTTTCCATCGAAGACAAAATAATTTTGATGTATACATAATTCAGTCATTGCCAAATATTCTTCTATTGCATTGGCATCCAGGTTTATAGAATTTAGCCATTTTTTCAGTTGAATCAAAAGTTTGTCTAATGGAATGCTAGGGAAGAGGGAGCGGACATCAAAGGATACTAAAGTGTCATGAGGTTTTAGTTTAAGATTTTGAATTTTTTCTACCAGGTCTAAAGAGTTTTTTATATGAGTATGGAATTCTGGAAAGGACTGAAATTTTTTGGATAGCCATTTTGCCAGAAAGTAAGTAGGAGTGTTTATATTATTTACAATGGGTCTCATGGGTATGTTGGGTTTGTGTATTTTAGGCAAACCATATATTCTTGCAAGGGTAGGGTTGTCCGGTTTGATAGTTTTTTGTTCTGTAGTTGTTAAAATTTTACTATTAATGATGGTTTTTTGTACATCTTTTATGCATCGGTTTAGTGGATTAGAATCCATTTCCTGGAATTCTTTTTGTTGTAGTAACTCTAACATTTTTTCTTTGTATGTAGCTGTATCTAATATTACTATTTTGTTCCCTTTATCAGCCCTTGAGAAGATTACATCCTTTTTCCTTAAAGATTTAATTATCTGAATTTGTTTCAAATGTTTTTTTGGCTTTTTATTTATTAAGTTTTCCAATATAGGAGCTGATTTTTTCCTAATTATATTTTTGTCCATGGTTTCCAAGCCTTCTACTGCTAATTCTATATCTGCAATGAATTCATCCGGGTTGCTGGAGTATGTTATACATGTTTTTAGGCCCTGGTTAAGTACATCTATTTCTTCATTGTTAAAATTTTAACAATGAAGAAATAGATGTACTTAACCAGGGCCTAAAAACATGTATAACATACTCCAGCAACCCGGATGAATTCATTGCAGATATAGAATTAGCAGTAGAAGGCTTGGAAACCATGGACAAAAATATAATTAGGAAAAAATCAGCTCCTATATTGGAAAACTTAATAAATAAAAAGCCAAAAAAACATTTGAAACAAATTCAGATAATTAAATCTTTAAGGAAAAAGGATGTAATCTTCTCAAGGGCTGATAAAGGGAACAAAATAGTAATATTAGATACAGCTACATACAAAGAAAAAATGTTAGAGTTACTACAACAAAAAGAATTCCAGGAAATAGATTCTAATCCACTAAACCGATGCATAAAAGATGTACAAAAAACCATCATTAATAGTAAAATTTTAACAACTACAGAACAAAAAACTATCAAACCGGACAACCCTACCCTTGCAAGAATATATGGTTTGCCTAAAATACACAAACGCAACATACCCATGAGACCCATTGTAAATAATATAAACACTCCTACTTACCTTCTGGCAAAATGGCTATCCAAAAAATTTCAGTCCTTTCCAGAATTCCATACTCATATAAAAAACTCTTTAGACCTGGTAGAAAAAATTCAAAATCTTAAACTAAAACCTCATGACACTTTAGTATCCTTTGATGTCCGCTCCCTCTTCCCTAGCATTCCATTAGACAAACTTTTGATTCAACTGAAAAAATGGCTAAATTCTATAAACCTAGATGCCAATGCAATAGAAGAATATTTGGCAATGACTGAATTATGTATACATCAAAATTATTTTGTCTTCGATGGAAAATATTATAAACAAATTTCAGGACTAGCTATGGGAAGCCCGCTATCACCATTTTTGGCCAATCTATACATGAGTTTTTTCGAAACACATATTACTAAAGCCTTCCCTCATATCTTTAAAACATGGTTCAGATACGTAGACGACATCTTTGCAATAGTGCCCTACAAACTAATAGATGATGCTTTGAAACTACTCAACCTGCAAGAACCCAGCATACAATTCACAGTAGAAACTGAAGAGGACTGTACTCTACCTTTTTTAGACCTTAAAATCAAAAAAAGCAATGAAAAACTAGAATTTGGCATCCATAGAAAAGCAACACACACAGATAATTACATCAAAGCAAATAGTTTCAACCCAATTCCACACAAACATGCAACCATCAACAGTCTGACACACAGATTAATAAATCTACCTCTCAGCCAGCAAGAATATCAAAACGAATACCATCAAATCTTAAAAACTGCAATTAAAAATGGATATGGAAAAAACCTTGTAGATAAAAAACTAAAATTATTCAAACTTCAAAAGAGATTAAAGCAGATCACAGCTCTCACACCAATAAAACAAGAAATTAGATTTGCTAAATTTACTTACCACCCCTGGGCCACAAAAAAGTTCCAAAAAATATTCAAGAAATACAATATAACATTGGCACCAAAAAACAATTACAACATTAAAAACCTACTTCACAGTAATAATACTGATAAGATAAAACCAGAGGAAAAGTCAGGCATTTACAAGATTAAGTGTAAAGACTGTGAAAAGATTTACATAGGGAGGACAAAAAGAAACATAGGCACTAGAAAGAAAGAACACTTCAGGCACTTAAGATACAAAAATATTGATAAGTCCGCAATATCAGCTCATTTCTGGTCTGAAAATCATGAAATTGAAGATAGCACAGAATTACTAAAATACGTACAAAAACATAGTGAACTCGTCATATGGGAGAGGATATACATAGAAAAACATAAAAACCAACTAATGAACTTTGAAATCCCGCTAGAAGAGAATCCCACATTTCAGTTCATCACTAAGTCAACAGATGGCAGCAACAACCCCAGAATTACCCACACCGCTGGATCTAGCGTCAGTCGCACAAGAGCCGTAGATGCAAACGAAGATTTGCGAAACATGTCCTCAAAATAGGTACGAAAGTGAAGCAGATGTGTAAGAAATACGACTCATCTAAAATTTAATAATTTTTCGCTTCACTGTGGTGTTCCAATACAGTTAAATCTCGATAACATGTTTTATGTTATTCTGGTAGTTACAACTTCATGTATTATATTTTTAAGTAGATTAATCTAGATTAATGTAATATATTTACTACACATTTAGCATTAATCATACTATTAGATACTTCAACAAACAATGTTTATTAATATACCATGAAATTAGCTTATTACTGCACGTTCTACAGTAAACATGACAGCTCACATTGCCAATGCATTGTTTAACACATTCAATTTTCCTGGTTAGTAGCTCTGAGAAGAGTAAGATAGCTAATTTAAACATATGAAGGAATCATAAGCTGTTGTTCATACACAAGATTAAATATATTCCTACAGTTCAACATAATATTGTGTTCCTTTCATGGAAGTGTTTGAAAACAGTGTTGTAATACTTAAATTTAATTCTTTTTAAAGGGAGTCGATTAATGACACTAAACAACACTTACTTCTAAAGTCGACGTCTGGTTGACAATGGAGGAAAATAGTCTCTGAAACATGTTCCGGGACATTTAAAAGTAAGTGTTGTCTAGTGTCATTAATCGACTCCCTTTAAATGTAATAATATTGTGTGTTTCAAATGGGAAAACTTCTGGACCATAACGAATCAGATGCATTAGCATGCTCAGCATTGCCATTTTGTTACTCCCACGCTTTTCATACTTCCTCTCTGTCGCACACTACAAGATGTGGGTCCTTCTTGGCTCTAAACAAAAGGGAACCCAAACTGAATTTTCCAAATTTTTATAACAATGCAGCTGGTGAAATCACAATTGCATCATGGATATTTGTATATTATGCACATATTTTAAATACTCTAATTGTAATTATAGTTTATGAATTACCTATTTTGCTAATCCAATGGAAGTGCCTGTGGCGCATTCATATAGCTATGAATGTCACTTACGTCAAGAGGGAATTCATCATTGTCATTGTCTTCATCTTTAGTGTATTGCAAAATTATGATGATAGGTTCCATAATATTGTTAAGTACTATTTTTTTCCAAAAGTCGTCTTCTTGTAGTTTATTTGCATGTCTCATGCAGTTGCCTAGTCTTGTGTTACCTTGTGAATTGTGAATAAGTCATTCAACGTCAGTCAGTTTATAAGTATTATTTCTGTTTGCAACATAATTTGGGCCCACATTAACTCAATTGGATTGTACTGGCAGGGTGAGGGGGAAGGCAGATTACTTCGAGTCACATTTCAATTGCAAGCTGATCTAGCTGATACACTTTTCCCTGGTTTTTAAACAGAAGAAAAACTGAGTAAAACTGCTTTGAACTCTCTAGAGTAAATACAGATTATGAACCATTCATAAACAAACTTATAATGTGATGACTCGTGTTCTGCTGATGCAGCATTCTACAGGACAGCAGAAAGTGTACTGTATGCTTGCTCTCAAATTTAACAAATACCTTGGCTTATTCAAAGTAATTCTTTATCATGTCATGTCAAACATTTACATTTCAGTTCTGAGTAATTACAAATTTATGTACATGCATATATTCCAAGCTATAATGATGATCATTATGGTGCTTATGTTGCAATACATTGCTATAATATATTGGTACTTATTTGTATTAGAAAAACTATTTGAGCTAAAAATATAGGGTTTTTACAGTTATGTTAGACACATTACTCTCTACCTTCCTCATGGATCACTTCTTGCAAAACCTAGCAAGTATTTATTGGAGATGGATTCAGTTGGCACTCGTCATATACCACTTATGGGGAATGCAATATGACAGCACCACAGGACTCCGATTAGTTGCTCAACTAGGAGCGTTCAAGAACACACCATCCCATTTGAAACACATAATAGACTGTGCTTTACTGTGCTTAAGCAATTTGAGGTATGTCTAGAAATTTATGTTAGCCTTGTTTATAGCTTGGTTATTAACTTTTGTTTTAGGTAATCACTAATCAGCACTGTTTTCTTTAAGAATGACCAAATTTAATTACACATAGATTAGTATATATTTTTTATTTAAAGCTCTAAAACAACTTGGTGTTAGCTGCCATGTTAATTGTACTCTGGCGACTATATGCAGCTTAAGTAGACAGTATTTTCTAACAATGAAAGATATTTTAATGGCCTTGAATAAAAAGCATGTTACAAAAATATAACCTAGTGAGACATAAAAAATCATTCTCCTATATTCGTATCATATGCATGAAGATTTATTTCTTTACTACATGAGTGCCTAAGAAATATTCATCTGCTCTAAAAATAAAGGTGAATGCTCTCTTGCAAAGCATACCTTTTTGTACTTTATCAAACTCTTCCTTTTGGTGCAGCAATTTCATATGTAATTCATTGCATTCTTGCAATAACCTTGCATTGTCAGCTTTATAAGGGTCAATTCCCAACTGAAGGTTGTTGCATTCCTGTAAAATTTAAGATCTATTAGATAAGCTCAGGTCATGCAACACTATACATACAATAACATGAAAAATAGTACAATATCACTTTAAAATAAAAGTAACAAGCCATTATCTACAAAACTCTGAATGTCTGAAAAGCAATGGTTACTGCATTTTAATTTATATGTGATAACCTGAAGGTAACAAAACATTTACGTGATATGAAATTGCAAAGTGTGTGTTAGTATAAACTGAAACTTAACTTACAAAAAAGAAGTGTCAGTTGGAGCTGCATAAAACATTAACAACAAAAATACTTTCTAAAGATATAATAGTAACAAAACCTGCAGAAGATAGACCAGCAGAGTTTGGTTAGAAAGAAATACAATTTAGCTTAAACTTTGTCAAAGACATATGCAGTTACTTAGAAGCAAACACAAGCAACTTACATCTTTAATAATTGGTTTACTAATAGTAACTAGTAATTCTACATGCTTCCTTTGAGTAGTAAAATATAATTTTTCATTTTCCTCTTCTTCATTACCTAATTATGTGTTTAGCTTAACAAATGAATAACCAAACAAATGCAACACTATTTAACAGAACTGCAATGTAACAAAAAGTTTCTCACTTATTAATTAAAAATCAATGAAAACAGGAAAAGTAAAAATGTGAGCACAAAAATAGTTATAATAGTTTCATTAAAAATGGAAGAGAGAGAAAACAGAATCACAAAACATTCAAAATAAATAAAACAGAATAAAAAATCAATTCATGCAACATGAGATCTCATAAGATCTGAAACTTATGTATATGGTTACATACCTATAGGTATCTCACTTTTACAATGTAAAGATATTAATCACCTTACTTTTATTGGTGCATTTATTTTAGCATTGAAACTTATTAATTATATATGTAAAGTATCAGATATTTTAAAGACAATGCACACATTCAACATTATGGTTGACATCAGTTATTCCATTTAGTAAGTATAATGCATATTTTTAATACTCTCCTCCTTGCACATTAAAACAATACGTGAGATGGATATGCCCCAGGGAGGAAAAGAGGTACGCATTGTACTAGGAGCCCATTAATTTCATCATTTCTTAGACAGTTAACAAAAGTGCTGTGAGAGTATTTTACAGATACTCAAAGTATACACTGAATGTTTAATTGCATAGCTCTTATGTTTATTATAATGCATAATTACTTTAAAAAATAACAGAGTACAGCAAAACCGAATAGGACAACACAAAATGTTTGATTTTCAACAATTTTCTATCTTCGCTGCAATATACTTCACTTTTTTTTTTCTAAAGTTTTAAGAAACAGTTTATATATATTTTTTAAACATAAATACAAAGCAATATTTCATTTCAGTATCAAAATTCTATGAACATCTCTGCATACCAAATACTGCATATTTTATATGGATTCCCTCTGGCATTTACCACATATATGATAGTGACACAAAAAGCTGTGAAGCTACCTAACCCTCACAATGAAATCCTGACCAGTGATGTTTGCCACAAATCTGAAAATATGTAGTAGTTTTTAAATGCACAAGGTAATTCTTTACTTTAGCATCAGTGATTAATTTGTTTCAAACCTTTTTCATCGTGTGCTGCATAATACTCTTATTTTGGGATGACTTGTTTTGAACAAAGGCTTAATTTCGAGGGGGGAAAAATTAAAAATTACTGAACTAATCAAAATTATACTACGAGACAAATGAGACACTCTGTACTTCATATACCACACTTTCTGAACTTCCTGAATCTCACTACTTTCATTATTCCTCAGTCTCTTCTGTTTACTTCTACCTATCCTTTCTACCTACTTCCTTAATCTAAATTTGCTTCCTGCTGTGTAGAATTTAGCTTTATCTTTTTTAAGTCACTCTCAGGCCTGCTGGAAAGACAGAATTATCATTGCACATTGGTGTTCTAACCATCTTAGTTAATTTGACACTGGCAATTTTTTGAATCTCTAAATGGACTTTTATGTTTAATTTTGACATTCAATTCAGTCTATGAAAATAACATTTGTTTTACAACAGCTTTCTTAAAGAAATCATAAAAATGCATGCTGATATTATATGTTTGTTTTGCAGAAAATGTTAAATCTAATGGACATAATCCATTATTAAATAAAACTAATATAACTGTTAAATAAAAGAAGATTGGTGCATTTATTTATCTGATTGCAATCACTGAGACTCAAAATGATTTGCAAATCATGTGAAATCAACTTTTTTTGAAGCAGTATTACACAAAGGAGACTATATTTTCCAGTTTCTTTTTTTTTTTTTTTTTTTTTTTTTCAAATCATAAAATTCTAAAACCAACAGCAACTTATGAAAATTGTGGACAAGAAGATATACCTTTCATTAGAAATATTTTAACAGCAAATAAGGAAAATGTGGAATGGGGCTGAAGCATATCTGCAATAACTGGGACATTTTTTGGACCAGACAAACTTAAATTTAATAGTTACCAGGTCTTATAGTACTGCTCTTCCTGAACACTTCAAAACATTATTTGCTTAAAAATACTCAAGACAAGAGAGTAGTAACTCATTTACTTTCACTTTTGTGCCCAAATTAAGTCTTTTGTCCCAATAAAGATACATACATTTTATAACAATAGGGTAGCACCTCTCTTATTTCAGAGTTGTAACTAGAGGCCTGGTATATATGACTGGCCACAGAAAGCAACAATGATAGGTAATCTCAGTAACTATTTGTAGTTGGTTTATTATTATTATATTATAATTAGTTGGTTTATTATTATTATGGCATTATTCGCGAATGCCTTTGAAACTAGTCTCTCATAAATATAAACAAGTAAGTGATGAGTATTAATAAACCAACTACAAATAGTTTCTGAGATTAATTTTGACGTCACTGTTACTAAATTCCTCCAAACACATATAATGATAGGTAATAATTGTTTAAAGTAATAAATTAAAAACAAATAATAATAATGTGAGCCAAAATTATACTTGTCATCTGAATATATAGTAAAGTAACTCAAATGTAAATTCAACTCCCTTTTTTTTTATTTTAGATTTTCTGATAAATTAACATTACTTTTATACTACTTAATAATGTGTATAATTTCACTAAACTTCTTTTAATTAAGAAAAATAGATCACATTAACTGGAGCGTTTTACTTTTAACAGTATGTGGAAAGGCAATTTCATAACAGTAATGAAATGCTCTTGAAAATTTTGATTTCTCCACAACTGTGTGTAAAGGAGCATCTAGAAGCATGTGATGATACTGCTCTCCTAGGATCATGTAATCTACATAATTGTACAACTCTGATGTGTTGCAATCATATCAAACTTTCCCTATTCTTACAAATGCTTATCTCTCTGCTTCATGATAATCCAGATAAACATTTACAGAAATTATTTTATTGCTAATTTGCCTTTAAGCACAATGTGAACATGGGAATGCATCAGGTTTAAGTAATGGTCACATATTGTTTTTTAAACCTTGTCATTATGCAATGGCTTTTAAATTCCATTCTATTTTTTTTTTTTTTTTGCTTCATTTATACCCCACCTATAACCAGTGGTCATATCAATAGCCGTTCTCCTTTTTGGAACATATCGGTGGTGTTAACTCATATTTGTTGGGTTTTAATCAGTAGATCACACTCACATTCACACTCTCATTCATACTTTCAGACTCTAGACAAGATAGGCATTCATCTGGGTTAGAGAATCATCTTGGTTAATGAGATCTACAATTTTGTCTATCTCTTATGGTTTATCAGTTATGCAAAAGTAAACCAGAATGAACAGAACTGCAGAGCACATTCCCAGAAACCTCAAAATATATTTATTAATTTTTAGATAAGTCGTATTTATTACACATCTGCTTCACTTTCGTACCTATTTTGAGGACATGTTTCGCAAATCATCGTTTGCTTCTTCGGCTTTTATGCGACTAAAGCTTGATCCAGTGGTGTGGGTAATTCTGGAGTTGCTGCTGCCATCTGTTGATTTAGTGATGAACTTAAATGTGGGATTCTCTTCTGGCGGGATTTCAAAGTTCATTAGTTGGTTTTTATGTTTTTCTATGTATATTCTCTCCCATATGACGAGTTCACTATGTTTTTGTACTATTTTAGTAATTCGGTGCTATTGCGGATTTATCAATATTTTTGTATCTTAAGTGCCTGAAGTGTTCTTTCTTTCTATTGCCTATATTTCTTTTTGTCCTCCCTATGTAAATTTTTTCACAGTCTTTACACTTAATCTTAAATGTAAATCAAGATTGTAGCTCCCTATGTAAATTTTTTCACAGTCTTTACACTTAATCTTAAATGTAAATCAAGATTAAGTGTAAAGACTGTGAAAAAATTTACATAGGGAGGACAAAAAGAAACATAGGCACTAGAAAGAAAGAACACTTCAGGCACTTAAGATACAAAAATATTGATAAATCCGCAATAGCAGCTCATTTCTGGTCTGAAAATCATGAAATTGAAGATAGCACCGAATTACTAAAATACGTACAACAACATAGTGAACTCGTCATATGGGAGAGAATATACATAGAAAAACATAAAAACCAACTAATGAACTTTGAAATCCCGCCAGAAGAGAATCCCACATTTAAGTTCATCACTAAATCAACAGATGGCAGCAGCAACTCCAGAATTACCCACACCACTGGATCAAGCTGTAGTCGCAGAGCCGAAGATGCAAACAATGATTTGCAAAACATGTCCTCAAAATAGGTACGAAAGTGAAGCAGATGTGTAATAAATTCGACTCATCTAAAAATTAATAATTATTTCGCTTCACTGTGGTGTTCCAATACAGTTAAATCTCAATATATTCAAAATATATATTTCATTTGTGATGAAAATATATTAAAGATGTAGCATTTTAATCAAACTTATATTTTTGAGCAAATCAAAATTGTTAAATAGTCTTTCCCATGAAGGTAGTCAAAGGCAGAATTTTCATAAAAGTCTTCCTGTCGTATCCTTGGAAGCTGCTGTGCTTAAATACCAAGGTGGTACTTAACCAAGGTTTAATTTGCTTGGGGTCCTGGGTTCAATTCTCGGCTGGGGATGAGTTTTTTCTCCAACCAAGATGATTCCCCATCTTCCTCAGAGTCTGGAAGTATGAATAAGAGTGCGAATGTGTGCGTGAACTAATGATGCAACTCAATATGTTCCAAAGGAGAATGACCGCCGATATGACCACTGCAGTTAAAGGCAGGGGGGGGGGGGGAAGGGAAAAAATAAGTTTAATTTTTGAATTACGCTGTATAGATGCATGTGCACACACACATTCAGATCTTCTTCTAAAAGTAGAAGTAGAAAAAGCAAAAATTACTTAAAACATTTCAAAGCCTGAAATGGAAAATAAAATGTTATCTCAAAGTACTGAATGAAAAGGAGTTCTATACAATTCTCACTTTTGTTCTTCAATAGTGTTATATATTGTCGCCCTGGCGGTAGACTCGCAAAGCCGATGAAAAATGATGGCCGGTGGAGATTCGGAAAACTTCGGAACCAATCGTTACCGGTAGCGACAGACAGTTGAATGTAGAGTTGGAAAAATAAACAGTTTAAGGTTAGCTAGCAAACTGTAACGGTGAATAGTGTATTTGGAGGAGAATAAAGTGTAGTTTTTGTGTTTCGTAACCTCGTTTTATTATTTCACGAACCCACAAAGTCACAACTGGTGTCAGGAAGCGGGATAACTACATCACCGAACATTATGGCCATGGAATCGGCATTGGAAATGCTTTTGCAGAAGATGAACGAATTAACAGCGAAGTCGGAAGCGGCAAATAACAACTTGGCCGCGAAGATGAACGAGTTAACAACAAAAACAGAAGCGGCAAATAAGAACCTGGCCGCAGAGTTGAAAGAAATAAAGACCGAATTGACCACAGAAATGAAGGCAGCGAACGACAGTCTGGCCACGGAAATGAAGGAGGCGAACGAGGTCCTCGCCGCCAAATTTGAGGAACAGTTGGCCGGCGTGAGGGATGACGTGACGGAGCTGGGCAAGCGGATGGGCCAAGTGGACGAGCGCATCGAGGACCTGGCGAACCACTTCAATGACCTAGAGAAAAAGGCCGACAGCAGCGTCAAGTCCCTGAACGCCATGGTGGAGGACGTCGTTGGCAGGAGACTGAAGGATTTGAAGGCTGACGCACCGGGACGCGACACAACATCGGCGCGCGTCAAACCTCCGAAATATGACGGCGCGTCAACATTCGAGGTCTTCCGCCGCCAGTTCGACACAGTGGCCAAGCACAACAGATGGTCACCGGAGGAGGAGGAGGCCACACAGTTAATAGCCAGCCTCCAGGGACGGGCCGCGGAAATCCTAAACGCGGTGCAGACGACGGCGGCGCCCAAGGACATCTGGGAGGCCCTGGAGAATCGCTTCGGGAACCACCGCTTAGCCGCAGCATACCGCAGCCAGCTAAAGGCAAGGTCACAGCAGCCGGGGGAGACGCTGCAGGAGTTTGCCATAGCGATCCAGCAGCTGGCTAGCAAGGCCTTGGTTGACCTGCCACTGGAGTTCGTATCCCGGGAAGCCGCCTACAATTTTGTCGACGGGGTACGGGACACGGAGATTCGTCAGCGCCTAATGCTCGGCGATTATAAAACCATCCACGAGGCGCTGACAGCGGCATTAAGGATGGAGGCGGCCAAGGTAGCATCTATCCCGACGTCGAGAACGAGGAGTGTCCGCTACGCCGGAGACAGAAGACCAGCTGAGGGACGCCGGCGAACACCTAGTGGCCTGTTGGGGGTGTGGACAGCCCGGACACCTGCGGAGAGACTGCCCACACCAGGAAGAACAGCCGGAAAACGAGTAAGGCCCGGCGTGGAGAGGGGCACGTCGGCGCCATTACCACCATCCCCTCGAGTGACAATCCGCGCCGTCAGCCGGCGGATGGATGACAACCTCATCGCGGACGGTTGGGTAAGAGGAAAGCCGTGCCGTGTGCTGGTGGACACCGGGGCGGCCGTGACCATCATCAGACCTGACGTGGCGAAGGGTTTGCCGACGAGGAAACCGAACCGACCATACCAGCTTGTGACGGCATCGGGCGACACCATGCCTGTGCAGAAGGAGGCCCTGCTGGAGCTGAACTTGGAACGGAGTGCCGTGCGTCTGTGGGTGTTCGTCGCGAAGGTGGCTGAGGAGGTGATTCTGGGACTGGATGCCCTCAGGAGCCACGAGGCGACGGTCGACGTCGGCAGGAAGGTCCTGAGGCTCAACGGAGAAGAGGTTATACTCCGTCAACCAGAAGAGCACCTTGGAATTGGCAGGGTCGTCTTGAGCGAAGACGTGGTTGTCCCCGCGAGGAGCGAAGTGATAGTGACGGCGCGACCGGAAGGCCAGACAGCAGGTGGGGTCCAGAGGCAGCAGGAGTACGACTTCTCCTCGGAACATCGCAGAGGGAAGAGTCACGGTAACGCGGACGCTATGTCCCGAAGACCCTGTCCAGAAGAGTGCGACCAATGCACAAGAGTGGAGGGGAAGGAGCGTGCCGCAGCAGTTCGAGTAGTCACGGCAGTGCCTGCGGATGGCTGGGATAGCGCAGGCCTGAGGAGCGAGCAGCTGGCGGACGCAGACTTGGGGCCACTCTTGAGGGATGTGGAGAACCTGGTGGACCACCTCTACGACATGCACGAGATGGCTCGCCAGAACATCCAGAAGGCGAGCGAACGCATGAAAACCCGATACGACAGGCAAGCCAACAGCCAAGGGTTCCAGCAAGGTGACCTGGTCTGGTTGTACCGCCCGACCCGGACCAAGGGACGCTGCCCGAAGCTTCAGCAGCCATGGCAAGGACCGTACCGTGTGGTAAGAGGATTAACGAGGTGGTCTACCGCATCCAGAAGGTGCGCCGAGGAAAGATGTTGGTGGATCGCCTGGCCCGCTACGAAGGCGCTGTTCGGGACGACCAGCCTTGAGGAGGGAGCAGTGTCGCCCTGGCGGTAGACTCGCAAAGCCGATGAAAAATGATGGCCGGTGGAGATTCGGAAAACTTCGGAACCAATCGTTACCGGTAGCGACAGACAGTTGAATGTAGAGTTGGAAAAATAAACAGTTTAAGGTTAGCTAGCAAACTGTAATGGTGAATAGTGTATTTGGAGGAGAATAAAGTGTAGTTTTTGTGTTTCGTAACCTCGTTTTATTATTTCACGAACCCACAAAGTCACAATATCAATACAACTGATGCCTATATGCATATTTTTTACCTTCCTACTTTATCTACTATGTACAGTGTGTAGAGAAAATATTGTATTTCACCCAGAAGTTCAATTACCACAATTTCACTGGAAATACATGAGTATACCTGCATGAGTGTGCGCACGCATGTGTGTGTATTTTTAATACATTTATGAGTAATTTAGTTTGCTGAAAGCCATTAACCAATGTTTCAATAATTAAAAATCAGCAGTTTGACAGTTGTCACTGATGTGATGTTACTTCAATAATTGATATAAAGACCTCACTAAAAGTAAGATTGGATAAGTGTTATAGTGCTTGTTTTCATAAAAAAAGGATGTGGTATTACATTTACATGACTTTCCTTACCAACTGTCACGGATTTCTCTTTTAGAGATTATTCTTTCAAGCTTATTTTCCTATTTCATTTCAATCAAATGTTTGCATTAGTACTTTTATGCTGCACATTTTGTTGTAAGTAGAAGAGTGGATGCTGAAGCAATAGTCAGATCTTTAAAAGACAGGATGATCTGTTTCTACACTTCTTGTATGACACCAAGAGGAAGAAAAGAATGTGACTGCTTCAAAAATGTGAAATATTGGAAAATTAAATAGTGCAACTAATATTTTAAGAGTACTGTTTAACAACACTGGGCATAAATTGGGTGCTTTAATGATACATTTTCCATGTAGTCAGAATTTGTCTATTTTTTTATGGTTTATCAGTTTATTGTTTCCTTTTTGTTTATTTAGAGATGTATGTCTTTTTCATTTTGGCTGCACAACCATTAAAATCTTGTTTCCTCATCACTCCTAGTATTGCTTCAAGACTGCCAGTTCAAGTTTTTTCTGAATCTCAACACAAATCATGGAGGCACTTATATGCAGATTCTTTTTTATCTTCATTATTATTTAAGATTCCTCCCTATCAAAATAAATTTTTGGCTTAGCTCAAGATTCAATTCTTTGTATTTATAATAGTGTATTATGTCACAAACTGTACTTTTGCTGAAACTGAAAATACTAGCTATTCTCATTGTGTTTTATGCTTTTCATAACGAAAAATTAGCAAATGTCTCTAACTGAAGGTACTCTGCTTACCTCTGGTGGTCACATTATGCTTTTGCCTTTTTCTTGGTGCACAATTCACATCTGCTTCTATGATATTGTTTTGTGTACTGAAAGACTACATCTAGTCAATTCTATAACATTTCATTTGTTTTATCCAATTCTTTTGGTGGTGTAAAACAATAATATACAAGTTTGAATGGGGAGGCTCTTAGTTTAGTCATATTTTCAACCATTAGATTACATATTCACCAGAAATTATTTTTGTTTAACATAGGGAGTACCTTGAGAATGATAAAAGTGATCTATCCTGCTTTATAGAGGCTCCATAGTGAAATTCAAAGTCTGTTCAATTATTTATGGGAGTTAGCATTACTTACTGAGTTTTATTTATGGTTCTCTCATACAAGGTCAGTATACGAGGTGTGATAAAAAAATAACAGCATTTTCTTTCCCTTAAAGAAAATTTATTTACTTTTTATTCAACCTCACTTTTGTCCCCTTCAGAGTACTCATCCTCAGATATATTTGTACTACACTTCGCCAGCAGTTCTTCTAATGTTGTAAGCATTTCTGGAACTGACTTTTCATTATGGTGTTCAGCAATTCTGTTTTATCTTATCAGTGGTAGCAAACAACGTTCAGTCATGGTTCTATTCAACATTGGGAAGAGAATGAAGTCGCAAAGGGTCATGTTTTGTCTTATGTAACTGTTTTGTTTTTTGTCAAAAAGTCACAAACAAACATTAAGGTGTGAGTGGGAGCATTATCGTGTTAATTTCCACAAGTGGTTTTGCCATGATTACAGTGTCTACCTCTATGATAATGATTCTTTGATATTCAAAACTATTTTCTTTACTTCTTCCACACTGTCAGTAATTTATATGTAAGAGTGTTCAGAGCAATCGTCGTCTTCAACATTTTCTCTTCCCTTCTTGAAACATTTCTAAACACTTGTTAACTCTTGTTTTACTCACAGTAGATTCCCCAAAAGCCACAACCAACATTCCAAATGTGATGTTGTATTTTATTCATTTTTCAAGCAAAATTTAATGCAAGTTATGTACAAATTTGCAAGAGCATGTAAAAGACTTAACATCCAAATCAGCTGAAAATGCAAACATACATCAAGAACATGAACATGAACACCAAATAGATAAAAAGTTTTGAAAAAAAAAAAGAGTGTATAAAGATCGCAAAATTAAAAACTTCCCATTTTTTTTTTTTTTTTTTATCACACCTTGTATACACAAACACACAATATTTACGTTTCCAGTCACGACATTTTTTGTGTCCTCTCGATTTCTTATCTTCACAATATATTAAAATGATTAAGTTTACTTTTTGAAATATTACATTTCCCACCATTTACGTCATGCCAGGCAGTTTGAAAGGGAAAAAAGTCGAAGTTAATTGGCCAAACAGAAACTTCAACCTTCATCCCACAGCTAGGCATGTGTTAGCCTGTTAATGGAATCGCATATACAAAAGGTGACATTACTACTTATCATGACCACCCATATGCAAATGCTCACAGCACATGCAGATACACAAACACATAGAAACAAAAGGAAATAACCATACAAAGAGATTACATCGAACAACAAAGAGATCACGACAAATAACTGGCCCCTGGACTCGAATAACAATCTTGTAAAATCAGGAAAAACGTAAAACATAAATGTCACAAAATCGAGGAAAACGTAAAAATTAAGTGTTACTGTGACTTTGTGGGTTCGTGAAATGAAAAGTCCAGTTACACCACTCAACAATGTTCTTTATTTCCACCGACTTACAGTTAAACTCTTGCCAATTACACAGTATTACGTGCTGCACACAATTACAATTCACCAGTTCGTCCGTTACAATTTCACTTGGCCTCGCGGTTACGTAAGCTCCGGTACACATTCACAGTTACGTACAGTCTTCCGTTGCACAATCTTCTCGTACATTAACACGTCACTGACTAACTCTTACACCAAGAACTGCGACTGTATCCTCACTCACTAACTGACCAACTCTACTCTCTCTGTCTGTAACCCCCTTTATATAGGAATATCGCCGACTTCTGGTGTTTACAGGATTGTTCCAGTAACAGAAAGATCGAGAACCAGGTGTAAGGAAACAGACGGCACGAGCATGTTTTTTCTCCCGACCGCCGCCTTGTCACCACAGACGAGGGGGAGGTGTGGCTCACACGGACCTCCCCCAACTCCCGCTCCCAGCTGCTTCACAGGGTGTTCCAGCGCTCGCGTTACATTACTAATCAACAAGAAAAACGAAAATAAGTAAATAAATGTAATGAACCATCAAAATGATTTCAAAACAACTCCAAGAAGAAAATCAGCAATTACAAAGCGAAACATTGTTTACAATGAACCGGATTTGCTTAATCTCATGTTAATGAACTAACTGGTACTAATCCGCGTGGTGGAACTGAATAGAATAAGGAAGTCACAGCGGTTATCTCAATGAGTAGAAGGACCAGCTAAAGTTAAACATTTCTGTAGCAACGGCAGACACCAGGAGTCATTAAAAGTGGATCACGATAACTACTTATCAAAGAGATGTAGAAGTTCATGATGGAACAAAAGCTAGCGGAATCCATCATCATGAAGAATAAGGAAGAGAAATGATAGCTACCGGTGCTGAGGCATGTGCAGCAGTATATGTTTTGCATTAACATTGTTATCTATTGTGGGAGGGGGAGCAAAAATAACTGACTCTCTGTATGAATTGGAAGACAAATAAGAAATCAAAGGTTGGAACATTTATGATGAGTGCCCGAGAGCAGACTGTAAAATAAGTTTTTGGAGATTTGAATGCGAAGATAGGAAAGGAAGACAAATACAGACTGTATTGGAAATTACAGCTTGCATGATTTTTCTACTGATAATGGAATCAGGCTTATATATTTTGCATCCTCGAGAAATATGATAGTGGGAAGTACAAATTTTAATCATAAGGACATACATAAAATGACATGGAAGTCCCCAGATGGAAGTACCTTTAGTCAAATTGACCACCTCCTAATAGATGGAAGACACTTCTCTAACTTGATGGATGTTAGAAGTTACAGGGGGCACAATATTGACTCTGACCACAACCTTGTCGTAGCAACTATTAGAAGCCAAATATCTAATGCAAAAAAGGTGTATGGAACCAATGCAGGAAAGTTCAGCATTGACCAGCTGAAGGAGCCCGAAACTGCTTTGAGATATGCTAACTTGCTTAATGAAGCCCTGACCAATTTGCCTAATAGTGAGAGTATTGATAAAATCTGGAAGAATCTTAAAGACACACTATTGAAAACAGGAAATGAAGTTTTAGGAAGAGAAGAGAAAGTTAGGCACAGAAATTGGTTTGATGTGGAGTGTGCACAAGCAATAAACCTAAAAAAAATGAAGCATATAAGAGAATGCAACAGAGAAACCATACCCGAAAAGCAGTGGAAGAGTACATAACTTCCAGAAGAGAAGAAAAGGGATTGCACAAGAGAAAGAAGAGACAGTATGAGAGGAAAGAATTGAAAGAAATGGAACAGTTGAAAGGGATGAATGAGGTGACAGCTATCTATCAGAAGTTAAATAAAAGTTGTAAGGATTTCCAGCCTAGGACACATTTGTGTAGAGATAAAGATGGAATAATATTGGGCAGTGAGAAAGCAATACTAGAAAGATGGGCGCAATATTTTGATAAACTGTTGAATGAAAGTCCAGCTGGTGACCAAGGAACCTTACCTCCTTTACATACACAAAAATCAGAAATAGAAGTATTGGTACCTACTTCTGAGGAAGTTGAGCTTGCCATTAAGAAGTTAAAGAATAACAAAGCCCCAGGAATGGATTTCATACAATCAGCTTGTGAAAAATGCTGGAAAAGAATTTGTTAAATACTTTCACAAACTAATGGACAAGATATGATTGGCTGAAACAATCCCCGATGAATGGAATGTAGGTCTCATCTGCCCGATCCATAAGAAAGGTGATACCATGATATGTTCTAACTATAGAGGTATCTGCCTTTTAACCATTTCTTATAAAATGTTTTCCAATATTCTCTTTAGAAGATCGTTGCCTTACGTGGAAAATGTGGTAACTATCAGTGCTTTTTTTTTTTGGTCATTTACATCCTCCAACGTTAAGTCACATCAACGGTGAATGAACTGGGTGAAATGGTGCTCAAATGAGTCCAGGGTCCATGGAGCTTAGAGTTACCCGACATTCGCCTTGAAGAATAAGGGAAAACCCCAGGAAAAACCTTATACAGGTAACTCACCCTGACCGAGATTCGAACTCGGGACCTCTTGAACGTGAGGTAGACATGCTACCATCTATGCTACCAAGGCAGGCGTGACTATCAGTTTGGATTTCGCCACGAAAGGTCTACTATTGATCAGATTTTTACAATCCGACAGATACTTGAAAAATGTACAGAATTTTGAATTGATACACACCATCTCTTCATTGACTTCAGATCAGCTTATGATAGTATTGATAGAAGTAATCCCTATGTAGTAATGGAAAAGAAAGAGATTGATTGTCCTTGCGAAAGCTACTATGGAAAATACTCGGAATCAAATCAAGATACAGAATATGTTATCAAGTGCTGTAATGACCAAGAATGGAGTTAGGTAAGGAGATGCATTATCGTGCCTTTTGTTCAATATAGCTCTGGAGAAGGTTATTAGAGATGTGAATATCAACACAAGGGGAACCAATTACTACAAGGGCTAGTATGAAGAAATGATTAATTTCCATCAATCAACTAAAATAATAAGAGTTAAATGATGAAGCCTGGGACTCAAGTACTTACGATAGTAAGTTGCCACAAATGGTGTATCTCGAATGCAAGAGCCTCTAGTGGTTTACCGGGGAAATATACGAGTCAAATGAAGAATTTGGTGTCAGGACGGCACGTTAGCCATGGTAGCTCAATAGGTAAAAGCGACTGGACGAAAATCAGGAGATCCGTGGTTCAAATCCCGGCCATGGCATTGAAGTTTTCATGTTGACTCTATCTATCAAAACCCTTAGCCTATATATGGCTAGTATGAAGAAATGATTAATTTCCATCAATTAACTAAAATAATAAGAGTTAAATGATGAAGCCTGGGACTCAAGTACTTACGATAGTAAGTTGCCACATATGGTGTATCTCGAATGCGAGAGCCCCTAGTGGTCTACTGGGAAATATATGAGTAAATGGAGAATTTAGTGTAAGAACAGCACATTGGCCATGGTAGTTCAAAAGGTTAGAGCGACTGGATGAAAACCAGGAGATCCATGGTTCAAATCCTGGCCATGGTATTGAATTTTTCATGTTGACTCTATCTAACAAGGGGAACTATTCTATATAAATCAACTCAAATTTTGGCATATGCAGATGATATTTATTTAATCGTAAGAACACCAAGAGCATTAAGGGAAGCTTTCACAAGCCTTGAAAAAGCAGCAAGAATAATGAATAATGAATACAGATTAACAAATGAAAAACTAAGGACATTCCTGTAACAAAGAAAGACACCTTAGTGGATGTACATTCATAGAAATTGGCTTGTACAAGTTTGATGTTGTGCACAGCTTTACCTACCTTAGATCAGAAGTTAACTCGAAGAACAGTGTTAGTTCTAACATCCAAAAACGTATACTGTCTGCTAACAAGTGCTTTCAAGGCCTCCAAAAGCATATGAGGTTTAAGCTGTTGCTCAGGAAAACTAAAGTGCTAATATAAAAGCTTTAGTAAAGCCTATATTAACATATGGTGCTGAGACCTGGACACTCTCAAAATCGGATGAAAGACAGCTTGGTAGATTAGAAAGAAGGATTTTGAGGCAAATTTTTGGTTCAGCAGAGGAAAATGGTGTCTGGAGAAGATATAATCATGAATTGTATGATTTATATAGCAAACCAAACACTGTTAATTGCATAAAGATCAGAAGGTTGGAGTGGGCAGGACATGTGCTGCATGCTAAGGACAGAATGATAAATGCAGTGCCAAAAGGAATGAGGAAAGTTGGAAGACAAAAGTTAAGGTGGGAAGATGGGCTGAGAGATGATGTAAGGACAATTGGAATCAAGAACTGGAGGAGCACTGCTCTTAACAGGAAAGAATGGGGAAAACTGCTTCAGAAGGCCAAGGCCCACCAAGGGCTGTCCTGCCAATGATGAATGAATGAAAGGTTTGAACAAATCAAATTTGGATTATTTTGGTATGAAGTAGTACTTCTTCATTCAGTTATACAAGCTCATTGATATTTATTTTTGTACTACATTATTAAAACTTACATGTTATATTCAGAGAAAGAGCATATATTTCATCTTAGGTAATTCCATATGCATGATGTAAAATATGCATATTAAAAGAATTTAGCTATTACACAATACTTAAATGCTCTTCTCCTAGCCAGTGAATAATTTGAATGATTAATGGGCATTGTATCAGCAATTAGTTTACACTAATCATTTCAGGTAAATACTAGAAATAAGAACAAAACAATCCAAAATATTGTCACGATAGCAGTAAATGTCTCAGGTAAAGATATTAAGTGTGGTCACTTCATTCCACAGATTTTGTTTGCTGCCGGGAGGAGCAAATATGGAGCACTCAAGGACAACAGCTGACTGACAACAGCCTTATTGTTGCACCGTGCTGATGCTTTCCACAACATTCGAATTTGACAGACTATAAGATCTGCTTTCCACTCTTTCCATTCGAGAGCGCTCAATTTCCAGAACACTTTTTCCGTGCCAGGCAGGTTTTAAAAGGGGGTGTAAAAGTCAGCCTTGGGGCCGTTGGTTGTTACGAGTTGACCAGTGAGTATCGGAGTTGTGCAGTTGAGTTGGCCAGCCAGTCTGGCAAAGTGAATGGCAAGGTTTGTTGAAAGTTACTACAGTCGGCAAACAGAGCAGTGAACAGGTTGTCTTTTTTTTTTCCCCCTCCAACATAAGTCATATTGGACGATAAGTGAATGAAAGGATAGCCAAATGAGCCCAGAATCATGGACCTTAAAGTTAGCCGACATTCATGTATCAGGATCCGGGAAAACCCCGGAAAAAACGTTATCCAGGTAACTCACGCTCACCAAGACTCAAACTCGGCACCTCTTCAATGAAAGGCACACATGCTACCCCCACACTACAAAGAAGAGCAGCGCAAGTTGATGCGTACAACAGAGACCCAGAGAAACAGATTTTATTAGACAAACATTAGTGTTTGCTCTGTATGTTTGTATATTTTCAAAAAGCGAAATAGATTGTAATTAGCATTGGGGTAACCATTCTAGTGTCAAATAAAGTGAGTTTAGTACAATATGGTGTTGTCATTTTTGCCACACTTGTCTCAGGAATGGCAAATTCTTCAGAAATGATTGGCTAAAATGGACAAGATGGAGATGGAAATGAAAACCGGTATGGAAGGAATAGAAGTTAGAAGAAATACAGAGTGAAATGAAAAATATGGAACATCCGATGTACAAGGTGATGACTGCCTCCACCTTGAGTACATTGGAGTATTCCGTACTTTGGTAATAGAGTATCAGCTCAAGGACGTCAGCAATCCATTACAGTCGTGTGTTGGTCTCCTACAACATGTGGTAAGGATTGCCGATGGCCAAGTGGATGAGCCGGAAGGAAACCAATAAGGGCATACGGCACAGCGGAACCATATCATCGAGTGATGGCGTATGCCTTGGGTAGAAGAGTGAAGGACAAACTCATTGCAGACGACATAATACAGATGATAACAGCTGCAGCAATAATTGTAATCAAAACCGAGTTGCGGAGGTACTGAATAAAGAAAACTGGATCGGTCCTATCAATCAGTGACGACAATGGGCAATATCTTGCCTGTGGAGAACAAAAGCCTTGCTGGAGATGACCTTGGAATGGAGCATTGTGGATCTCTGCGTGTTCGTCGTGAAGGTAGCTGAGAAAGTGATACCTGTACTGAAGGCCCTTCGCAGGAAGACTCGGCACGACCAGCTAGCCTAGCAAAAGGCATGCATCGCCCGGATTAAGGAGCGCTTTGCCAAATTCCACCCAGAGAAGCAAGGACTGCACTGCGTGGAGGTTGAAACTAGCAAAGATGCGGACAATACAAGGCTGATAGGGATGACCAGCCCTGAGGAGTAAGCAGTGTGTTGGCAACAGCGAATGCCTACCGTTTTATTTATCTTAGGAGAGAGAGAGAGAGAGAGAGAGAGAGAGAGAGAGAGAGAGAGAGAGAGAGAGAGAGAGAGAGAGAGAGAGAGAGAGAGAGAGAGGAAGACTTCAAGGACATCCACTGCTTGACGTTACGAGTTATTGTTCCTGGTTGAAATGCCTCATTGTTGTACGGTGCTGTTTTCCAGACCGTTTTGATTCGACTTCAATGATGTTCCATTCCTTCGAAACAAGAGATTTCAGTTTCTTGAAAAAGTTTTCCTTGACTGGCAGTTACGACGGAAATTGGATAATACATGGCTCAAGTGATGATCACGGACACAACACTGGCCTGTTTTTCAAAACGGGGTGCAAAAGTCAGCCTTGAGACAGCTGCCACTAGGGGCATTATTTATATTGTGAGCGTTGGCAACCCTGAATGTTGTAGATGCCATCTGACGTTTCCAATGGAAAGTATGGCATTGCTGACCATAATCTACTTCAAATTATCTACTTTGTCAATAGACCGTCATTTGTTTTGTTTACATTAATTTGAAAATTGTGCCTCAACAAAAACACGGATTTAACTCATGAACATGTTCGTGCAATGATTTATTACGACTTTCGACGTGATTTATCAAGACAAGAGTGCATCGATTAACTGACTTCCACATTTGGCGAAGAAGTTCCATCCTTTGCCACTGTGAAACGCTGCTATAACGAATTTAATCGTGGCCGCCGTTCGCTCAATGATGAAGTTCGTGAAGGTCGTCCAAAAGCAGTTGTGCCAGAAAACATTGATGTCACCCTGGTGGTAGACTCGCGAAGCCGATTAATAAATGATGGCCGGTGGAGATTCGGGAAACTTCGGGGCCGATCGTTACCGGAAGCGAGAGACAGTTGAGTGTAGTGTTGGGAAAAATAAACAGTTTTTGAGGTGATCTAGCAAATTGTGAGTTTAAACGGTGTATTGCTAGGAAAATAAAGTGTACTTTTTGCGTTTGTAACCTCGTCTTGTTATTTCACGAACCCACAAAGTCACAATAATGTGCAAAAACTTATAATGCAAGATCACATGACACTGTGAGACTGGGGCAAATTTCCACCAGCATACATAAAAATATTGCATGAATATTTAGCCGTGAAAAAGGTTTGTTCTTGTTGGATCCCATATAATTTGATGCAATCTCAAAAGGATGCTCATGTCGATTGGTGTACAAAAATGCTAAAAAAAAGTACAAGGCGGTGCACATAAAGACTGCACCGATCTTCGTCAGAGGGAAGAATGCAAAATGTTTAACATATAAAACAGGATGACAGGAAGGCAACAAGGAACCGATGGATTAGATGTAGAAAGGTATGCGGCAACAACTATCACGAGGTGAAGGTATGCCCCTTTCTCCATACGTCTAATCAAAAATATTGGTGGATCTGTTTTAAATATTTTATTTCACCCCTTCATTATATACAGGATAATTTTCTTTCATTCCTTCCTTAAAACTCGAGTCCCACTAAGACATTAAATTGCCAACAATTCTCCGATCTTTTGGCTCCACGCCAAAACTAAAAGCGCGGTTTACAAGAAACAAATTCTTACATGTTAGAGGTGCTCCACTTACCCCTTACCGACCAGGAGAGCCACCTACGCCGACTGACACAAGGGTACAGATCCACTTGTGAGAAAAGCTCGGATCATGTACCCCAGCGCCACCAAGCGCTTAAAAAACACGGCAACTCCAGGCTAGACCATCCGGCCGGTAAAGCAGTGAGCGGAATTTGAACCACGGATCTCCTGGTTTCCGTCCAGTCGCTCTAAACCATTGAGCTACCATGGCCAACTTGCCGTCATGACATTAAACTCTCCATTTGACTCGATATTTCTCCGGTAGACCACTAGGGGATCTCGCATTCGAGATACACCATTTGTGGCGACTTACTATCGTAAGTACTTAAGTCCCAGGCTTCATCATTTAACTCTTATTATTTTAGTTAATTGATGGAAATTAATAATTTCTTCACACTAGCCGTATATAGGATAAGGGTTTTGATAGAGTCGGCATGAAAAATTCAATGTCACGGCCGGGATTTGAACCAGGAGATCCGTGGTTCAAATCCCGGCCGTGGCGTTGAATTTTTCATGTCGTCTCTATCTACCAACAAATGTTGTTCGCACTCGAAGCACTTCGAAGCAGATGGTGTGCTTCTTCAGCAAAATTGGCCATGTGACAACAGTGCCTTTAGAGGAACGTAAAACGGCCAATGTCGAATGGTACACAACCATTTGTTTAGCAGAAGTCTTCGGTGAAGCAAGGAAAACCAACAAGAACCATAGGATCGTTCATCAAGACAATGCCAGCACGCACATATCTCGTCTAACAATAGAGTATTTGAAAGCTCAAAAATTTGAACTGATTTTCATCCACCATACAGTCCTAATTTGGTACCCAAAGACTTATTTTTGTTCCCGAACATCAAGAATAAATTGTGTGGGCAACGATTTTCGTCGGCAGAAGCAGCCGTTGATGCCTTCAAAAGCCATGTTTTGGAGGTTTCTCAAGATGATTGGAATAAATGCTTTGACAAATGGTTCAAACAGATGCAAAAGTGTATTGTGACTTTGTGGGTTCGTGAAATGAAAAGTCCAATTGCACCACTCAAAAATGTTCTTTATTTCCACCGAATTACAGTTGAACACTTGCCAATTACACAGAATTAGGTAATGCACACAATTACGATTCACCAGTTCGTCCGTTACAGTTCCCTTTTTGCTCTCGCAATTACGTACACTCCTCCGATACACGTGCACAGTCTTCTCGTCCATTCACTAACACGGCGCTCCTTCGCTGCTTGCCAAGTACTGACTCAACTCACTCATAGCAGCCCTTTTTATAAGAATATCACTGTTTTCTAGACGTCTCTCGTTTTCAGTGAATCACAGCGAAGGTTCCAGACGGCAGAGGAAGGGGGAAGAGGCGGCCAGCGACAAGTGAAACTTCCCTAATCATCCCCTCAGTTAGTGACTGAGATTAATGGGTGGGTGTGGCGCAGCCTCTGGTCCCTTACTCAGCTGTCGTTGGTTGTGCTTTCCGATAATTGGGTGACAGTATTGACCATAAAGGAGAATATAAAACAAATAAATAAAGCAGTTTTCAATCAGAAATTGCTTGTTTTAATTATTAGGCTCAAAATATATATAGTGTCCCTCATTGTTATGAGTTGACCAGTGAATGTCAGAGTTATCAGCTCGCCGAGCAGTTACGAGTCGACCAGCTAGAGCAGTGAATGGCAAAATTTGTTGAAATATGTCAGAGTCGGCAAGCAGAGCAATGTAAAAGTGAGTATATATCTGCGAGCAGCGAACGTCAGGAAGTTTAGAGGACTGCAGGTTGATTTGTGCAAAATAGCCACAGAAAAACATTAGACAGACATACTTGCTCTATGTGTCTGTGTGAATATTTGCAAAAAGTGAAAGTGACTGTAAGTTCAGTACAACTTTGTGTTGTCATTTTGTCACGACATAATACTATGCATTTGTGTTCAGTATTGAACTAATTTATTTTATGAAATTTAATATAACCAAGACATTTCATAGTAGTTTTAAAATGGTGTATGTTCTGAAACAAAGATGTAAAAGTTATGGGTAACAGAACAGTTGCTTCAGAAGGAAGAGCGATATTGGAAAAATTTAAATATATTTTTCCCTGGAAATTCCCTGGTTATATATGTATGTTGCCTTTAATAACAATAATAATAATAATAATAATAATAATAATAATAATAATAATAATAATAATAATAATAATAATAATAATAATAATAATAATAATAATAATATTAATAATAATAATAATAATAATAATATTAATAATAATATTAATAATAATAATAATAATAATAATATTAATAATAATAATAATAATAATATTAATAATAATATTAATAATAAAAATAATAATAATAATAATAATAATAATAATAATAATAATAATAATAATAATAATAATAATAATAATAATAATAAAAATAATAATAATAATAATAATAATAATAATAATAATAATAATAATAATAATAATAATAATAATAATAATAATAATAATAATAATAATAATAATAATAATAATAATAATAATAATAATAATAATAATAATAATAATAATAATAATAATAATAATAATAATAATAATAATAATAATAATAATAATAATAATAATAATAATAATAATAATAATAATAATAATAATAATAATATACTGCGTTGTTTTAAAGAAATCAAGTTAAGTCACACGTATTGCTAATTTTTATCTTTAACCTTCTGTCTAGTGCTACTTATTTACTTATTTATTTTAATTTAAGTCATATCAGACGATGAATAAATTGGGTGAAAGGATGCTCAAATGAGCCCAGGATCCATAGATCTTAGAGTTACCCCACATGTATTTGAGAAATGTTAACCTCTTTCTCCAGGCATTTTTATCTATGTGAGTGGTTTCCTATGATTTAAACTTTAGAGGACTTTACCCCACTATTCTGCTGGTCCCTTGAAAAGTGTAAATGAGAAGTAATATTACACACATGCACGCGCGCACGCACCCATGTGCCCACGCGCACCTGTGCACCCCCACCTCCGCCCGTCCATCCACCCACCCCCACCCCCGCCCATTCACCCACCCACCCACCCACCCACCCACCCACCCACACACACACACACACACACACACACACACACACACACACACACACACACACACACACAGTGTGTTCCAAAATTATACCAACAAACTTCGTGAGGTGAAAGATAACACTATTTGCAACACTTTTTAGTGCAGTAATTTTACTGCAATTGTATTACTCCACATTTCCTTATAGGTACAATGGAAATTCGAGAATACAATAGGCTTAAGTAATACAGACACAAGACATTACAGTTCTGGAATGTAATACCATCCCTACTGTGTTAAGTGGCAGAGAAATTCAAAATCATTAAAAGAAAGCTTTGAGAAAATTAAAATTAACAAAGATGTTTCCATGTAAAAAGTAGTTTGGTGCATTATATTGAAAATATTTGTACTGCATCCTTAGAAGATATTGAAATCAAATACCAAATTTGGTCACACAGAAAATGAAGCTAGTTACAGTGAAGCAACAAATATTACACAAATAAAAATATTTGTAACAGAGTCTCCACTTAAATTAAGAAGTTCATAATTCCTTCTTCTTTATAAAGATCGATTTCGAAGGCACATCGCCTTCGTCTTCAGTTTATTAACCAAATAAATGTTTTGGTTAATAAACTGAAGACACAGGCGATGTGCCTTCGAAATCGATCTTTATAAAGAAGAAGGAATTATGAACTTCTTAATTTAAGTGGAGAATCTGTTACAAATATTTTTATTTGTGTAATACCAAATTTGGTATTTATCCAACATGCCATTTTTTATTATTGTTATTTATAAACAGACTTATGGATTATTTTTTTTTAAATTTCTTTCTTAGGGAATCTCAAGTCATACTTTTAAAACTTTTGAGTGCAAATGCAATGATTTCTTCAGCAGTTAAGAAAGTTAAAATCAAAATGGATCATTCTTTGTCACTTCAACCAAGACTGGCTTCTGCTAACTCTAATCTTCTTGGTATTTCACCATCAATTATGTGTAAATAATTTATATTTTGAGAGAAAAAGAAAGTAAACTGAAGTTGTTTAGAGCTCTTCAAAATAAGCAAGTTTGAGGTAGACATGATGCAGAGCACTTATAACCTTTTACTTAATACATATAGAAATAATTACTTGTGTTTAAATGTTGATAAGTAAAAGCAAATCTTGTTTTATGCATTTTTAAAGGTATCTGTTTTCATCTGTTTAAATATTATAGAATTATTATTTTTTTGTAAACTAAATAAGATAAACATATTTTAGAATAAATAATTCAAATCTTAGGTTTGATATTCTTTATCATCAGATTCATCTCCTTAAATTCATAGTTGAGAATTTCTTTTTAAATTTACATCCTCCAATGTTGTCATATCAGACGAATGAAACAGATGGAATGCTCAAATGAGCCCATGGTCCATAGAGCTTATCTAGCAGGATAAGGGAAAACCCTGGAAAAAAAACCTTATCTGGATAAGTGACCGTGGCCCAGTTTAGAACCTGAGACCTCTTGAATGTGAGGCAGACACACTACCACCTACGCTACACAGAAAGGCTTCTGTTGAGCATGTATATTTAGTTCAGTCTTCACTGTAATCTGTTATTGATCTTAAAATCTTCATACAGTTCATTCATAATATAAAAAAGAAGTTAAAAAGTTAATTTTTATGGCTGAAATTTGCAATTTCCCTCCCCCCCACCAATTACTTTTACTCAAGAGTTTGATGTATTTTGCTCCAGAGGTTTTTGGGTAAGCATGCATTGCAAATAAATAAATATATATATGGAAAAACTGTGAGATGATTTAAAAAATGGACAACAAACTGACCTTTTGTATTTACAGGAAACTGATACACATGAAAGAACAATAGTTTCAAACCAAAACAACACCAACATGCCATTTTCAATAGTTTAATCTTTCGTATGATCAACTTTCCACTGAGCAGAGAAGATTATCAAGAATACCTAGACATAAAAGACGTTATATGCAATGGTTTCAACCCAAATTTAGTGGACAAAAAAATTTAACAAACTCAATAAGGCTAAAAACAAAAATAATAAAAGAAACCACCACCCTAGAACCTATAGGGGTAAAAGAGAAAATTTTTTAAAGAAATTTACCTTCCAACCATCAGTCCATAATAAATTCCAAAAATCTTCAACACACAACATTTTTCTTGCACTTCAAAATAGATTCAATATCAAGAATTGAATATACCGGGTGTCCATAAATGAATATCGGGGTTTTAACGCTTTATAACATTAATTTTATTAAACTTACAGTAATGAAATATATGTCACATGAAAGAGCAACTCAAACAGTTTTATTCGTTGGCACCAGTGCGCATGTGCGTGAAATGTTTACGCCGCGATCCGCTAGAAAGCGGTAGTAGCAAAGATGGCGACTAGTGAGCAGAAAGCGTTTTGTGTTTTGCAGTTTGCAAAGACCGAATCTGTAGTTACTGTGCAACGTGCGTTCCGCATTAAGTTCGGGTGTGATCCTCCAAGTGACAATAACATCCGTAGATGGTTTCATCAGTTTGAAGATACAGGCTGCCTTTGTAAACGGAAGAGCACGGGACGACCAAGAGTTAGCGAAGAGGATGTTGAGCGAGTGAGAGAGTCGTTCACTCGTAGCCCAAAGAAATCAGTTCGGAAGGCTGGTCGTGAATTAGAAATTGCTAAGTCGACTGTTTGGAAAGTTTTAAGGAAACGATTGCAACTACGTCCTTATCGTTTACAGTTGTTACAGGCTCTAAAGCCTGCAGACCATGGTTTACGTGCCAACTTCGCTAACGTAATGCTGTTTAATGACGATGAAGATTTTCTAGATCATGTTGTTTTCAGTGATGAATCGACCTTTCACCTCAGTGGACATGTTAACACTCATAATGCGCGGATATGGGGCTCAAAAAATCCTCATGAGGTCGTACAAGTGCAACGAGACTCCCCTAAAATCAATGTTTTTTGTGCTGTATCCCGGCGGAAAGTTTACGGACCTTTCTTTTTTGGTGAAGCTACTGTAACTGGTACTTCCTACCTTGATACACTAGAGCAATGGCTCTTCCCTCAGTTGGAACAATATGAACCAGAGAATTTCATTTTCCAGCAAGATGGCGCGCCACCTCACTGGCACAACGCAGTACGCGAATGGTTGAACGTAACTTTACCCGACCGCTGGATTGGCCGCAAGGGACCCAATGACAGAGCTTGCTATGCGTGGCCTCCACGTTCACCCGACCTAACGCCATGCGATTTCTACCTTTGGGGTTTCATCAAGGATCGTGTGTATGTACCTCCATTACCAGCTGACCTCCATGAATTACAAAACAGGATTGAAGCAGCTGTTGCAACAATTACTGAAGACACACTGCTCAACGTCTGGGAAGAACTCAGCTATAGACTTGATGTGTGCCGTGTGACAAATGGTGCTCACATAGAACACTTGTAAGCTCGTATATAAAACTGTTTGAGTTGCTCTTTCATGTGACATATATTTCATTACTGTAAGTTTAATAAAATTAATGTTATAAAGCGTTAAAACCCCGATATTCATTTATGGACACCCTGTATTTTAATATATTTTTGAGTCAAATGGAGCATTGAGTACTAGTTTGACTCAAAAAAAGGTTAATTTTGTGCTTCATTGCGCTATCATAGTTCTTACACATTGGAATCAAGAATTTGTTAAAAGACACCCCAAAAAATTCAGTTACTGCAAAAGAAAAACCAGGAATCTACAAGACCAAATGTGAAACCTGCCCTAGAGTATATATAGGAAAAACAAAAGGAAATATTGACATCAGAACTAAAGAACATTTAAGAAACATTAAAAATGGTGAAATAGAAAAATCAGCAGTTGCTTTTCCGTTTTTGAATACCAGACATGACAGTGACTTTAATAAAACATGTTAATCATCCCACAGATCTTTCCTATGGGGAAAAAAAAAATCTTCATTAATAAAAATCATCATAGAATCATGAATTTTGAAACTCCGCCACCGGACATCTTTGACAAATACATCATGCCATCTACCGATGGCACAGAGGAGGAAAACACTACAATTTGCACTAGTCAAGACTCAGCTGATGATGGGAGCCACAGCCCTTGAAACATTTCCTATGAAAAACAATGTGAGTGAAGCAATGTGTCAATATCTTAATTCATTTTTATTTAGTATTAGATCATAACTGTTTTTTATGTACACTATAACACTATTTCTTTCAATTCTCTAAAAAACAAACTTTCCTGAAGTGGTATACTTTATAAGTCACGTCATTTTGTCCACAAACAATAAAAGATATTCCTTCTTATTTTGAAGAATGAAGTGGTCAAAATTTGTTTTGAGATGCAGAATAGATTTCAGAAAGCAAACACTGTTGTGGACACAAAAGTTTATCTGTGTCAAAAATTTATGATGAATACTATATTACTTCTGATTTAGTATTGTGGCGACTAAGGAGCTGAGAGAAACTAAGTAAATATGAAAAATGGATGAATAAAACAAAAAAGAGTATAGGGTAGTTAGAGATTGCATTTATTTAGGAATTAAAATAGCACAGGGAATTAGGGGAGGAAAAAAAATTGCTTTATCAAAAGGAAAAGGAGCTTTATCAGCCATCAGAAGCTGCAAGTACAAAGTACCAGATATAAATATCAAATGGTTAGAAAAGTTTATAGTATGGTGGTAGAGGCAAAAATGTTATACGGGTTAGAAGTATGGGGACTAGAAGGAGGAGGGGAAGTTATAGATGAGGTGCGTAGGAGATGCTGTAAAAAAATACTTGGGGTACCAAATGCAACTGTTAAGCAGGTAGCATAAATAGAGATGGGTAGAGTTGCTAGTAAAGGGAAGATCATGGAAAAGGGCATTGAAACTCTGTATAGAATATTGAATCTGGAAGAAAGGAATTTGATAAAACAATGTTCAATTTATCAAGAGAAAGGTTTAAAGAACAAGGGATGGGTAGAATGAGAGATAACCTAGAGAGCAGTGGATTAGGGCAAATGTGGAGAAAAAGAGAAAGAAATGTAAAAACTTTCTGGGAATCTGCACAAAAAAAAAAAAAAAAAAATCGAAGACATAGAAGTGTACAAAATACTTAGTGAAATAGCTCAGAAGAGGTCTTTAGATTTTTATATACCAATGAAGGGGGCTTGGGGAAAGGAGAAGTACACAGACGTGACGAATAAAGAGGAGAGAGAAGGTATTACATGGGTGAGAGCAGGAGTATGGCAACTAGGTATAAGGAAGGGTATTCCTCAAAATTACTATCCCATATGTGGGGGCAAATGAGAACTTAGAACATATATTTTTTGAGTGTAAAGGAACAGAAATTTGGAGGAAAGAGTTTATTAATAAGAAATGGTTTAAGTTAGACAGAAATATAGCTATAGCTGAAATGTTTGTTAAAAATAGTAAGAAGATCGGGCAATTCTTGGACAAAGTTAAAAAAAAGTGGATATGGACAATGAACAGAACTATAACAATTGTTATAGTTAATTGTTTAGAAATAAGGATATACTGTAAAAATGAGTATGACTATACCTCAGCCGTTCTATCTCCGGCTCTGACATTTCTCGAGAGGGGGAAGCAGGCTGTTGCCAGTTCTTTAGCGGGAATTTCAAGCAGAGGAACAATGCGTATTTTAAATATTTCATGTATTTGCATATTTCACGAACCAGTAGCCATATTATTATAATAGCGATAATAATAGGACTTACGAACACTAAACATCGGAATTCACGCACAAAAAATATACCAAAGTTGGTTCACCAGTGCAAGCCACTATTAGGCCACGTGGCTCAAACAAATTTAAGCTGGCAACACGGTGTTGGGTTCGGGAGCCACGCCTACCAGCGACAATGCTGATTGGCGCTAGCAGAGTTTTAACTTCCTGACCACGACACCGGATGTAGAGACTCCCAGTACTACCAACAGATGCAGTTAGTGTGTGTGTGAAAGGTGTGAATGAAATATTCGAATAGAGTGGTGTTGTAATAAATATCTTGCATTATGATGAAATTGTAAATTGTATTTCAGTGTTTTAAAGTTAATATAGTCCTATATTTTCATTCTAAAGATAATTTTAAGGATATGTTTTCAATTGCTCATTACTGTATGTTGGTACTATTAGGTTTCCCCTTCCATCTTTTACAGTCGCAAAACGTCAGAGCCGGAGATACAATGGCCGGACAGTAGTACAGAACCAGGGATGAACACTGGTCACACTAAATTGTATATGACTTAGCAAAAAAAAGTATAAAAATCTAAGGGGTTGTTGGCAACTTAGGTCAAATATGCTTTTGTGTTAGCTGGTACAGAAATGCTTGGCTGACCCCTTCTTTGTGCAAGAGGGGCTGGTTGGGCTTTGTGAGGCTTCCAGATGTCTCTCATCCCTCCCCATTCATTGTGTGGAAACTGAGATATGAAGTAACTTACAACTCATTGTTTGGCGGCACTTATTGGGTTACATTTGCACCTACATTTTGGTAATTTCTGTTTAACCGTGTAATTATATACATTGACATTTTGTGAGCTACTCCAATGGGTGGAGCTATTGGTGTGTAGGCCCTCTGATAAGCTGTAACATGCCCCATTGCAGCTTCAATTTTGTGTGATCCCATTTTGTAGTTTACACTTTCGTTACTGCTTTGGCATTTGCACTTACTGTTATTAAGTGTAGATATCTTTCAATTGTAGCTGGTACTGAGAAATTTTCTCCAGCCAAGATGATTTCCCATCTTCCTCAGAGTCTGGAAGTATGAATGAGAGTGCGAATGTGTGCATACTCTAATGATACAATCCAACATTTATGATTTAACACCATCAATGTGTTCCAAAGGAGAATGGCTGCTGATATGACCATTGCATATGACCAAAAAAAGAAAAAGGATAAGTGCGTTAGATGTATAATTATCTAGCATTTGTGCCATTGATGTGTGTACACTTGTTTTGTACTCTTTGCAGCTTTACAGTGCTTGAGATTTTGAGACTGAGCTTTTATTTCTTTTTCTAACTAGGGTGTTTATGTGCCACTGTGTATTACATAAACAATAATTTAGTGGTTATATGATTTACCTTTGATATTTCTGCATTTTGTGAAATTTTCTACTTTTTGTATTACATTAAGCTCTTCTATTTACATTCGCTACATATTAGTGTATTATTTGACAGTAATTACGTGAGCAATCTTAATTTTGAAGATATCATAGGTTAAGCTGTTAATCTTGATAGTGGTTGTGTGCTTGCTTATGTTAAGCATTTGTTGCTTACAGAGAGGATTGAAGATTTTGATTTACTTTCCTTATGTATTTGGATATTTCCAATAGACTTCACTAGCATGCCAGGTAGAAAAACAAACAATCCTCAGATCTTGGGTTCCCCACATTTGGTGATGTAGCTTCCACTAGCTCAGCTTCTGGTAGCAGTGATACTTTAGCTCCAGACATGTCCTTAGTTCAGACTGATATAACTAGTACTGTTAGTACACTATGCACACTTGTATCCAGGCCATTTATTGAACCAGCTTATTTTGACATATAGAATGAATGTGCTGATGACTTTCTTAGGAACTTTGTTCTTGTATACAATGTCAATACTTTGACAAATGCACAAAAACTTAAATTTTTCCGGTTATTTAAAGCGAACTGCATTTGCTTCACATCAGACCTTTTGTCGCAGAACCCCTAACCATGACTGGAATACTTTAAAAGCTACATTTTTGTCTGCCTTTCAAATTGCCCTTCAGGAAGAACTTTTGGAAACAAAACTTAGGCAAAGGGTACAGTTAGAATCTGAGCCTGTTCTTAACTATGTGTATGATGTCTTAAAGTTATGTGACCAAGTCAACCCCAATATGTCTGAGATGGAACTTATTAAGAACGTACTCAAGGACCTTAAACGTCTGTATGTGCAGGCACATACCCGTTAACCTCCCTATGGTAGATGAAGTGTTACAGGCTATTAAATTTGTATTTGTATTTATTTTCATCCTTTTATAACACAATACATGTTTGTTTGATATGTCAGTTAAATTGATAAATTGTATGGATAAGGCTGAATGTCATGTTGCTCAACATCAGAACATAGGCCCGCCTCGGTAGTATGGTGGTAGCATGTCTGCCTCAAGTTCAAGAGGTTCCGAGTTCGAATCTCGGTCAGGGTGAATTACCTGGATAAGGTTTTTTCTGGGGGTTTCCTTATCCTGAACGATGAATGTTCGGTAACTCTAAGCTCTATGAACCCGGGCTCATTTGAGCATCATTTCACCCATTCCATTCATCGTCCTATATGACTTAACGTTGGAGGACGTAAATTAAAAAAAAATCAGAACATAGTTTCTGCGAAAGTACCATCAGCCCCTCCTACCGAGTCCCCTCTGGGGTCACCTTTGCCATCTGTTGGTGTATATCGTACCAACATTACCTGCGCCTTCAGCTCCAGCACTCATGTTGAATCAACCTTCACAGCTTACCTCTCAGGTTGCCACGCTCACCTCACACCTTCAAAATTTGCAACATTTACAGCGATCTGCCCCATCAGAGCCCAAGAATCCACCCTGCTCTGGTTAATCAATCCCAGATCTTTTTCAGATGTGGTATGTTACAGATGTAATCAACCAGGTCATACGGCATGTTCCTGTTGGAAACAACCATCTTCACGCTCACAAAACAAAAAAGGACTAGCGCAGAGCCTCAAACATTCCACGTAGCACAAGTGCAACAGCAGCCATCGCCAGTACTTAATAAATCAAGTCTTTCATTGCCTTCAGGTCATGTGTTACAACTTACAGCTGTAATTCATATGCCAGTACTCTACTATTAGATACAGGAAGTGCTGTTAGTATTTTTAATGCCATTTATGTTTCAGATGTTAACCTACTTCAGCCTGTCGACATTATACTGCGCACTGTGGGTAACAAGCTCCTGGATAACCCTTATTGCATGTTGCTATCTTTCTCCATTAATGATTTTCCTTTTCAGGAAGATGTCTTAATGGTTAAGGATCTTGCTCATAATTTTATATTCGGTAACGAGTTTCTTAGTTCTGATAATGTTGTGATTGACTAGTCTCAGAATGACGTGGCTATTCAAACTGCTAGTGCTAATGTCTGTCACATTCCCATCTTGATGACTAATGCCCCACTTTTATCTGATATTGCTCTTAACTCTGTTGATGATATTGATGAGGTTAATTCAGTTAACAAGATTTTTGTAAAAGATGATGTTTGCATCCCAGCTTACTCAGTATGTCACGTGGCTGTTATCCAATGAAGTTAACCATGATGATGCGTTGGAACCAAAGTATTATGCATAAAATGACACATTTTCATTCCTCCAGTAGCTTGTGCAACCCACTAATGAATATGTGATTCCACTACACAATAATTATGCAGCACCTAAAACCTTGTTCTCACTCACTGTCCTTGCCAATATCCAGGACATTGCTTTTCTGCAAAGTAAATCAATTGAGTTACAAGATAATTACTATTACACAAATATAAATATTTGTAACAAAAACTTCACTTATCTTAAGAAAATGATGTTAATTCTTCTTTCTAATTGAGATTGATTTCACAAACAAATTGCTTGCATCGTCAGTTCATCAATAAACTTCGTAGTCAAGGATTCCGGTTAGCATGCTATTATGCTTTTCCAGTATTACCAAAATCTGAAAACGAAACAAACCTAAAAACAGAATCAACTGCTGGTATTTCAAAATTCATAACGCGAAATCATCATTTTAGTGTACTGATTATTATGCGACCTTGCACCACTACACAAAGTCTTTATGAAAAATGCATATCCAGAGAAGGGAGACATAAAACTGTCTGACTTATGCATCCACATGAATATCCACCTGATTTGATTAGTTTGTATAATATTGCAGTAAATTCCATTTCCAAATGTGTTATGCAAGGTGGGTGTTTAAACTATTATAGGAACAACATATAAAATTTCCAAAAACTAAATTAAGCTTGTCAATTTAAAGTGCCAATTTCACATTGAAAAGGCCAACAGAATTTATAATAAGCTGCACTTTTGGTTAATACAATTTGCAGTGAAACTTAAAGATTAATGACAATGACTAAACTTTGAGTTTATATAATAATTTTCTTATCTATATTCTTCTTCCTACTTGAGAATAATTTTTGTGTGATTAATATAGGAATACTGTGTAAAGCTGTGAACTTTTTACATGCAATTTTAAGGTACACCAATTTTCAAAAAATTATTAAAAATAAAGGAATTGATTTTAGGAACATAAAATTATCACTCAAAATTACAGCAGAAGGTTAATGTTTAGTATAATTCTATAATGTCAGTATAAACTCTTACAAAAAAGGCATTAAACTCAGGCTAGTTAAGCATCAAATTTCTAATTATTTTTGTAAAGCATTGAATTTTGTTGTCGTAACATTAGGGTGACAACATGTTTAAATCAAACATCAAACTTTAAAAAATCAAACTTTAAATCAAAGTTCTCACTGCTCAAACATGTTTTAATATATAAACTAAACATTTTCATCAGTCTTAAAACATCCAAAACATTCATATAAAACTTTATCAAAATCCAAGTTGGTGGATTTCATTTACTAAACATGTGGGTTAATTTGACATAAAATAACTCAAAGTAATGTAACTTTGAATATGTGCACTACCTGCTTATATTTATTTTTAAAATGAAAATCATTATTATATTTGTGTTTAAACATGAATTGCCATATAATTCAGTATTGTTGTGTATTAAACAATATTTGTAGCAAAAGAAAAAGAATTTAAAGTCTAAACAGTTTTTTTAATTTATCTACTATGTACCTATAATAGTCTATTATAGTAATTAGGAGAAGTATTGTTTTTCACTAAAAAATTCTATACTGAGATTTCATCAGAAACATTTGTTTTGACACACCCTAAATCTAAAATAAAGCATTAGAAAAAGTTCCATGTATTGGCTATGAACACCATAACTCAAAAACAAAATCATATTCAAAGCTTGGGATTTATGCAAGTTCAGCATCTTTCAAGGATGCAACAAGATTTTCAAGAAAATCTCTCCACCCCAGAACATTTACATTTTTTCCTCTTTACATGGAACATTTTTAGAAAATTTTCATTTTCTCAAAAATGGCTCTAATTATTTTGATTAAAATGGCAGATGTTTTAGGTATTTTCATTTATGAAATATATATCTTAAATTGTTTAGCAATGTCCTCAAGAGTCCTCATCATTCTGGAGACTTTTGCATAACTGGTAAACTGCAAGACACAGACAAAATCTTACTACACTAAAAAAGTAAAGCTTGTTAGATGATAGGAGCAAGAGCTCTTGAAACACGTCCTGTGAATAAACAGTGTGAGTGAAGCAATGTGTCAATATCTTCTCGATTCACTTTTGTACTTGTTAAAACACATAATTTATTCCAACCATTTCAGAAATATTCCCTTTTATTTGAATTTTCAAAATGACAAGTGGTCATTCATATTTTTAGTTCTTGGCTGTGAAAAGAAAATTGAATAGCGACCAGCTCTTTCAAGATTTGACTATCACTTGAACCCTAATGTATTCCCATATTTTCCTTGTACCTGCAAGAAAATTAGCAATAAGATAATTGTTGCAAATTTTTATCTTGAATAACATGAAGCAGATAGAGAAATAAGCATTTTGTGGGAATAGTTTGTACAAGAGTACAGAAAATCATGTGAGTGCACCACATCCAATTTTTTAACTAAGATAATTCCAATTCACTTAACCACTCAATCATCAGTACAGAACACCAGAATTATATGACTATCCTGTTTACTTTATGCCTTGAAAATAAAGGTTGGAAGCATTAAATCATGTACTGTGAATATAACATTAAGATTAGGATTACTATGCAGGGGATTCGGCACCTAAGCCCCAAGTGGGGCATCCCCAGGAGGATGAAGTGAGAGAAAACAAGAGGACAGCTGATCCAAGGAGTGACGACAGCGCCGAGACACCCACTGATACTTCTACCCTGAAAGAGACCACCAGATGGGATGTCAAATAACAATGGAGATGGAATGGAGGGACAGGAAATTTGGGGGATATAATTACCTACCTAGCATTTGCCTGGTGACCTGGAAAATACCCCCCCAAAAAAACTAGGTCAGGTAGCTTGGCCATGGGAATCGAATCCGGGCCTCCTGAATGCAGGCCACAAACAAAACTGCCTGAACCATACCGCTCTGTAATATAACATTATGTTTCTACTACTTTTCAAAGTGCACTCAATTTCCATCGCTCCTTTTCTTTTTTTTTATTTTTTTTTATTTGTTTGTTTGTCTGAGGATACACAAAAATAACTTAATAACATTTAGGCAAAAATTATGTTCTTGCATAATAACAGCTCAGTCTGGTTGTGAAGGAAGGGCATTTAAAAGCAAAAGACTGGCTTTTTTCAAGTGCTTTATTTATTAGTGTTACAATGCCATTATGTAATCTCAATTGTCACAGCTTAATTCCAAGTAAAATAGACAAGAACATTTTAAAATATTAATTGTTGATTATACAATGATTTTACAAACATAGAGGATACAACATTTTCATCACAAAAAATAATGTTCTCCATAAATCTACAGTAAGTTCCTTTCAAAATGTATTTTATAGTAGTTAAAAATAATACTTACAGATAATACAACATGCACAGCTAAGTAATTCTAAATGTATATCAAAGGGTTACATGTGATACAAATATATTAACATAAACATTCAACAGATTTTCAAGTGAGGTAAACATCCAGTTTTACAGTATACAGAATCTGAGGGATCATACAATATGCGATAGGTCAGTGTATACTTTTGTAGCCCAACCTGCATGATACACCAATACACAATAGAAAAAATATCTTCTGCTTTTATCTTCATGCTTCTTGCAGTTCTTTTAAATACTACGCAGTATCATTGACCTTGAATGCATTTATTTTTAGTATTTCAAATACTAGGGTACTCAAAAAGTTACAGCAAAAATACTGTGAATCAATACTCTGAAAGTTGACTATTGAAATCTTGTACTATGTTATTGAGCAGCATTAATTTGGTGATTCTAATTCACCCGTGAAGCTGCTCTAAAATTATTCTGCATCTAAAAACATAGGTACTTAAAAGAACTCCAGTTTGCGAGAAATAAAATTAAAGCTTTGTGTGCTTTAGGACATGAGAAGCTTGTGAGATGGAAGTCCATCCATAACAGCAATCCCAAGATGGATGGAAATAAGGCATTTGCTTTATAGTCTTCTAAAAGAGCTAGGTAGCATTTTCAATCAATTTGGACAAAAACTTTTGTTCTACAGACCCCACTGGCCCTAATGGACAGTGTAGTATTGGACAATCCAATACAAGAAATGGCATGGCATTTATAGAAAATGCCGTTTACTTAAAACAGTACTTTAATATACATTTTCAAAACATCCTGATAAATATAAGTTTTGTATTAACTTTAATAAAAATATATGTTCTATAACATTCAAACAAAGATTATGAATCCAAAATTTAATTATTGTCAAAATAAGCATGTCATCTTTATATTTAAGAAGAAAAAATTGGATCCCAAACAACAGGTTCACAATTCAAAGTCTCTATCACAATTTTTTAAGCTCTTATTTTCAATTAAGGACAAGTCCTGTAAACTTTTTATTCATTTGCACAATAGCAAATATTATTTAAAATATAAAAACTATCTAATTAAACTAAGCTTTTGTGTGCTTATCAAAATAGTGAAGAGCAAAAATAGAAAAGGAATAAGAGCTACAAAATCTATAAAATTTTTATAATTCAATCCTGGATCCCTTTCACTAGACAGAAATCCAGAAATGATTCTGCAGATGTACTACAGCTTACTCCAAAACATATAAGCATACCACCAATTAAATTATGATATGGAATACAATCATAAGGAGAAGATAATGACTTCAGCAAAGAATAAGTAAAAAAAGAAAACCTAAGAAATTCAGTGGATGCCAAAGCTGCAAATATAAACCAGAGAAAATCAAAACATACCAACAAATTACTTGACAATTCAAATCTATGGACTTTTCCAAGAGAGTTTCAAAGAATCCTGTATACCACTAGTCCTAACGAACTAATTGAACATTAAAATTTGTGAAAATCCTATAGGAGAAACAAAAACCACAAGAAGTATTTACTGTGTAATATATATAAAGCAACAAACTTCACACTTCTAGAAGAAAGCAAAACCTGTACACTATGCTCAAAAAACTCTTTAGGAGTCCAAAGGACACGGAAATTGATAAATCTGTTGTGACCTACTATTTTAGGGAAACAGCCATAAGCAAGAAGAAAAACTGCAATTGTATACGTGTTCAGGAAACAACAGCACAGAGCATACGACAAATCTTCATAAAGAACTAATTTTGTTCATTCACTGGTGTAATAAAATAATGCAGCACTAACCATGAATTGCTTAAATTTAATAGAATTAAATGAAAGGTAATATATCATGACATCATATGATAAAAGCAGTGCAATTCAAGCAGACATGTCACAAGGATAAGTATTCAAATAGTCATGATAATATTCAAATCATACCCTTCTAGTGGCAAGTATGTATTCAAGCATGCAGATGATTGTATAGGTGACAAATAGAATCCGGCAATAAACTGTCCCAAGCATCCTGCACTTGTCACACTTTAGCAATGGTTATGACCAACAGAGGAGACCCAGTCAGTTCCTTCCCCAACATATCCCATTCAAGGTTCAATGGAGAATGTGCTGACCAGGGAGTTATGTACCATTAAGATCTTGTTATATGAGCATGTGTTATTCTGGTGAAATGCGTATCACCTTCTTGTTGAAGAAATGGCAGTAGCACAGGATTAAAACTTATTGGATGTAAGAGGTAATGGTTTTACATCTCTGCACAAACACCAAAGATGAAAGCAAGTTACAACCACAAAGCCAGGCAATGGGCCTTGGTATCATGAGGGAATGTACCCTGTGATTATGCCCATTAGGTCTATGTATGTCATATGCATACTGTTAATCACTTGCATACAGGCATAAATAGGAGTACTGATGACAACAGAACACCATTCTGCTATTTAATTTATCCTTCCTCAACATCAGAGGAGATCTGCATGATGGTGTTGCAGTATAAGAGGTATACTTGCAAGAGGTAACCAGAATTTGAATCCTGCTGCAATAAAGGTTTCCAATAACCCATGTTGATGCCAGAGATGATAAATGGACGCAGATCATTTCCCTAAATGCTGCTCAGGTGGTTATTGATGTGTGTCTGTGACACACCAGATGTATCTATACAATACAACTATCCAAAACCTGGTTTATGAATGTGGGAGTGCTCCATATACACTGTGTCCAACATGTCAATATGTCCATCCAGCAATCCAACAATTCGACTCCATACAAATGGCTGTTGCTATGCAACAAAATCACATTATACTATCGAAGGAGTATATACCCTACTGTCTCTTGATGGCACTACTGAACTGCTATGGTGTCAATGACCATTTGCAGAGTCAACAGAAAGGTCATACAAACACATCTTGAAATGCCTTCCTTGTCTGTTAATTGCAACACATCAATCACCAGTACTAAAACCCCTCAGCACCTAGTCTTCTAAGAACCTAGCCCTCAGAGGTTTTTCCTCCCACCAGTGAAATATAACCTGGAGAGTAACTTTGAGGTCAGTACAGAAATACTTGATTTCAAGTCAAAATCTGAGAACAGTGTTACCTGATGATGCAAACAGCAGCTCACTAAATGCTTAAGAAACAAGAACAAGTAACTTTATGTTTCAATGCATTCAAGTCTTATTGACGTTTCTTCATATTCTTCATAGATTGCTTCATCTAAGACATTGATAAATGCTACAGTTATACTTAACTATCATTTTATAACCTTTCCATATCACAGATATGCTTCATATATTCTTAACATTTCTTGATATTTCCAATATCATTGATTTCTTTCTGCATGCTATTAAATATTTCATCATATATTCATTACCATTTTCTGATCTTTGCAATATTGTAGAGTTCTTTCTCTTTGTATGCTGTTGATATACTGGAAATTCATTTAAAACTGTGCCATGACATGTTATATGTCATCTGTCTAGTAGCTGAACCTAAAATTCAATCCACCTAGTACTTCAACAAAGGTGTATGAGTGTGTCAGAGAAGTTGCCTGGCCACCAAGGTGTTCAGGTCCGAGCATGGCAACAGATAGCGCTCTAGAAACAGCAGTCCCTCCAAAATCTCTCAAATGTGTGCTGTTTGGTCAATATTGAAGGTCTATGAAATCTTATGCCAAGTATTCGTCATATCCCTAGCACAGACAATAGAATTTGTCAACTGTGGGTGCTGAGGTTCCCCTGCAAATGTAAATAAAAACAGTATTTGTTTGGAAGAGATCGCAAGGCATGTTATTTGGTGACAATTTATGATTAATGTTGCATATTAGTACACTTCGGATTGAATGCCTTGCTGACTAGACAATTTCTCTACCATATATTTTGTGTTTCATTCTTCCCTTTATAGCTGACATTGCTTCAAGAAACACAATGTCGTGAAATACTTTGTAAAGAACATGGTGTATTGTTCTTCTGATTTTTCCAATATTTTAGATTTCTTTCTGTAAGCTGCCAATAAACATTTCATATACTCTTAACCACAATATTTCCAATATCACAGATCTCCTTCCATACACTGCTGATAAATGTTATAAATATTAAGCATCACATATAGATTTGTTAAATTACTTACAAAAGTTTCCCTACCATGCTATAAACACTGTTTTCATGTACCAGTCATAAATGAAGGAATGAAGCAAATCTTATGTGCAACCATTAATGCAATAGAAGATAGAGAGTTGTAACTCTTGAACAACCTGCTATCTATGCATGAGAAGCTGTATTTTCAACACTGAAACTTTTATGCATGTTGCTGCTGTCTAAAGCACAATTCTTTCCCTGTCAAAATTAACCTTTTGGGTCAACAATAAGTGCTATTGCTATACACTATGCAATTAATGTGGGTAAGCTCTGAATCATCTGGAGACCTGCATAATCTGAGGTAAAGGTATAAATGTAATATACCTAATTTGCTCAAACATCAAAGATGCCATTCCATCTAACAAAAAATCTGGTATATATCAAATTGAATGCTGTGACTGTAGTCAAATTTATATTGGAAAAACCAAAAGAAATTTAGAAACAAGAGCAAAGGAACACTTTAGGAACATAAAATACAAACAATTAGAAAAATCAGCAGTTGCCACGCATTTTTGGGAAAAAAACCACAACATAAATCCAGAACCAAAATTACTAAAACATACAACAGGAAAAGAAGAACTGTCCACATGGGAACAAATCTTTATTTCAAAAAATAGGAACAAAGTATTCAATTTCGACATCCCCCAGAAAGATTTGTTCAGCAAGTTCCTCGAACCGCCACCAGAGGAGACCGAAGACAAAATATTGCCAGCTACACCAATGAGAACTAGTCGATGTCCGGCTGAAGATAGAGGGAAGGCCTCAGAAACCGGTTCCGGGAAAATTTAAAAGTGAGTGTTGTTTTGTGTTATTAATCGACTCCCAATTAACTTAATTTATACAACAACACTGTTTTCAACACTTCCATGAAAGGATTTATAAATGTAATAACTTTTTTTATTTCTGATAAGCAATAATTTAAGAGAGGCAATGATCTAATGTGTCTAACTTAAAAACATTAGTGTGGAAATATGTTATATAATCAATAGTCTACATTGGACCTTATGTTATTTATGAAACACAGTGTATAAAGATAATCATATATAAGGAACTCCAACATTATATTAACCATTTTTTGCTATTTATGGTTCAGCTGAAAGTGGCTGCAACTGTTTTATTTTAAATGAACCACCTATATGCCTTTCATAGATTCAGAGAGTACTCTTTGATAACTTTTCAGCAATACCCATATTGATAATCTTGCGCAATTCATTACTTAAAAAAAGAACTAAAAGCTATTGAAGTCAAACAAAATACCAAGTGTTCACACTTTGCCACACAAAACCGCTTATCAAAATAACACTAAATGGTGAGCAACTAACAGAAACAGAAAATTATAAATATCTAGGCATAACACTCGATTCTAAATTATCTTGGAAAACCCACATTAATGAAACCATAGAAAAGACCACTCAGAGATTAACAACACTCAAAAGACTAGCTGGCAGCAAATGGGGGTCCTCTGTCAATACACTCGACACCAATTATAAAAGTTACATCACACCAGCACTCCTCTATGGAAGCGAGGTGATACTTACAGCAAGTCAAAGCAAACTAGCACAACTTGAAACATTACAGAACCAAGCACTCAGACTAATAATGGGAGCAGTCAAATCAACACCAATTACTGCAATGCAAATTGCTACAAATAACTTACCAATTAAATATGAAATGGAAAAACAGAATCTCCTCCTAAATGCAAAACTACAAAGGCTCCCCTTTAATACTCACTAGAAGAACTACAAAAGCAGAGAAAGGACCTTAAAAACACAAGGATTTATGCAGAAAGCCTATAACCTACAGAGGAAATACAACCTTGAAGACACAAACAAAACTGAACCTCTCCCACTTCCAATCTGCCCTCTATCACAACCTAAAATAAATAGCAGAGTAAACCTTCTGCAAAATATAGAGTCAAAAAGGGATGTAAGTGCAGAAACACTTAAAATGCTAGCTCTAGAAACAATTGAAACTTATTATCCACAAGACTCATGGCTACATATATACACAGACGGCTCCCTATTTGACAAAGAATACATAGTAAAATATTCAACTTTTACATCTGTTTGGGCACACTAGCAACCCACTATGATGGAGAATTAGAAGCAATCAACACCTCGCTGAAACAACTCTTCAACCATGTGAACTCCTTCTCTAAAGCAGTGATTCTAAGCAATTCTAAATCAGCACTTCAAGCCCTATCCTCACTGTACCATAACAACAATAGAATACTTGAAATTTACAGTTTATTACGAATACTACAAGGTCTAAAAAAAGAAATACACTTCCAGTGGGTTCCATCCCACTGTGGAATTACAGGCAATGAAATAGCAGATTCCTTGGCAAAAAAAGGAACACAAATAAAACAAAGCTGCCAACAAAATAACTCATTCCACACATTAAAACTACATATAAACAATAGAATCAACATTCTGGAAAGAAGAATGCAAAGAAAAAAGTACCAACAAGCAATGGAAAAATCTACAAGGAAGTAAAAATCCCATCCCAGACTGCCCAAGAAGCAGTACTGTTGCCATCTTCCGAGTGATTACTGGCCATTGCTGTTTGGCCGCTCATATACACAGGATTAATATTTTTGAATCCCCAACCTGCACACTGTGTAGGGACCCGAACTCATTGATGGGTGGAGATCATCTGCTCCAGTGTAGTGCCCTGACAAAAACAGATGGAGAACTGACAGCACAACTAGTCACACATTATTGGGAGGCCAGAAGGAAAATGGAAATTCTCCAACTCTGTGAGCATTAGCAACCAACCAAACATTGAAGTCAAATGTTTCCTCTTTTCTCGTATCTGACTGCCATTTGTTTACGTCTGTGAAAACATGTTTATTGTCTTTATGTCCATGGAAACATATTCATTGATGCTGACTTACTGATTTATGGGATTGAATCTCACATTTAACATGTTAAATAATCTTCTTTCTGATGTTGTTGTTTTCAAATGCTGGCTTTGGCAATGAAGCCATTAGCTCTCTTGCTCTCCAATATTTCTGTGTAGTGGCTCCAGCAGGTAGGACTTCACAGGTTAAAAGAGGTTCTTCAGTCATTTCCTCTTCATTGTTGCACAGAGGACAGTTTGGACTTGTATAAATTCCTATTCTGTGAAAGTGTTTGCCCAAATAATCATGTTCCGTAAGTAATCTAAAATTTGCTACTGCAGCTTTACGTGGGATTTCTGGAATAATTTCTGGATTTTTAATTAAAATGTTCAATTTTATATCTTTGACTTTGTTAGATATTGATTGGTTTTGTTTGTTTTTATATTTGTTTTTGATTAATCTTTTTATGGATGTAAAGGGTACGTTTTTACTTTTGTTCTGAATTAAATTTGCACCTTTTTTGGCAAGAAAATCAGCTGATTCATTTCCGGCAATTCCACAATATGCAGGTATCTACTGTAATATAATTCTTTTCTGTAGTTTTTGAAGTTGTTTGATAATTTTGTGATATTCTTTAATTTGGATTGACCTCATTTTATAAGAACTTATTGCACATAATGCTGCTTTAGAATCAGAATGTATGACAACATTTTTGAACTTATCTGTTCTGTATAGAAGGTAGAATATAGAAGTGATTCTCTCTGATGTTGAGTGAAAAGAAAAGGATTCTTATTTTAAGAAGCTGGTTACCTATGGAGACAGGCAACAATGTCATTCCAAGCCTACAAATTTATTTAATGTCTCTGGATCCACTCCAATTCCATAAATAATGGCAATTAAAAATTAAAGAAAGTTTACTGAAACTGGAAGCCTAAAGGACATAACCAAGATAAATCATCAGAAAATGCAACTTATGAGCATATGTCATTGGATGCCCTCCATGTGCAAGAAAATCCTAAAGTATCTAAATCAAATTACAATATAAGCCAAAGTTCCAAGCTGAAAATCATTAAAAGTACCAAGCACATGCTTATAAAATTCAGTTTTTGTCTAGCTTTCATGGAACAATTCTAATAGAAAAATATAATTTTGTAAATTACTGAAGGAGTGCATTAACAACAATCCAGGTTTTCTAAGACATGGTTGTTAGATAAAACCACAATCTGCCTAAATGGCTTTGTCAACAGACACAGCTGCTATTTTGTCTGGGTGTTTCTATTTAAAAAAAAAAGTTGCAGTTACTTTCATTTAAACCAGAAGTAACAAAAAATTAATACAATTTTTGAGTTCATTGTACACTATTATATTTGTACACAGAGTTTTGTATTAATCAGTAAACTATTAAGACATAAATGCATAATGGATGAAAGAGAACCATGTGCAGTAATTACAGAGGCTGAATGTTTGGATTGATATTTGGTGAGCATATTATTGGTCATTTCTTCTTCAGAGAAACCTTAAATCCAACTAGATACCTTAAACTGCTTCGAAATAAAGCAGTACTGGCCATTACAAACTTCATTTCACAGTCAGTCATTGGCTATCTTCATGGATATAATCAAAGTACAAAAAACGTTAATCTTTTAAGCCGAATCTTTGTTTTATTTAAAAGTACTGCTAAGCACAAAGCTATCTATTCTGTCTGGGTGTTTCTATTTAAAATATAATTGCAGTTACTTTCATTTAAACCAGAAGTAACAAAAAATTAATATAATTTTTGAGCTCATTGTACATTTTAGTAATTGATGGAAATTAATCATTTCTCCACACTAGCCATGTATAGGCTAAGGTCTTTGAAAGATAGAGTCAACATGAAAAATTCAATGCAATGGCCGGGATTTGAACCACGGATCTCCTGGTTTCCATCCAGTCACTTTAACCCATTGAGCTACCATGGCCAACATGCCGTCCTGACATCAAATTCTCCAGTTGACTCATATATTACCCCGGTAGACCACAAGGGGCTCTCGCATTCGAGATACACCGTTTTTGTAGCGACTTACTATTGTAAGTACTTGAGTCCCAGGCTTCATTATTTAACTCTTATTATTTTAGTTAATTGATGGAAATTAATTATTTTTCCACAATAGCCGTATATAGGCTAAGGTCTTTGAAAGATAGAGTCAACATGAAAAATTCAAAGCCATGGCTCTTGAATGCGAGAGCCCCTTGTGGTCTACCAGGGTAATACATGAGTAAACTGGAGAATTTGATGTCAGGACAGCACATTAGTCATGGTAGCTCAATGGGTTAGAGCGACTGGACGGAAATCCAGGAGATCCGTGGTTCGAATCCCAGCCATGGCATTGAATTTTTCATGTTGACTCTATCTTTCAAAGACCTTAGCCTATACACGGCTAGTGCGGAGAAATGATTAATTTCCATCAATTAACTAAAACGATAAGAGTTAAATGATAAAGCCTGGGACTCAAGTACTTACGATAGTAAGTCACCACAAAAACAGTGTATCTTGAATGCGAGAGCCCCTTGTGGTCTACCGGGGAATATATGAGTCAACTGGAGAATTTGATGACAGGACGGCACGTTGGCCATGGTAGCTCAATGGGTTAGAGCGACTGGACAGAAACCAGGTGATCCCGGACATGGCATTGAATTTTTCATGTTGACTCTATCTTTCACTGTACATTATTATATTTGTACACAGAGTTTTGTATTAATCAGCCATATGCTTCAAAAGTTATTTAGGTGGTTTGGGACTTTTAACTATCCCTGTATATCACTGACAAATTAATGGTATAAAGAATATGGATGCTGAAAAAATTAATTCATAATCCTTAAATATATAAAAATAATATCAACGCTTAAATAAAACTGGTGCAGTCTCAGAAGCCAACTGTACATTTATATTTTATTTTCAGGTATATATGGTTTTCTATGAATGGTGCATCAGTGAAATGAAGATTCTTTTGGGTAACTAAACAATTTTAGTGGAGTTCATGAATGAAAAACTAGGAGGGAACTGCTACAATTAAATTAATGAAAATACAGTTTTGCCGCACACATCCAGCTCCAGTACTGAAATTATGGTGGAGCATATTCTGTGAATGTGGACAGTGTAATTAAATATCAAAAAGCAGTATGAGAGATATATTTAAAGAATAATAGCTTAAGAAGTGGTTGATTGTAGGTTTATCATGAGTAAAGCTGTACTTAAGAAATATACATGGAACAAAGATTCCTGATCTCCCAAGCTTAGCTTACCGAATGCATTATTGCAATCTTTGATGAACTGAACTGTGTGTATGAATATGCCACTACACATAACACTGCTATAGACAGCATCATCATGAATGCCAAACACTTACAAGATTTAACATATTACAGCTCAAAAGTAGAATGTTTTACTGATGAAAGATACACAGATATAACTTACTATTTTAAAAACTGTAATCTTGCACAGTATGATAGCACAGCAAAATTAACTTCAGTTAACACTTAACACCTTTACTTGTTAGCAGTTATGTTAACAGTTATATGTTTAATAAGAAACAATAAACACTATTAAATTTCTATTGCTAAATATTTCCCTTTTCACACTATAATGATAATTTGTCTTAATTTATTTTGTCTAAGATAATAAGAAAATAATTCTCAACCCACTTTATGACATAAGCAACAAGAAAATAATGATCATTATGATTATGAAAAGAAATATTTTAAATTCATTCTGCTGATATTTTTCTGTATTTCTTAAACCTCTTCTTGTGCATCAAATACTCAATATTTGGAGTAAATGATTTTGATTGGATGATACTTAATCGGATTACATGCTTCCAGTTTCTCTCTGAAGAACGGTTCATATGTCAAGATTTATTTACTTTCAACAATGAAGAGAGCTGCTCACATATGTATGTTGACCCAAACATGCACAAAATTTGAGCAGTATGTTGGTGCAATTGAGGAAATCTTGCCTTTGGAAACATGTGATAAGAATCCTGCAAGCTTTTACTATTTTCAAATCTCTCTTTCAGTACATAATCACACTGTAGTTCTATGAGTTCAAGCTGTAGATTCTGTGGAGCTTTTTTAACATCTGTGGAGTGTGGAGATGTAAATATTTCAAAAGTATGTTCAATACTTCCAACATCCTTGAATTTTGAATCCAAATCCTGGTATAATATTGACAGTATCTGAATATATCTTTGCGATGATTCATAGGTAACTTGCTGATAAACAGCCAATAGCTTTGAAAAATGCAGAAGTTTTCGATATTTGCTAAACTGATATTCCCAAAGTGCTAAATTTAGTTTAAAAGTTTTAATGTGTTCATATATTTGTGTGATTAGTTTCCCTTTTGTTTGAAGGGAAAAGTTTAGAGCATTTAGATGCTCTGTTAAATCTACTATAAAAGCTAAGTCACAAATCCATTTCCCATCTCTCAGTTCTGGCTCTGGCTTACCTATTTTTTCCATGAATAAAGCAATATCCTCCCGCAATTCAAAAAAATGATTCAGCAACTTACTGTTGCTGATCCAAGATAAGTCACAATAACATGGTATATCCCCATATTCATTACTGAATTCCTCAAGCAAAAGGTTAAACTGATGTTGTGCATGTGCTTTTGATCTAATCACAACAATGGTTTTGGTAACCGTATTCATTACATTTGCCAGGTCAGCATGTTTTGCTAAGAGATCCTGCAGGTGTATAATACTATGGATGAGGACGATATTATTGGTTATATTGACATCTTTCAGTTTATTTTTCAGATGTGCAACTAGACCATCACTACTTTCAATCATTGCTGAAGTGCCATCAGTTGCAAAGGATACAAGTTTATTCCATGGAAGTCCAATTCTGTCTAGCATTCCCTGCACATCTTCAAATATATTTGACGCATTTGCATTTTCATTCATTGGTATAATATCCAACATTTCCTCCTGTATTTGTAAGTTGGAATCTACTCCTCTAATGAAAACAACTACATGATGTGTGTTTTTTATGTTAATGTTATCTACTGCCAAAGAATAATAATCAAAATTAGCTGCAGCTTTCAAGAAACGACATTCAACATCCTCTGCTAAATCTTCGATTTGATGTTCCAAAGTAGATGGTAACAAGCAAATGGATTCAAACTGGTCAATCTTTTCAGGGCAAAGATCACTTGCAACTGTCATTAAGCATTTTTTAATGAATAAGCTATCTGTGAAACGTTGCAAATCTACAGCTAATAAGAGTGAAAGTTTGTAACTTAGGCGCATAACCGACTCATTAGCATTACAATCATCAAGTTCATCAATATTTTGGTCATCTCTTGCTGATTCCTGTTTCCTCAAAACTTTTAACGTTGTCTCATGCTCTTTCGCTTCATATTTACTACACTCATTAACATGAATCGAATAATGCATTTGCAAAGTGGATTCTACTGTATCAGGTAAAATTACTCCACAAGCTAGGCACTTAACCTCATTGTCAGAGTTTCTAACAAAAATTTTCTCCCATTCTGATGTAAACACAGTTGATGTTGATGGTCCATCCTTTGAATTCAACACAGTCTCTGTCATTTTTACAATTTATTTAAAAAATTCTTATAAATGAATAATTAATTACTAATGTAGAATATGTTAAATAAAATAAAACTACCTCAATTACTAGTCTCTTAATTTAATAGCTTATGGTAATTTTCCTGAAGCAAATACACTTTGCCAGAAGAACATCAAATGTAACATTTGCATATACAAGGCAAGCAGCATCACTAATTGCTTCTTTACTTTTGTTATTCTTCAGTAGGGCAGCAAAAACTTCAATCCTTATTTCCTGTGCCACACAAAATACACAATATGTTTGCAGTCTTTGCGAGAAATGCTGTTATTTTGATAAATAACAACACGTAAATATCAACACAGATTAAGTACATAAGCTTATCAGCTGTTGGAGGCTTCCTTAAATACTTCTAATTTCTGCTACTTTGACATCACTTAAGATTATTCATCTCACCCTCTCTGGAATAAGAAATGGAGGAAAAACTTTAGAGACAACTCATTCATCAAAATGGTGTCAAGTACAGGAAATAAACTGCACTCCAGAAATTGTGCATCCATGTTGTCCCCACTCATCTTTATTATGCAAAGGGAGAAGATACACTGCTCCCGAAAAGCTTCCAGATGAACTTCTAATAAAGTCCTATACAACATTCATAATGGTTTCAGCATAAAATCTATGCTAACATGATTTAAAATTGAAAAAAAAAAAGCATGTTTTAACCGATCAGATCAGTTATTTGCACAGCTTTCGGCTAGGAATCTTAATTAAGGTCTACTTAAACAGAATTGTGCACTCTGATAGTATGACAGTGAGAACAGGGTGCTTTTGACAATGTTTGTACTTCCTAGCATTTGTGTGACTGGCAGAGATAACAGTGGGTTGCTCTTGTAGCAGCTGTCTTTGTGTAGTGGAGTGAGAACACCAGTTAGTGCAGCATAATAATGAGCAAACTGAAGAAGAAATTAGATGTGGAGAAATGAGCTGCAATTATCACACTCAGGAAAGAAGAGTACACTATGAGATAGCTAAATAAAAAAGTAGAAGTCCCTAAGTGTACAGTTTATGATACTGTTTGGACATATGAAGAAACAGGACAAAACACAATCCTGCCACGTTCGGTAAGGCCTCCAGTGACTTCAAAGCTAGAGGATAAGCACATTGTATTGAGCTCTAAGTGGAACAAGATGAAAACAGCTCAAGTGGAGTTTAATGCAATGTGCCCCAAGCCTTGAGTTATAAAACTGTACAATCTCACCTTACTGAAGCAGGATTCTATGTTCGTGTTGCTGTCAAAAAACCACTTCAGTACACTCAAAATAAGAAAAGGTATACAGGGGCAAAGAACATGCAAGTGGGTATTAAGGGAAAGAAAACACATTTTGTTTACTGATGAGTCTCAGTTTGAACTCTTTAGTCACAAACGTCAGTTTGTAAGGCATGTTAACCAGGCAAAAAGAACACCAGAGGAACATTAAGTTGAAACAAACAGAAAAATCTGCAGTTTCACACCATTTTTGGACAGAAAACCACAACATTGGCCACAACATTAAACTGTTAAAATCTTTAAGTACACCCATAGAATTGGATATTTGGGAAAAAATATTCATAAACAAAAACCGTGATAAAATTATAAATTTTGAAATCCCGGCATTAAATGAAGTATTAAAACTTAGTGCCCCTAACACCAGATGGCAGAGTGATCGGAGCTCCGTAGTAGTGGAAGAAGAGGAAGGTTCATTTAGTCACCAAACAGCTGAGGATGAGATCGAATGATCTTGAAAACGTTTCAATTATACAACAACAAGTGAAGATGAGTGTAAACATAGTGACTCATAAATCAAACTCAAATATGAAGAATACTTCACTGTTAATAATGCTTCTGCTTTTAATATTTATAAAATTTTAGTTGTACAGTTTTGCAGACAGAAACCTGACTTGCTGTATATGTGTAATAGGCTTGTGTAAACATCTCCATTGTTTCACATACTTTCCAAAACACTTTCATGCTCTGCCATGTAGTAAAAAACAAATTATAGAATATGACACTTCATTTATTGGTATCTAATGTGGGAGTTTCGATAACCTGTGGTAAGAACAGTAAGAGAAAAGCTTTCATAATGTAAAATATGAAATACCCTATTCAGTATAAAACATATAGGGACCCATTAGCTCGACAACCTCAGAGTTTGAGTCTATTGGGCCCAAGGGTAACCAGCAACTCAGTGTAGTAATATGTAAATATATAATAATTTGTAATTGAAATAGAAATAAAGATTATCTAGCAATACAATGGGAAATGAGTGTATGCCCACTTCATAAATTTGTTCAGAAACGCTTGTGTCTAAAAAGACCAAGCACAAGTTTAATGTCACATGGCCCAGAGGAAGGATCTAAACCAAATTAAGAGGTAGTTTTTTATTTTCAGTGATTAATGCAGATGAGAAATTAGTTATGAGTTTTGTCTCTCCTTTATAAGTGAGTGAGAAGATTGCACTTTATGACATAGACAAGCCTCCCAGACAGTAAAAGGTGCACTGTAAAATGTTGCTACATTTTGGGAACAGTATTAAACTTGCTAATATGAAATTCCTAAGACAGTAAATTATACTCCTATTTGCAGCAAAATTCTGTTAAAGCACCTACCCAGAAACACACTTGTTTGTAGTATTTGTTGGCTACTTTTGCTTTCTGCAACCTTATATAGCAAGTGGAGAAGGTAATACATTCCACCAAAACTTCAATTTCAAAATTTCATTGGAAACAGAATTCAGTGACTCAGTTAAAAAAAGTATTTTTAGGTCTCTCTCTGTCTCTCTGTGTGGTGTGTGGTGTGTGGTGTGTGGTGTGTGTGTGTGTGTGTGTGTGTGTGTGTGTGTGTGTGTGTGTGTGTGTGTGTGTGTGTGTGTGTGTGTGTGTGTGTGTGTGATGATGTGTAGTGTTTAACGCCCGCTTTTACTACATACGGCACCGCAGGCGACGACACTGATGATACATGAGATGAACATGGAGCACCGGTGGAATGAGATGGCGGGGGAAACTGGAGATCCCGGAGAAAACCCGCCCCAGCACCGTGTTGTCCACCACAAATCTCACTTTGCGGTCGCCTGGGATCGAACCCGGGCCTCCTTGGTGAGAGCCAAGCGGTTTAACCACTGAGCCACGGCACGGCCGTGCATGAGTGTGTGTGTACAGCATAACTAAAGAAGTTAAGTACCAAACTTAGTATTTGAGTTCAGCATCTTCCAAAGATGCAACATGAAGATTTTCACAAAAACATCCCACCTTAAGCTACCTTTTACACAGAGTATTTTTTAAAAAAAAAATTATTTTCACAAAAACGGCTTGACATTTTTTTATTGAAATATCAATTTAAGACATTTTCATGACAAACAAAATGTATATATTGAATTTTCTAAGTATAGTCTCTGAGATCCTCTTCCTTCTGGATGATTTTTGCATAACTGGTAAAGCAAGAAATCCACAAATTCTTACCACACAAATAATGCAGATCTCACTAAAGGACATGAGTTATGTCAAACACATTTTTATTGGAGTTAACCATTTCCAGGACATTTCTTGTTATTGCTTTAAATTTTCAAACATATTTTCTCAAATGGGAAGTTTCTCTTTTCTTGTATCATGCAAAGAGCATGGAAATTCAAAGCCATCACATAGAGACCAGCTCTTTAAAATCTGATAATTGGTTTAGAACATCACAATTGAGAAGTTTTAACTAATCAAGAAGTAGGTAGAAAGATAAGCCTATGTAAGAATAGTGAGTAGAGAAAGTCATGCGAGTGCAGCACATTTTTTTTTTTTTTCACATGACAGCTCACAATAAAAATTGATAGTTGCACCCTATCTCAATATTTTGATGTATGTGCAGAGGCCCTTTTGCCTAATTTAGAAAAATGAGTCTTTTATATGAACAGTATGGGTATATGCAATATTTTGAGTACTACTAATTAATATACAGAAAATCATGATTTGTTATCCACCATACTGTCAGAAATACCATTTGTCTGGAATAATATCATAATGAGTGTTCATCCTTGAATGCAATAATGCTAACATATTAGATATAATGCTCTGCTGACATAAAGACAAGCAGGGAATTGGAAGTACTATATTCCTCACACATGTGCACAATTGAAGTGCAGTATTTCCATTCTTTAAAGAAATGCTTACAAATGTTTACTTTCCCATTCCTGCATAAAAATACACTCACAGTCAACAATGAAGTTGCCAATTAGTTTATATCTATTATAGTGATGATTATTACAGGCTACTAGGTTTCTATTTGCCTTATTTTTCTTTCATGAACATGCCACTAGCTATTATTTTGCCATGTCTGGGTATATGAAATGCAATTAAGAAATTTATTCTAAATTGATTTATTAAATAAAACTACTTTTTACAATTAAATAAGCTATTTTATAAATATTCATATTTATGCAGAGATTTTAGAAGTGTTTTGTGCAAGAATACAAAGTTTTCACTTTATTTTATAAAAAAAATTAATGGCTTAGAAATAATTTCATTTTGCATCACTAAATGTCGTGTCATTTTATTTTTTTCAGTCCTGTCAAACTAGATCAGGTAACTTCCGTGTCACTCTATGATTGTTACTTACACACAGCTGAGTTACACAATTCAAACTTTTGGGATTAAATGTGGAATGTCCCTTTAATTTGTTTCTTAGGTTATTCTTGAGAAAACATTAAATTAACAAATGTTTATGAAGATTTTTTACCAAGGAAATTCTGTTGTTATATTTTATTGAATAAGGACCATCATAACTCCAAAAATAATTAAAATTGTAACCATAGCAAAGCCTTCTATAGTAATTACACAGTACATTAGTTATGCTGTACTGCAGGATAAACACATCATGCTTCATCAGACTATATGTGATAGTTTGTTCAAGACAGTTTGTTCAATTCACATTAATTAATGTGGCAAACAAATTTCAGTACATACAAGTACATTTTATAACCTTTGTCATCTAAACTATTCAATGATATTTATATTATACATCATATATGCTATATTGTTAAATTGCCAGATATATGATAATCTAGATCTTGCTAGGAATTATTTTCTATCTTATATTCAGACAAACATCGTGTGCTTCCTCTTTCAAGTTGTATGTCCAGAATATAGCAATTTGAATTTTGTGGCTGCTGCTTTTAATGACAGGGACCATTCTACATTTTTTTTTCTATTATCTACTTTATCATTTGCTCTTCAGAATAATTTTCCATTTTCAACGAAAAATGAAGAACAGTTTTACTGTCTTGCTTTAACCCACTGCAGGCTGCACATTCACAGGACATTTCATTTTCTTTACTTTTTATTAGAAGGTTAATTAGCTGTAATCATAGAGCTATTAATGAATGGGTATGAAATTAAAATGCAAATGAGATCTGGCACCTCTTCAGTGCTGAAGATGCTTTATATTCATCCTTAGGACTGAGGAAAAACTGCAAATATCTCATTCAGGATTTAAACCAAATATGAGTAATTGATAAGCATATTACTCCTATATTATCCTTAGTGCTTGTTCACTCTTACAATTATTGAGATATCCAATATTTTTTATAGCTTACTTTTCACTGAAAAGTTCACACTGTGATTTTTGTTTGATTTATTTGTAAAGATGTCCTTTTTTGTGTCCTTAAAGTAAAATTTTCCTTATAGCACATTTTGTGTTTCTATCCTGTGCAATTAAAATTGAATTTATACAAAACATATGCTTTACCTTTTTTATGTTTAATTTTCGACGTGCTCCTCACTTTCGTCTCACATTTTTAGAGTCTTCCTTTTGGAGTTAACAAAAGTACTATCAGCAACCTTTCACTCTTAATGATATTACTATTCATATCCTGATTACAATTAAATTATCAGTTTTGAGCCTAGGTAAGATATGCAACTTTTGTTTTAAACCCACCCTTCTTTGATATATTTAGTCTTTTGTTCCAAGTATAGATTCTGTAACTTCTTGCACTCTAGTATATCTCAGCAAATTCCACGAAATTAGAGTTTATAGCCCATGATTTTTACTGTCTGTATTCTTCAGTTAAAATGTTGCTAACTGATTTTCTATGCCTCTTTCTTTTCTGCTCCATCAACAGTATGGTTCTCCAGCCTGTGAAATACAAGATGTTAAGAGTATAACTGCAGATATTTATCCTGGTAAATCAGGAAAATGTAATGAACAATATTACATCCATATTTACTTAATTTGCAGATCAATAATTTTAGTTGAGAGTAATAAATTTTCAGGTTAGTTATCTCCAAGTACACATGGCACACACAAGCCATATATTTATCCTTAAGTATGAGAAAGTTGTTGAGAGGGTTAAATTAATTCTTACAATATTGAATATTGAAGTCAATTTTACAAACTAATAACAAACCAACGAAAGAGCACGAGTTTTATGTACATAAATGTTTACTTTTATTTTTTTTCTTTCTTCGTAGAGAAAGAAATGAGAAAGGAAACTTAAATACATTAAATTGAGGATTAAAATGCTTATCCTTGCACTTTCAATACATTCATTGTCTATTTTAATGTTAACTGAATTTGAAGGCTTTAACCAAGGCCTACAACCACAGACTACCTGAGCCAGCAAGTCGGGTATTGAAGTATGAAAACATGGAAGTAAAATCAATAGTCTACACTGCCAGGCAATATTCATTTTGTGGCAGCAGAAAATATGAGAGAGTAAATTATGTGACATGTTTATGGAAAAGCTGCTAGACAGAGAAAAAAATACACTGAAAACAATACACATTAAGGTAACAGTTATCTAAACATCTGTGCGTATGCCCCTAACATCCTGTGTGTGCTGCTGTTTTGCTCTGTGAAAATTCTTTCATTCTTTTGGTGTTCTGAATTGTAAGGATTACCAATATATAATTTCTACCTCTTCTGGAATGATGTGAAGTCTTGGAGTTTCTTCTTGCTGTTTCAATGCCCAATATACTTCTTCCATTTCAATTACTTAGGTATTCATCATAATATGCCTTCCTAAAATATCCACGTATGTTCTAGGATCTTTTTACTGGCAGCTAAGAACATATGTTGACTTTTTATATAACATTTTAAAATAGAGTTTCTGATTTTTTATGTGCGTTTCCAGAAGTTTCAAAATTGTACATAAGTGCATATTTGTGATATAGCACCTTTACTCTAGTGTATGCACCCACTGTCATCTAATTTAAATATCTCATGTCTACCTCAAAATTCTAATTTAAATCCCTGTACAACTGAGCAAAGGCGTTGGTACATTTAAAATTTCATATAAAAATCAACCAATATAATTTCTTTTCTGAAAAGTAATGCATAATACTGGAAAGATATTACTTAATCTTGATAGTGCAATAAAATTACTGCGTATGGAAGATTTCATAACAGTTTTTGCACTTCCAAGAACTTTTGCTATTTCACCCCTTTACTGTAGCATGCAAAACAAACGTTATTTTCATGTCTGTGAAAGAGATACGCATAGAAAAGCAGTGCATATTTTAGCTGGCAGTCTCAACAGGGTGCCCAAAGCTAAACTAAACTTCTAACATTAAACTCTGGCAGAGTTATACTTTGAAGCAGCTAATGAGCAATGCTGGGCCTGCATATTTTTAGCAGTCAGCTTGTGAAAACATTAAACAATTATCTAGAAGACAGAAAAAATATTTTCCTGTAACATTGGCTGAACATCGTACTACATGAAACAAACGTGATCTTAAATATTTACACCTTCCAATAATTTCTGGTACTCAAGGATACATACACTCCAGTTTCTTTAACTTCCTTATGAATGTCCAACCTTTCCTTCTCAATTTGCATGTCAGCAGCTTCAGGTTTCATTACTAGGAATAAACTTATTTATTATCCTCTCATTTTACAAACACAACACTATTGCAAGTTACCACATTTCGGTTTATTATGAGATACATCAAACAATATATTATTCGCTTTTACTGTACCAGTGAGATGTTTCTATTCACTGATATTCTATACAGATGTGGAGAACCCATGAATGACACAAGATATAGTCCTACTGGCCAACGTACACTTTCAGGCTTGCTCATTATATGATTTAAATGCTCTTATTAACCTTTCTGAGTACAGCTTGTTAAATAATGTGAATGGGTTAGTTTATTATGAGATAAATCTGCTGTATTTCTTTTCCTCTTTTTATAGTTCCTTATTTTAGAATTTCTCCTTTTAATTCCAATTAAGCTAGGTTTAAAAGTTGTGTGCTACTTGCCTTAATAACCTTAATACTCATAGTAACATGTTTACCTCCTCAAATCATTTTCAAATATGTCACACGTTCATCTTGAAAGCTCAAATGTTTTCAATGATATTAATCTGATAGGCGGCCTCATAAAATTTCTTTGTAGTGTCCTATATCATGTACTATGATCAAAAGGATGAATAAATTCAAACCAGAAAGTTTCAAATCCTCCATAAACAGTATAATTGCACACATTTTAATACTTGTAGCAACATCACTTAACCTTTTCTGTATATTCAAGAATTGTGGGTTCCAAGCTTCTTTGTTTTGTTTCTCCTCTCTTTGATAACAGCTTTACTCATTTATTATAAATAAACTACAACACTTGGTAACCAACTTCACTTATCTGGTTAGCAAGTGTTATAGTTTAGCTATATTTGGATTACTTTACTGTTAGTAGTTTCAGTTTTTTTCCCCAAAATTCAGCTCTACTCATTTTTTATTTTGCATTGCCTCTCTTTTCAATATGGTGGCTCAGCTGGTTTGGCACTGGTTTTATGATTCTAAGACTGCGCATTCAAATCTGGCACAGACCCATGGTTTTCAAGTATGTTATGACATTCCAATGTCAGTAGATATACTGGCATGTAAAAGAACTCTTGCAAGACAAATGGGGGCACTGATATGATCCTGGCAATTGACAGTATCATTAAAAACCGTTTCTCTTCTAAGACTCAGTAAGCAAATGTCCTTCCAAGCTTTTCATTAATTTTGTCCTGTTTGATCTATAATTTTCTGGTATAAACGGCTAGCAAAAGTTTCACTTGTCCCTGCTATAAGCAATAAGATTAAAATTATTGTTGTATATGTATATATGAAAAGACGAAAAGGTACTTTAGCTTTAAACCAATATTTTAGGTTTAACATATATTGAATTTAAAGGGAGTCAATTAATGACACTAATCAACACTTACTTTTAAATGTTTCCGAAACATGTTTCAGAGACTTTGCCTCCATCCTCAACCGGCCATCGACTAGTTCTCATTGGTGTAGTTGACAGTAGTTTGTCACAGGTCTCCTCTGATGGCGGTTCAAGGAACTTGCTGAACAAATCTTTCTGGGGGATGTCGAAATTGAATACTTCATTTCAAAAAATAGGACCAAAGTAGTTGATGGCCGGTTGAGGATGGAGGCAAAGTCTCTGAAACATGTTCCAGAAACATTTAAACGTAAGTGTTGTTTAGTGTCATTAATCGACTCCCTTTACATTTAATTTATTATAACAACACTGTTTTCAACACGTCCAAGAAAGGAATTGACATATATTATTTATAATTCTCAGCTCACTTGTCACTTGCTCTTCTAGCAATTTTTAAATATTAAGAATCCATAAATATAATTGCTATCAATTCAGGAGCACCTTCTCTCAATGTTTTTAAAACTCAAATTCCATTAAGCATCATTGGGTCATTTAACTGATGCAATTTATTAAATCAGACTAACTTACTGTCCATACACAATCTGAAATGATTTCTTCACTGTCCCTCTACTTGCTTATTTGAATTTCTCAAAAATATTAATATACATATACAAGCTGATTTTCCTTTGAATCAGTAACAATATGCAATTGAGTGCACTAGACATTTCCTTTCAAGGAACAGAGATAAAGATTTATTTTAATCCCAGCAGATTTTCAATAATGTTGCAGCACTAGCATTTCCTTTCGAAGTACAGAGACAAAAACTTATTTTAATTGCAACAGATTTTCAATAATGTTGCAGCACTAGTATTTTCTTTTTAAGAGAAGAGACAAAGATTTATTTTAATCACAACAGATTTTCAATAATTTTGTAGCATTAGCATTTCCTTTCAAAGAGCAGAGACAAAGATTTATTTTAATCGTAGCAGATTTCCAATAATGTTGTAGCACTAACATTTCCTTTCAAGGAGCAGAGACAAAGATTTATTTTAGTCGTAGCAGATTTTCAATAATGTTGCAGCACTAGCATTTCCTTTTGAGGAGCAGAGACAAAGATTTATTTTAATCGTAGCAGATTTTCAATAATGTTGCAGCACTAGCATTTCCTTTCAAGGAGCAGAGACAAAGATTTATTTTAATCGTAGCAGATTTTCAATAATGTTGCAGCACTAGCATTTCCTTTTGAGGAGCAGAGACAAAGATTTATTTTAATTGTAGCAGATTTTCAATAATGTTGTAACACTAGCATTTCCTTTCAAGGAGCAGAGACAAAGATTTATTTTAATCATAGCAGATTTTCAATAATATTACTGCACTAGATTTCCTTTTGAGGAGCAGAGACAAAGATTCATTGTAATCATAGCAGATTTTCAATGATGTTACTGCACTAGATTTCCTTTCGAGGAGCAGAGACAAAGATTTATTTTAATCGTAGCAGATTTTCAATGATGTTGTAGCACTAGCATTTCCTTTCGAGGAGCACAGACAAAGATTTATTTTAATCGTAGCAGATTTTCAATAATATTACTGCACTAGATTTCCTTTCGAGGAGCAGAGACAAAGATTTATTTTAATCGTAGCAGATTTTCAATGATGTTGTAGCACTAGCATTTCCTTTCGAGGAGCAGAGACAAAGATTTATTTTAATCGTAGCAGATTTTCAATGATGTTGTAGCACTAGCATTTCCTTTTGAGGAGCAGAGACAAAGATTTACTTTAATTGTAGCAGATTTTCAATAATGTTGTAGTACTAGCATTTCCTTTCGAGGGGCACAGACAAAGATTTATTTTAATTGTAGCAGATTTTCAATAATGTTACTGCACTAGATTTCCTTTCGAGGAGCAGAGACAAAGATTTATTTTAATCGTAGCAGATTTTCAATAATGTTGTAGCACTAGCATTTCCTTTCGAGGAGCAGAGATAAAGATTTATTTTAATCGTAGCAGATTTTCAATAATGTTACTGCACTAGATTTCCTTTCGAGGAGCAGAGACAAAGATTTATTTTAATCGTAGCAGATTTTCAATAATGTTTCAGCACTAGCATTTCCTATTGAGGAGCAGAGACAAAGATTTATTTTTATCGTAGCAGATTTTCAATAATGTTGTAGCATTAGCATTTCCTTTCGGTGAGAAAAGACAAAGATTTATTTTAATTGCAACAGATTTTCAATAATGCTGCAGCACTAGCATTTCCTTTCAAGGAGCAGAGACAAAGATTTATTCTAATCGTAGCACATTTTCAGTAATGTTGCAGCAATAGCATTTCCTTTCGAGAAGCAGAAACAATGATTTATTTTGGTTATAGCATGTTTTCAATAATGCTGCAGCACATAACATTTCCTTTTGAGGAGCAGAGATAAAGATTTATTTCAATCACAGCACATTTTCAATAATTTTACAGCATTAACATTTTATTTCAAAGAATAGAGATAAAGATTTACTTTAATCACAGCAGATCTTCTATAATGTTGCAGATTAACATTTCCTTTTGAGGAGCAGAGATAAAGATTTATTTCAATCACAGCATATTTCCTTAATGATGCAGCATTTATGCATAATACATTACACTTATTTATATCTCCTTATGAAGTATGGGAATTTCAATTACAGAAACCTATATAATACATGACAAATCTTTGCAAATACTTCAGTGTTCCATTTGGTGCCATGTTTAGGTATGAAAGAAAATACAGGTGAATGGAAGCTATCAAGCTGCTCACATTTTACTCTTTAGTTTAAAATTTGTCTCTGTTACTTTATGCACTTGTTCCCTTAGAATTTGAGATTAATATTTACCAGCATATTTTTGTTCACTTATTGTTTATTTTTCATTCATTCTTATTCCTTGTTCAGTAATAGGTGACTTATACTAGAATCTGTTCCTTGCATGTAGCTTATGAGTTATGACAAACTGATTTATATATATAGTTTTCATCCAAAGTTCTGATGTCAAATTTTTAATCTTTTTTTGTGAATGTTATAATTCCAGTAATCAACTGATTGTCCCACAACAGAATTCTGATTAGCTTGTAAATGTATGATTATCAGTCCTATAAAATAGATAGCTCTGTCACTTTATAAGGCCTTGTCCAGAAATATTCTACAACTGCTCATAAGATGTATGTACGGTCAGTTTGTTCACATCAAAAACATGTTACAGGCGCATACACATAGAAACCATTGTGTACATTTTAATAATCATAACATCACCATTGTTGAGTTTATATCCTTTGAAATATGTTCTATTTATCAACTAAAAACCATATTTCTAAGCTTAATTTATTTTATTTATACCAATTACAGTGTAATAAAATAATTTAAAGAAATTTTCTTCTTGCAAAAAATGCTTCATTTTCATTCCTAAATCTCCTTGCCATGTAATATGCTGTTTCAATTCATTCACTTCAATGTACGCTGAGGCCCAAACTGAAATGCTGAGTTTATAACCTTAGCTTACTGATTAATACATAAATGTCACAAAGGTTTGTTTTGTCTAGACCCTCAAAATTTCATAACGGAACTTGATATATCTTTTTATGGACTGATGTAATACTCCATGAGGATGGATAATAATTGTGAAACATTTCTTAACCAGCTGTATAAAATCTCTAGCTTTCTGCTTCAATTTTACAGTACTTCTGAATCCTTAGAGCACTTTGTGGTTTTGAATGCTCAGCTTACTGCTTGCTTTTTAGTTTGCTTCAGTCAAAGAAATAATTTAGTACATAGAAATGCTATTTTTTTCCTGGCTTATAGACTGTATGTAGACAGGACTTGTTCCTGACATTTTATTTAATCCTGCACTGAGCGCACTCAAAGCACTCATTGGAGAGTCAATATATTAGTTCTACCTATCATGATTCATTTTGCACTATGCTTATCCAGATACTACAAAGCTCCAAACCCACATAAGAGTGTGGTGGTGGTGTTTTAGGGCCCGTCGACAACAAGGTCATTTGGGCCCACATAAGATTTTCTGTAAGTTTCAATATGGTAATATATTCTGAAAGCTGATGTTTTTCAAGACAATTGAATTACTTCACTTTGTTTTTTCTTGTTTTAGCTTTTCTATGTACAACTTTCTTAATAAATATGAAGTTGTAAATTTGATTAGCTGAAAAACAGCCTAAGTTCATGCCATTGTATTCTACATATATTTTCATCATGCTCCTTACATCAAATGAAATTACATCCCATAAATTTAAATTGAATACAAATAATAGCCACATTTATTTCAAATATTGCTCATTGCATCACAATGATATTATTATAGGACTACATTCACAATTTTAGGTTAAAAACAAATGCAATTAACATATTAAATTCATTTGCAGAGAATGCTATTCTTGACTATTATTTTATATTAAATCAAGTTGGTAAAAGGTTCTACGCTTGTCTTTGGTGAATAAATGTTTACTTTCGCACCCATGATCAACTTTTTTCATACCAAAATTACGTAATAATTGATTTTTCAGGTATACTTTTGTGACAAAACTTAAGCTTTTAGGTACAGTATTTTATTTATAACTCCAAAAAAATTATAATTCATATATTTAAAAGAAAATCTAGCACTATTATATCAAGACTCTACCCAATAGTACGTGTGATCCAGAGTCTCACCATTATCATCTCTACTACCTAAGCTCTCATGCTTGTTTTTTTCAAATGGTTCATCCATTTATCCCCCATCTTATTAATATTCACTGTCCCAATGTCTGCCAATATCTTTAGTGCTACTCTTGCAGTAATTTATTTAATTTCCAGCCTAGACATTATCTCTCCACATTTTTGCCAATTCATATTATTAAACAATGGAAAGTGTCAAATACCCGCACAAAACACATCTTTCTTCAAAGTTGTTCCCTACCCCTTTTAAGAATAATGGCCCAAGAGTAATCATATATATACTGCTCTCATTGCCAACTTATTTTTTTTATTTTATACTGATTTAAGGAATTTCTGTTCTCAAAATCTGTCCAAATTTCCTACTTCTCTAAGTTGTCCACTTTCTGCCTTACTTCTTTCCAAAATCCACTAACACTTGGTTTCCCATCAGTAAACATCTTCCATTCCAATCTCATTTCCAGAATCAACTTTCTGTTTCCATTACATCTCTTTCACAACCTCAAACATTATTTTATTACATTTGTCTCCCCTAGATTTGTACATCATCTTCTTTAACTATTTACACTCTTCATATGGAGAGCTTACATTCCCAGGATCCACAAGTGAGCACATGGGGATATGCCAGTTAAGCAGAAACTCTGGATCAGATAGAATACCCAGAATGGGTAATCAGTCCGATGTCTGGTATAAGAGTGAGGAAGTAAATGACACAGAATGAGGGCGAAATAAATGAAAGGAAAGGTGATGATGGAGCAATTGGTGGAATGAGGTGGGGAAGTTGGAGATTTTGGAGAAAAGCCACTCTTGCGTAGTGTTGTCCACATGAACTTATTTGCCCGCCTCGGTAGCATAGATAGTAGCATGTCTGCCTCACGTTCAAGAGGTCCCGAGTTTGAATCTCATCAGTTATCTGGTGAGTTATCTGGATAAGGTTTTTTCCGGGGTTTTCCCTTATCCTTCAAGACGAATGTCGGGTAACTCTAAGCTCCATGGACCCTGGAATCATTTGAGCATCATTTCATCCAATTCATTCACCGTCCGATATGACTTAACGTTGGAGGACGTAAATTACAAAAAAAAAAAAAAAAAAAAAAAAAAAAAAAAAAAAAAAAAAAAAAAAAAACCTATATGTGATTACCTGGGATTGAACCTGTACACCCTGGTAAGAGTCAAGCTGTAAAACCATTCTGTACATCTGTACCAATATTTTGAAATTCTTTTCACTATAGTACCATTCCTTCCCATTCTTTTTAGTTTTGGCAACTTACTTCTCTTGTGGAACATTTTGGTAAACACAGAACTTCTACAGAAAATATCATGTGTATCATTCTTAGTTTAACCATCTGTTTAACATTCTCTTTCTCTATAGATCATCTTTGATGCTGTGTTGTCTTGTATAATTTTTCTAGCTAGTTCATTAGAAGAGTTTGAACTTGGTATGGACATATTCTAACAGCTTCGTTAGCTAATTTGTCAGAAGTTTTGAACTAATTTATTTTATGAAATTTAATATGACCAAGACATTTGATAGTAGTTTTAAAATGGTGTATGTTCTGAAACAAAGATGTAAAAGTTATGGGTAACAGAACAGTTGCTTCAGAAGGAAGAGCGATATTGGAAAAATTTAAATATATTTTTCCCTGGAAATTCCCTGGTTATATATGTATGTTGCCTTAATAATAATAATAATGATAATGATAATGATAATGATAATGATAATAATAATAATAATAATAATAATATACTGCACTGTTCTAAAGAAATCAAGTTAAGTCACACGTATTGCTAATTTTTATCTTTAACCTTCTGTCTAGTGCTACTTATTTACTTATTTATTTTAATTTAAGTCATATCAGACGATGAATAAATTGGGTGAAAGGATGCTCAAATGAGCCCAGGATCCATAGATCTTAGAGTTACCCCACATTCGTCTTTCAGGATAAGGGAAACGCCGAAAAAACCTTATCCAGATCGCGTAGTGTTGAGCAAATGGTGCCAGGAACGCCAATTTGAATTTTTAGCATACATTAAAAGAGCATTTAACCCAATCGACAACAGGTGCTAAAGTAAACAATTACCCACTCGCTATAACAAGCTCCAGCGATATCTTCACGTAACAAAGTATTTTTAACATAGGCGCGATAAAACATTGAGCCTTCAGTTCTCACACATACCACTAAAAACACTTTTTAATACGTTCCTATGTGTAAAGTATGGAGTAAAAACAACATTGGCCCCATCTACGTATTTCTAAACGCAAAACTGCAATATAAAAAGTAACGCACATCTTAATTACTGCATTCCAATGAGAAGCTGTAGTAATAAATATCCAATGACAAACTAGTCCTTTGTTTAAATTATATTTGAAATTAACCTTTATGACTAGCAGCTAATTAGCAAATAGTTTGCTCTGCGCAGCATTTCAGCACACCGCAGTGTTGCTAACTCGATGATGCTAAAAGTTCCCAAAAGCCTTTCTAAGAGTTAATTTTCAGGGAAAAATCCCCAAATTTCAAAAAAAGCAAAAAAGTGTTATATTTCGACAATAATAATCACCTTCCTTCATGTTTTAGGCATTACTGTCAGTTGCAGTCTACATAATTTATTTTATTGGCTTTCGAAAATTTCGAAAATAACATTTGAAGAAAATGTTAAAAATTATAATTAAATAACCTAAAAATAAGGTACATTTTAAACTTAATTTAGATTCCCTTATTTTCAGTTCCTCCATTTTTGAAATACGCTGCTCCAGTATTGCAAGACTGGGTACTGTAACTTGCCATTGTTTCTACAATGCCTATGTAGCGTAGGTGGTGGTGTGTTTGTCTCACGTTCAGGAAGTTCAGAGTTCGAATCTGGTCAGGACGAATAAGGTTTTTATGGGGTTTTCCCTTATATTGAAAGAAGAATGTCGGGTAATTTTGAACTCTGGACGCTGAGCTCATTTGAGCATCATTTCAATTTGATTCATCGTCCGATATGACAATGTTGGAGGACGTAAATATGGTGGGTTTAACTGAATATCTTGCACCGTTGCTAAAAGGGATTTTATCTCAGGATTGAGTATAATTTATGAAATAATTTCCTCAAATTCATAGCGCATATACGTAGGTTTGGGTTCCACATTCTGATCAACCACTTATAATGGTGTATAACTGCATTGTAGCTATTAGCTATCTTATTCATTGGCTGCACGAGATATTTAAAATCTTTAGGTGATTTCCTAAGGTCAATATTCTCATTATATTAAAAAAAACTCACTCTCACCAATATTTTGATGCAACATTCCAAAAAAATGTGGACCTAAAGCATTTACAAATTCTCTAAATTGGTTCTCACGCATTTACTCTGAAAACTGTGCACCCTTATCGCTGATATTTAAATAACGATTAGTAGCAATAAATGAAGTTGGATACCAACAATTTATAACTGTGTTCACTTGTTTAAGTTAAGGAAACACTGAAAATGCTTTTTAGAGAAAATAACATTATGGAGTTCGAAACTAGGTCTTCTAAATTTACATGTTCCTACTTACTTACCCTGGCTACGCATCTGCAAAGAGAACGCATAACAATCTCGAATCGAGATAACTGAACCCGAATAATTTAAGTGGCTAGAATGACATGGCTGATATCTACGTTTTCTGCTCGGAATATTATGACTCCTGGACATAGTTGCAGTGACAGTTTCCCTTTCGTCTGCTAGCCGGTCGTTTGATCGCCTCCACTTGAGCACGTGTTGCGCGGATTACTACAAAAGTAGGTGCTTATATTCGATCCATATAATGATACAACTGCATCTATCCTGAGCAGGGTACCGTGCCTGTATGTGATGTGTAAGTTTAACGTATTTTTATGCGTAAAATATTATCATATTCATAAATTTCTTTGTCCATTTTCGAATTAGATCATTTAACTCATTTAGTATGACTCGAGTACAACTCAAAACCCCCACTGCTGCAATAGAAGATATCCTAGATAAAATAACCATGAATAATCGCAAATAGCTGAGCGCATAGTGCAGCAACACGCATTTGTTGGTATTTATGTGTGGATCCACTCTAAGCCCGAAGGGGTCATAGGAATGCGCAAACAACGCTTTCTTATCACTTAAAATAGGAAACAGCAGTCTTCGTCTTATATTCTTAGCAGTAGATTCATTAAGTTTTATGATCTCATCATATTTTGCTTTTTTTTTGTATCAGGGATTTTTAAGAGTATCGAAAATTAACAGAAATGCCAGAATATAATAGATATATTAAGATTAGTTTGGGATAAAATATAATATTAATTTGGGAATAGCTGTATTTTACTTAAAATATCCACGAGGACCACCAATAAGACGCCAATTTCAAATACGAATTTTAATCGCCATGGTGCTTTTCAAATACCCCACATTCAGTTATTTCCCACAAAATTTGGCAACACTGACGAAAGGAGAGGAATTGAATCAATATCAGAATTTTGTTTGCGATAGCATTGTGCGCATGTTTTAAGTTACAAAAGCAATATTCATTCCCATTAGCGACAGGCCGCTAAGTCAAGTTAAAGCTTTTAATGTTATTCCTTTTTTGCTTTTAATGTCTTATCTATATTTTCTTTCTTATTGTAGCAATCTTTTACTTATACACCTATGGCAGTGTTACGCACTACCGGGAAAAAGATACATTTTGCCGAGAACGCCTTACAGTCATCCGGATTCACAATGGAACGACACTGGTGCCAAGCATGATTGAGCATTGGGAATTCAGCATCAACGCAACAAAATCTTGACCAGAGTTAACTTTGAATACCATAGAATTGAAATGTTATTAAGATGCAATCAACATCAATATAAATGCATTCTTTTGCAGAAGAAACATTAAATTAGCCCTAGTTATATGAATTTTATTCAAATGCATATACTAGTATGCTCTAAGCATAGCTGTATGAAACTATATCAATACAGAAAATACAGGCTGAACAAAAGTATTTCCCTCAAGTTTTTTTAAAATAATTTTATTACACAATTTTTTCTTTACAAAAACTCCTTTGTAATGACGTTCTGATTATGAAGATTTCTTCAACTCTTCTGCCAAACCTCTCCGCGAGCATTGCCGTTACTTCAGAGGTGACTATTCCATTTCTCCTGAACACATGCAATAAGCTGGCCTCTGTTGCTGGACGCGGTTCTTTGAATCCTGAAGCTTGGCCAAAGGTGCTCCATGGGGCTGGGTTTAGGTACCAGGCTAGTTATCCCAAACATCAGGGAATTTTCTCTTTAGAAGTGCATTAAAGAACATGTTCATGTTTTGGCCCAATTTTTAGAGATTATGCGTAAAAGCCAAGATGAAAAAAAAAATAAATAAATAATGTGCAATCCACAAAATGAAGAAAATTAAAATTTGACAATACAATTTTTATCTCCCTAATTAATATAGTCTTCAATTATTTCTCTGTTCTTTTATTATGAGAAAACGCAAGAATACTTATAAAAACGACTTAATGGTAAATTTTTTAACTTACCAAGTACAAGGTGTCAAATTTAAGAAAAGTATCTGCTTTGAAGAATGCACCACCACAAAAACACTAGCCAACAGCACACAAACAACTGTAGGAATGCATTTACAATGAGTCAGCAAGTAAAGACAAGTGTAAGATCATACGACCAGCATAACCTATTGGAGTTAAATGGTACGATCTCCGCAGAGCATCAAATTTCATTTCAGTTAATAAATTAGAAACTTTCTGTCCTTCCTGTATATCAGAAATCCATTTTTAAGTTACAAGAGTGACAACAACCAAGAATGTTTCAGATTTCTAGACAGAGAATGTCTCCCAATACGAGGCATTGTAAACTGCAACAAAAACTGCTTCATTTGTCAAGATTACTAAAACTTAAACCTTATGTTACTAATTTCAGGATAGAGGCATATTAATTAAGAGTTGAATGAATTTACACTTTTTCTTAGATTTGGAGGATTTTCATTTATCTTAGGGTCCCATACAGCTGATCACCGTTGTTATACCAGGTGTCCCAACTGCCTCGTCTTTCACGTAAGCAGATATCTCTTCGCGTGTTAAAACAGTTGTCGCCGAGGTAATTCTAACTAAACGCAGGTAGTGGCGTGAGTTATCGCTGCTGTCCTTGCTCCGAGCAATGAAAGGCAGCTAGCGTATGCACTCCGTGATAATAGACAAGAGCAGTGTAGACTACGTAAAGGTCTTTAAATGTTTTCTACTTTAGTTACAGAGCATAAACTAATTTTTTGATAGGCGAATGATTGAGAAGATTTTATCTGACTTGTCGGTATAGCAAGTATTTTTAATTTCTCTACTACATGCTACAATAAGAAAGGGAATTAGATGTCACCGTGAGTAGACACTACATGCTCTACTGGGCCACTCACAATTTTCGCTGGGTTCGAAATGCCCACTTACAAAACCACTGGGACGTAAATGTTTTAGTATTCTTGGGCCAATGTTGTCGCAACTGACTTTTTCCGACCCAGACTTAACAACACACGGTATTTGAAATTCCTGCAAGGTGAACTTCAGGGTATCTTCGATAACTTCCCAGTACGACTGAAGCTACAACACTGGTTCCGACAAAATGGTGAACCACCTCACTATTACAAACCTACATGGATCCTTTTAAATTCCGCTGGATCGGGAGTTGTGTCCAAATGAAGTCAGCTAACAGCGCCTTTTAATGATAACGATGGAAATAATAACACAACAAAACATAATAAAATATGAATATGATATTAATAAAACTAATCAACATGAAACATAAGTATGATCTTAATGATGATTATGATAATCATAGATTTAATCAAATGAGGACACCAATTATAATGGTGGTGATAATAATTACAAACAAGCTAGTAACAATAATATTAAAATACAGCAATAATAATTTTAAACGAATATAGGGCAATGAAACATAACATAACCCCGTGTTTGATTAAGTTTTATTAGGGCACATGACAATGAATAGTCTGTGTTAAACAATAGCGTAAACAAAGAGTTTATTCCCTCAAAAATAAAGTGGAAAATATTCTAAGACCTTTGCGATTGTTTACAAAGTTCTTGTCTATTATCACGGAGTACAATACGAGACAGGATATCAAACGGAACTATAAGAAAGAAAACAGGTACAGATGTATTATTTTATGTTGACAGAAATCATGCGCGGTGGGGATGAGTTGCAACTATGGTGGGGAAAGTGCACCTATCGCCATAATGCGTAACACGCGTAAGATTACGAGAGGGGAGTGCAGTGCACAAGCTGTCTAAAAACAAATGTCGCTCTCGAAGCCAGTATTGCAGCTCTTATAAGCCAAGTTGTAACTATTACTATGGTAGTATTTCCGTAATAGGTCTACAAAAATCAATTGAGGCAATTCCTAGGTGTTGCGCTGACTGGGGACTAAGAATAAACAGCAAACATAAAAAATAATGGTATTTAAAAGAGAGTCGATACTTAGGAAAGGAGAGGAATGGTTCATAGGAGATCAAAAGGTAGAAGTGGTAAACGAGTATGACTATTTAGGTGTACGGATGTGTAGCAGTGGAGGATGGGCTGCACAAGCCAGAAAAGTGATAGCGAATGGCAGAGCGGCAATGTCAGGGGTAAGAATATGTAAACATAAACTAGAGATGTCAGTTAGATGGTCAGAAAGAATGTATGAAGCGGTCGTTGAAGCCAGAACAATGTATGCAGTGGAGGTATGGGGCACATCAGAGATAGGTACAAAATTAGATCAGATGTACGGATTGTTTTGCAAAGAACTACTAGGGCTGCCAAAATTGGCCCCAAGAGAAGTGACATTACTAGAGCTAGGTAATACAAAAAGGAGAGGAATAATAATAGAGAGAATATTGAAATTCTGGTATAAGTGTATTAAAGGTCAGAAAGGGGAATCTGTGCACGAAGCAACAGGAAAGCATATACAAATAGTTGATGGTCAGAAGTGGAAAGAATGGTATTGAAGTTAGGCATGGGGGATCTATGGAGAGCAGAGGAAATAAATTATAGCGGTTTTTGGAAGGAAGTGAAACCTTGAGTACAAGACATAGGTAGGCAAGAGATATGGGAAAGTATAGAAGAAAAGAAATCTTTGACATTTTATAAGCAATTAAAGACAGAATGGGGTAGGGGAAAATATGCAGATCAATGTCACAAAACTGGAAGAGGAGGAGGAGAAGAAGAAGAAGAAGAAGAAGAAGAAGATGATGATGATTTGTATATAAGAACGCTCAACTGCTTGGTCATCAGCACCCTTACAAAAATTAATTCATGACAATAGCCAGATATAAATTACTCAAAACAGAAGAAAATGAAAATAAAATAAATGTATCCAAATGAAGAAAAAGCGATAAAACTATAATTAACCATAATATACCAAAAGACATAAAAAAGCCGTTTTCAATATTAGCATGTTATCAAAACAAACTACCTACCCAATGGTGGTCGGATCAGTTTGTTCCTTTACTTAGGGGCCGGGCTAGTATTTTCAGCAGGTTTATCCTGCCTTTTTCTCAATGCCGTTTTGGCAGTGAGGACAGGATGTATCTGCTCCATATCCTCAATGGAGGAGGACCGCTTTTCTACTGGTCAGTCGGAAACAGCGATCGGCGAAGGTGAAAGCCGCCGATCTGAGTCCTCTCCAAATGATTCCTCAGATGTTCTCGCAGGAGATGGTCGTGGACTTTTGCGCTCCTTTTCCTTGGTACTAGCCTTATTTTCCCTGAGAAAGTCAGTTCTTTCATATGAGGTCTTGAACTTTCTAGAAGATGCATTTATATATATATATATATATATATATATATATATATATATATTACTGGTACACATATTTTCGAAGTAGATGCTTTCTGCGGTAACTTGGCTGCAATGTTCTTCATAAGACTAGACTTAGTAGGTGTGGCCACTGTTGTTCGTGCTGGTGTTTGCTACTTTGGCTGTGATCCGGATGTAATTTTTTTTTTCCAGATATTACTGCAACGTTTATGTCGCTAGTCTGTGTTGCGATTTCACGTCTAGGTACCGGCTTAGCTGCACCTTTACTATAAGTAACGGTCCTAGGTACAGAAGGCTGACGAATACGCAGTTTCCGGGCTTCCACGAAGGATACCCTCTCTCTTACCCGGATCTCTTGGATCGCCTTCTCCTCCATAAAACGGGGACATTCTCTGGAGTTCGATGAATGATTAGCACTGCAGTTAACACACACTGCAGATGAAGTACATGCGTTATCATGCTTGACTTCACCACAGTCAACTTAAGTAGAAACTCCATTACAAGAATCACTCGTTTGGTCAAAGCGCTGGCATTTATAACACCTCAGTGGATTGGGTACATACTGCCTCACTTCAATAGCTTCATACCCTGCCTTAATCCTTTTAGAGAGTTTAGTAAGAAACAGGGTATGTTTTTTGCGGTGAACTCGATATACATTTGTAACACCTTGTTCCGCCAAGTTTTCCTGAATCTCCTCATTGGACATACCGTCCAACGCGCTGATATTTACAACACCACGCGAGAAGTTCAGAGTCCTATGCAATTCCACCCGCACCGGATAGCTAGCAAGCATATTGGCTTTCAAGATTTTTGCAGCCTGCGTCAGAGAAACTGCTTCGACCAGGAGCGTGGTATTGCGAGATCGAGTACATGACTTTACAGGACCAGCAATATTATCTAAACCCTTCTGAATAATAAACGAGTTCACGGTAGAAAATTTTCGACTTTCCTCAGGTCTACAAATAACTAAATAGCGAGGACCACAAGACTCAGCTATTTCTTTTCCACGTTTAATTTTAAGGTTTGCCCAGTGCTACCCACCCACACGGAGCACAACAAGGGGTCATCCCACTGGGATGACAGGGCTACACAGGGAATATAGCGGGTTCACCGTCCCACTCACCCTGGGGTTCGGTATAGTACCTAGTCCTGGCCGATTGATTACGGGCGGGTTAGTCCCTAACCTCCCGTTTAGGCAAAGATAGATATGTGTATACAGGAGCTCAACTGCAGCGGTTATCAGCGCCCTTTAAAACATTATTCATGAAAAAAGCCAGATACAAATTGTTCTAAAAAGGTATGCAAGTGTAAATAAACTTACAAAAAATACATGTACACAACAAAAATCAAGAATAAAATAAAAAGAAATATAAATACAAGCGGCAAAAATTTCCCTTCACTAAATTCTAAAATCTAACCTACAAAAGAACGTAAAAACCTTCTCCACTACTTTGTCAGCCGCTAGCATTTCTGCAAAGCTGGCCGACAGCTGCACAGTCGTCCTAAGGTGTACTAGGCAAAAACACTCTAGCAGCACGAGTCGGACAGACAAATCTTCCTTGCAAAACGGACATACTGGAGAAGGCTCCTTTCTAAAAAGAAAACTATGCGTAAAAAAGCAGTTCCCAATGCATAAACGAGCCAATCACACCTCCTCACCACGAAATGAACGACAGGAGGTAACCCAGGGAATCGGAAGTTCTTTTACAGATCTAAATTTATTGCTGCGGAGAGCGGACCACTCTTCCTACCAGTAGGTTTGCACAACTCTCCGCATTACAGTCCTAAAATCTTCCGATGTTACAGATGGTACTCGAACCCTGAGCTTCATGGTAGCCGTCTTGGCTGCTGAATCCGCCATTTCATTCCCCCGTAAGCGTACGTGACCAGGGATCCATGCACACACCACGCTAACGCCAGAAGCGTGTAAAACATGGAGGGCATCCTGGATACGCTGCACAATAGGGTGGTAAGATGTACAGCTGACGTAGGCTTTGAAGTGCACTGAGGGAATCACTCAGGATTAAGCAGTCCCCCAACTTTCATCGACGTACGTGTAAAATGGTCCGGTATTTCGCATAAAGCTCTGCAGTAAAAATGGAAGTGCTAGTATAGAATCCGAATGTATACGGTTCGGTTCCACACATGTAAGCACAATCAACGCCATTTCAGCTCTTGGAGCAATCAGTATAAAGTATAAAATCGTCCTCATATCGCGATAAAACTTCTAAAAAAACATAAGCGGATACCAGACATAGACATGGTAGATTTATCTTATTTAGTCATGCCCAGATCTACGTGGGACGCTCTGCACAACCAAGGAGTGTATGTCCTCTCCCCCTTAGGATACATCTTGGACATTTCAGAATCAAGCTTTCTAAGGAGGTCCCGGAATCGAAAACCAGGTGGCTTTAGTTTAGGAGAAGAGTTCCTATAACACGCGTCCATTAAGGTGTTGAAGAACAACGTAAACGTTGGATGTGTGGGCATATAATTAAGTCCACAGCCATAATTTGCTAATAGCATGTTGCGCCTGTACTGCAGAGGAGGTTCTGCAGATTCAGCATACATGCTTATAACAAGCTCGATGGAAATGGCCCAATTGCTATACTATGACAGTTCTTAAGGAATCCGTTCATAATCTTGTGTCGACATGGACAGAAGATGATCCACTGTTGAACGGCGTCGTCGAAAACCGTACTGGATGTTACTCAGTATGTTGTGCGTTTCCAGTCACCATACCAACCGCCCATTTATCATGCTTTTCATCAGCTTGCACACGCAACTGGTGAGGGAAATAGGGCGGTAGCTAGAAGGGAGGTGACGGTCCTTCCCAGCTTTCAAGATAGGTACAATGGTGGCTTCTCGCCACTTGTCAGGAAATGTGATATCAACCCAAACTCGATTATAGACCTCGAGCAGGAATGCCTTACCTTCAGGTGAGAGAGATCTTGTAACATTTGAACGTGGATTCCGTTCGGTCCTGGTGCTGACGGTCGCGAAGATGAAAGAGCATGTTCTAACTCTTCCAATGTGAAGAGGCGGTTTTAATCTTCAAGGTTTCTGGAACAAAACACGAAACTTGGGATTCTACCTGATACCTTAATTAAGATGAACTCAGGAGCATAATTATTTGAGCTAGAACCTTGAGCGAAAGCACAGCCGAAGGTGTTAGCCACGTCAAAGGGATCAACAACTCCTGCAAATGTTTTCAGACCAGACATTGGCAAGTGGGTCAATTTTCCGGCCACGCGCCTTAACTTGTCCCATACAACAGAGGAAGGTGTCCGTCTTTTAAAAGATAGAAAATGGGGTCTTTTTGCTATTCTTAATTTTCCTAGACTTTGCACGCGCTTTCTTGTACTCAATTAGGTTACGCAAGATAGGGTGTCGTTGGGATACCCTTAGAGCACGTCTACGAGCACGAATAGCAGACCGGCAGTCTTTCGTCCACCATGGGACTGGAAATCGACTGGGGTGGGTGGTCGAACGTGGCATAGACTGTTCTGCAGCGGAAAGAATTTTCTCTGTGAGAGGATCAACTAAATCATTCACAGAATTATGCTCGTAATTAAAACAGCATACTGGGTGTAAAGGTTCCAGTTGGCACGATCGAAGCGCCAGCTAGGTATACGTGATGGAGACACATCTTGTGCTAAGAGACTAAGAAGACATAGGAAGTGGTCACTGGAATGTAAATCAGAGATGGCATCCCATTGTAATGAAACTGCTAACTGGGATGAATAAACTGCCACATCAATGTGGGAATAAGTGTTAAAGGAGTCTGAAAGGAACGTTGGCTCTCCGAAGTTCAGGAGAACCAAGTTATTGCTCTCCATGAATTTGCAATGAGATTGCCTCTCGAACATGCCCGATTTGAGTCCCAAAGTGGGTGATGAGCATTTAAGTCTCCCACTATGAGAAACGGTGTTGGTAGTTGGGAAACCAGATCTTCAAGGTCAGTTAACGAGAGGTCATCAGATGGAGGTATGTATACCTTGCAAATGCAAAACTCGATTGATGGCAGCTTAATCCGTACAGCTACAGACTGGATGTCAGATTGCAGCTGTATCGGATCTACAAATATGTCATCCCTGAGGAGCATCATAGTATCCCCGTGAGCAAGAATGCCCTCCTCTGTTTCAATATCACACCTCAGTGGTGTGTAGCGTCTGATTTTAAAATTGTCTTGTGGTCGTAGCTTAGTCTCTTGTAAGCATACCAACAAGGGGTCATGTTTTTGAGCAAAAGTTCGAGCTGTGGTCTTAAACCTCGTATGTTCCATTGTAGGACAGCCATGCGATAGTAATCGGATATGATGTCTAATAATTACGCACATTACGTACATTTTAGCGGTGGTCGGATAAATTTGCTCTTTTTCTTTGGTGGACTGGTTGCTGCAGGTTTACCCCGCCTTTTATTTGCTGCAGATGTAGCAGCATGGTCAGGTACTTACTGCTCCATATCTTCTATGGAAGAGGACTGTTTCACTTATGCAACTTTCGTTTCGAGAGACTCGAACCGATTAGAAACTACGACCGACGAAGATGACTGTCGCCGGCTGGAGTCCTCCCCAGATGATGACTCCGAAGATGATCTCGGAGGCGATGATCGTGGACCCCGTTTGCCCTTGCTTTTTACTGGAGCAGAATTGGCATTATCCTTAAGAAAGGCGGTTCTATCGAATTTTGTCTTGAACTTTATTTCTGGTGCTTGGTAAATTACGGGCAGCTTGCTCTTATTATTTGACGTAGATAGTTTGTCCGGTGACTTAGCTGAGGTGCTCACTGTTGTTCATGCTGATGTCTGTTGCTTTGTATGTGATCTTGGTGTAATTATTCTTTCGGATATTGTTACCCCGTTTATGACGCAAGGTTGTGTTGCGATTTCACGTCTAGGTACCGGCTTAGCTGCAACTGCACTGTAACGGTCCTAGGGACAGAAGGCTGACGAATGGGCAAGAGTTTTCGGGCTTCTACGAAGGACACCCTCCCTCTTACCTGGATCTCTTGGATCGCCCTTTCCTCCATAAAACGGGGACATTCGCTGGAGTTCAATAAATGACTACCGCTGCAGTTAACACACACTGCAGGTGAAGTGCATGCGTTATCATGCTTGACTTCCCCACAGTCAACGCAAGTAGCAATTCCATTACAAGAATCACTCGTGTGGCCAAAGCGCTGGCATTTATAACACCTCAGTGGATTGGGTACACACTGTCTCACTTCAATAGCTTCATACCATGCCTTAATCCTTTGTGGGAGATCTACCAGATCAAATGTAAGAAACAGGTACGAGTGGGCACTAGTTCACCTCGTTTTTTGCTGTGAACTCGATATACATTTGTAACACCTTGTTCCGCCAAGTTTTCCTGAATCTCTTCATTGGACATACCGTCCAACGCGCCGATATTTACACCACGCGAGAAGTTCAGAGTCCTATGCAATTCCACGCGCACCGGACAGCTCGCAAGCATATTGTCTTTCAAGATTTTTGCAACCTGCGTCAGAGAAACTGCTTCGACCAGGAGCGTGCCATTGCGAGATCGAATACATGACTTTACAGGACCAGCAATATTATCTAAACCTTTCTGAATAGTGAATGGGTTCACGGTAGTAAACTTCCGACCTTCCTCAGTTCTATAAATGACCAAATAGCGAGGACCACAAGACTCAGCTATTTCCTTTCCATTTTTGTTGTGTTTACTGAAGTTTTTGTTTACCATAATAAATAGAATGAGTTTCATCCTCCAGTGCTCCCCACCCACCACGGAGCCCAAGGGATCATCCCACTGGGATGACAGGGCTACACAGGGGATATAGTGGGCTCACCGTCCGATTCACCCTGGGGTTCGGTATAGGACCTAGTCCTGGCCGATTGATTAAGTGCGGGTTAGTCCCTAACCTCCCGTTTAGGCGAAGCAGAAACCAAAGTAGTGTATTGGAAATGCGCACCGTCCCCGAATTCAGAAGACTGGAACGAGCTCAGATGCGCTTCCCTCAACCACCAGGACAAACCTTTTCCCCGACACGGGTCTCCACGCACGGCCTACACGTGGGTGGGTGTTTTGTCTGACCCCTCACTAATAAGAGGAAACCACATCAAGGGTGTCAGGGTGACTCAGGACCCCGGGATCGCCAACTCCCGTACCTACCGCAGTAGGCCCCTGGGGGGCTGGAAGAGTAGAAATATTGTACTTAAAAGGGTTGAGAAGCAATGAGGCAGGGATAGGTGAATTTTGTGGAGACGAAGAGAGCACTGTTCATTATCTGATAGAATGTAAGGAGTTTACAAATTGCATCAGAAAGATATGGGATAAGAAATGGGACAGTGTAAGTAAAGAGATATTGGCAGTACGTATGCTAACGGCGATGGGAAATGAAATGTGTAGTGTTTAACGCCCGCTTTTACTACATACGGCACCGCAGGCGGTGACACTGATGATACATGAGATGAAGATGGAGCACCGGTGGAATGAGATGGCGGGGGAAACCGGAGGTCCCGGAGAAAACCCGCCCCAGCGCCGTGTTGTCCACCACCAATCTCACTTTGCGGTCGCTTGGGATCGAACTCGGGCCGCCTTGGTGAGAGCCAAGCGGTCTAACCTTTGAGCCACGGCGCGGCCACGGCGATGGGAGAAAAGAAAAATAGACGTATAGGAGATTTCTTATATAGGATAAAACAAAAGTGGATTAGGGTAAACGAAGCGAAGATCAAGAAGAAATGACACCCAGCTGCTCAGGAAAACCAAAGGCTTATAGCCAGGGGACCTGAGTCAGCGAGTAAATCTTGAATCAGCAATTTTCATGTATTTGTACAGGAGGTATAATACGGCATGTGCAATGTTAAATTTATTGTATTGAAATTGTAATGGAAACTGTACAAATAAAAATCAAATACTGTGGTAGTAATCTCCATGCTTTTGTTGGATCTTAAATAATACATAGCCGTTTGGAACAAAACCCTGTTTTCCAGCAGGCATTTCGACATCGCTGCAGAGTCCCTGTAACGAATTTCACTCCAGGCATATGGTCCAGTATGTGCTGTATTGATATAAGTTTCATCCATATAAACTTCATTGTGATATTTCTGAATATTTCGTAAATACTTAAGCCTTTTTGCACGTTTGGTACGATGTTCCATTAAAATTTGACGCTTAGCTTTTTTCCACATAAATCCTAACTTCAAAAGACCTCTTCTTAATGTTTAGAAACTGCCTTGGAAGTCAGTAGAATTTTGAAGCTTTATAAGCACTTTCTTCAGAGTTGGTCTTTGTTTTTCTGTATTTTAAAAATTATTTACTGTTCGCCTCACTACTGAATTAAAACGCCCAAATTAGATTTTGTGTATGTTCTTAATCTTTGTTTACTGGGCATAGAGAAGGACGTTGTTGCACTGGCACCAATGGCTTTTCTTTTATTAATGATGCACCTAAACTGTTTTCAGACACAACTGTTCCTTAGATGCCATTTCCCAGATTTTTATAGCACACCTAGACCATTGTTTCTTTTTTATATAAATCTATAGACATTGGTTATTACTTCTCGTGTTTTTCTCGTAGCACTTTATTTCCTAATGTGCTGCTAGGAGGTGTCATTTCTAAATTCTCTCTTGGAACAAGAAGACACGCACATTTTGAAACAAGCTGTAGTACTACCGAGTAGCTCTGCACTTGTTTACTTGCTGGCAACTGATACGCAACTGAGCTGTCCTCCCCTCCAGTTGCAACCGTTGTGAAGTGGACTCGTCCAGATACCACTGCGCATCACTCTCCATCTGTCAAGGTATAAAAATACATCTGTATGACTGAAGCAGCTGCAAGGGCGGAAGAGCTGAAATGCAGATGGTGAGGGCACATTGCCAGAATGGTCCCCGGCCGATGGACCCAAATAATGTGGAAAACGAGAATATGACCAAGATCGATAGGGAAACCGAAGATACGGTGGGCAGACGACTCTAGGACAGCAGGAATACTATGGACGAGATAAGCTAAGGACAAACGTGGAGAAAACTGGAAAGAGCATCCGCCCACAAATACACCCTCGTAGTTTGCAACGGAAGTGTATGTGTTAGTGTCAGTGCTAAGTTGAAGTGCAGTTCAAGGAGAAGTAGGATCGATGTAAATTACAAAAAATAAGTTGCGCAAGAGGAACTTAAGATGATGGATAATCAAATTTAGTAGAGTTCAAATTATAGAAATGTCACAGATCCATCACCTTAAGCTCAGTGAAACATAGGTTATAGAACATAGATATAAAACAAATCTAACATAGATCTAAGTACACGGTGTATAGGATATAGAACATTGAATTATTAGTCATCACAATTGATAAGGAGGCACCGATAAGCAAGCATGAGCTCTTAGGAGTTGCTACCCTAATGAACTCATAGCAGCAACTCCTTGCACTAGCAGAAGGCCTCTGCCCTTTAGAGATTGGTTGGTTATTTATTATACACACGCTAGTTCAAACCTGGAAACTACCTTTCATCGTTCGGAGCAGAACCACGATATCTAACGCCAATGCCGTGTGTTAAGTTGAAATTGCCTCGTCGAATTCTGCAACTGTTTTAGCGTACGAAGGGATATCTGCTTCCGTGAAAGACGGGGCAGTTCAGACAATTGGTGTAACAACGGTGATCAGCTTTATGGGATCCTAAGATAAATGAAAACCCTCCAAATGTAAGAAAAATGTAAAATTCATACTTTCTTGACAATTATCAGGAGTACGCACACTAGTTACAGGTTCGGGAACTGCTTCTCATTGCTCGGAGGTAAACCAAGTGCCCTCTTGAAAAATCCAAAATCTGATCCATCTGTAATGTGTAATTCAGTAACATCAGATTGTTTCTCTTTCACTCTCTCTTCCTCTCACTAAACCTAAGGCTAACCTCGAGCTAATCTAGAAAGCATAGATTTAGTACGACTTGTAATGGCTCAAAACTCTAAGTACAAGGGCCACAACGACCTGTTTTTGTGCTGAAGTTCTGCGTAGAAATACCAAAAGCATTAACGCTTCTGACAAAGGCCGTTTTATATTAATATTAAGTGATTAATTATAATCACTTTTGCTGTCCGCCCAGTGGACGGGGTAGTGCCTATACGCGCGCGCGTTTCAAGGGTCATGATTTTACTATATATAACTGCAATAACTGTCATGGGCGAAAACTGGAAGATGCATTGAACTTTTCTTAATTTAACATCTTTAATTAGCTTATTGTTTACAGTTTAACTGAACTTATATTTGATACAACTAAAATAACACCATTATTTCTCACCCATCAGTTTCACCCAGCTGATGAATTCAGAGATCAGTAGCAGAGGGACATAAATGACTTTTTCAGATAGTTCCCACATACATAACTATTGACGTGTCTCTATGGATTACAACTGTTTGTGTTTTGTTACATATGATCGAGAACTGCCACCAAGAATCAGTACATAAATGTACCAATCGAAATGTAATATGAAAAATTGGACCAATCTATTCCAAAAAATTGTGTATTCTTTATACCATATCTATAAGATGTTAACTTTTTTTTAATTAGTGCTCTTAAATTCATTGATATTTAGAAGCTGTAGCTTTCCTGGCGGCGTGAGTATTCCAGGTTCTCTCGGGCTTCAAGCCAGGTGTAGATGTGATGTACCAACGTTTCTGGAGTATACATTGTTCCCGTCTTCAGAGTATGCTAAATGAGTTGAACGTTTTTTCAAGTCGAGACCATTTATGGACTTCCACTGTGTTGGAGGGAACAGTGGGGTATGTAGGCTTCCAGCCAAGTGGCTTTTTGGTGCAAGGAAACAGGCTTGACATGGAGCCCAGCCAAATCCGCTGCGTATTTTTGTTGGGTTTAGGTAGGATTCCAGGTGACAGTTGTTAGGAAGATTTCGGATGATTAATCATTCCGTAGCGCTGTGTCTTTAGTTTATATGTTTATTTGTCGCTACAAGTATTACTTGCACGCATGTCGGCGATCTTAGGATTAAGCTAATATACCTTAGAGCTATGTAATCTATACCTGAATTTATGTATAATTTGCATTATTAGCATTGCCTTTAATGGTCAGTTGATATTATCTGCATTTCGGCATCGTTAAAGTGTGTTAACCTCTCGTAGTCCATGTATCAGCTTGGTCGAATTTCGAGTGCGCACTCAGCGGGCGGCCCCGCTAGAATTGCAGATGCCAGCCTGTGCCACTCACAGGGGATATTTCTGGGGGCCGCCTTGGCCTTAGGTTGGACTTGAGGGCTGTGTGTGAGTGTGTGTGTGTGTGTGTGTGTGTGTGTGTGTGTTTAACCCTGATCAGCGATGTAAAACATCTGGATAGTTAAGATGCATCGAAGCACGGACCTTGCAGAAAACGGCCTGCCTCAGGCGACTTTCTCCGAGGTTAATTTTGTGTTTCTGTGCTGTATTTGGTATAGCTTTATAGCCGATTTCCAGGCAGTATTTAACTGAAGTCCCGAGTCTCTGTTGAGATTGCGTATTTCCGAAAAGATAGCCAGTGCTTCCTTCATTCTTCGTGGCCAGTAGCTCGCACCTTTGGCATTATCTGTTGTTCCGTCAAAGTCCTGTTCGAAACAATGTTCAGCCAGACCTGATTTTTCCGATTGCATCAGGCGGATACTCCTACTGTGTTATTTTATTCTGGTGGCTATTGTTCTCCCAGTTTGTCCGATGTAAGGAATCCCGCATTCGCAGGGACTGTGGTAAACCCCTGGCACTCTCAGTTTGAGGTCGTCTTTGACTGGTCTGAGCAGATTTCTGATTTTGGGTGGTGGGGCATGTATAGTTCTGGTGTGTTTCGACAGTGCTCTGCTGATAATACTGGATAGCTTGCCGGTATATGGGATGCGTGCGGTTGTTGTAGGTTCAACTATCGTTTGTAGAGTGTAGTCAGGTAGTTTCTTGTGAGTGGCCCTCGAGATAGAAGCTTTGAAATCGCTAGTTTTATAGCCGCTTTGCCGGAAAGTATAGCTGAGCCCTCCATTCAGGAGCTAACCGTGCACAGCGCAGATGAAATACATATTGCAGTAGCCAATACGATAAAAAGGACCTCCCTGCCTAAGTCCAACCTCAGCCAAGAAGAGGCATAATAAGAATAACATAAGAATAACATACTTATTAACGAGCACTCGACCACACTGCAACTCCCGACTAACTGAATCAATTACTAAAGGATTCAACACTAATCGACAGTCGTCGTCTTACTGGGCATAGAAAGGGCCCTTTGACCGAGTTTGGTACGCTGGGTTACTCAGAAAAGTTATACCACTAGGATTTGCAGACTCCATGCTATCGTTAAGGACTATCTCTCTAATAGGTTTTTCCGTACAAGTATCGAAAACGAAATCTCATTAAGACCCATCAGGGCAGGAGTACCCAAGGTAGCCAACTGGGACTAATCCTCTTTAATTCATATATAAACGACATGCCGGAAACAGTGAGAGTAGATAGGTACCTATATGCCGATGACAGCACTAGTTACCAATCGACCGCACCTAGAATAATAGCCAAAAGGCTAAGGAATGCATTGACTAACCTAGAACCTTGGCTTACAAAATGGTGAATAAAAGCCAATCAATAATATTTACTAAGCGAACTAAGTACCGCCGCAACATACATGGTCTAATGCCACTAACATTCCGGCAAGACGAAATCGAATGGAAGGACGCAATTACCTACTTAGGTGCAACGATGGATCAGGGTCCTTACATGGAAACAGCACATAAACACAGTAAGATCCAAAGCAAATGCCCAATTAAATAAACTGTACCCAATTATTAATACTAACAGCTCACTTAAACTAGAGATGCGGAAACACTCTACAAAACACTTATAAGACCCATCCTAACATACGCTGACCCCGTATGGGGGCATGCAGCCAAGACGGACATTAAAAGATTACAAACAATGCAAAATAGAATACTTCGTATTATCACGAGGCTACCAGCTTTCGCATCGGCATACCAACTCCACGAGGAGTTAAAAATGCACTCCATCGAGGAATTCATTAAAAGACCCAGCTTCAATTTACTCGAGAAGAACAAAAACCACAGCCAAATCCTACGGACACTGGGGGAATACGATACAACCCAGGACAAACACACAAGGCCACTGTCTCTTTTTGAAAGAGCAATTAATCTCGGGGAGCCCGAAGTAGACATACAACGATATAGCCCGAAGTAGACATACAACGATATCTAGACAACCTAGTTAATTATCCAGATGATATACATCGCTGATCTGGGTTAAACACACACACACACACACACACACACACACACACACACACACACACACACACACACACACACACACACACACACACACACACACACGCATCTCCCACAGCCCTCAAGTTCTGGCGCCTACCTAATGCCAAGGCGGCCCCGGGGAAAAAGGGACCCCTGAGTGGTACAGGCTCGCACCTGCAATTGTAGGCAGGCCACCAGCCGAGTGTGCACTCTCGAAATTCGACCATGCTGATACATGGAATACGAGGTTAACACACACTAACGATGCCGAAAAGCAGATAATATCAACTGACTATTACAGATAATGCCAACAATGCAAATTATACATATATTCAGGTATAGATTACATACCTTTAAGGTATATTAGCTTAATCCTAAGATCACCGACATGGGTATAAGTAATACTTGTAGCGACAAATAGACATCTCAAAGACACAGTGCTACGGAATGATTAAACGTCCGAAATCTTCCTAACAAATGACAGCTGGAATCCTACCCGATACTACCCTAAATACGCAGCGGATTAGGCTGGGATCCATGTCAAGCCCTGCACCAAAAACTCACTCCGCTGAATCGCACTGCGAGACAACTATGAGTACTTCCTGGAATGCGCGCGTGCTTTAGGCGGTACTGCAGCACATTTCCCTTTCCCAATCCGGTGGAGGTTTTTAGTGGAGTAGTACCCTCAAGATGAAGCCCACATACTCCGTTGTAACCCGCCTCGGTAGCGTAGATGGTAGCATGTCTGCCTCACGTTCAAGAGGTCCCGAGTTCAAATCTCGGTCAGGGTGAGTTACCTAGATAAGGTTTTTCCGGGGTTTTCCCTTATTCTTCAAGACGAATGTCGGGTAAGTCTAAGCTCAATGGACCCTGGACCCAATTCATTCACTGTCCGATATAACTTAACGTTGGGGCGGACGTAAATGAAAAAAGAAATACCCCGTTGTACACTCCAACACAGTGGAAGCCCATAAATGGCCACTCAAAAAAGTATGCTCCCGAATCTCCCCACAGAACCACGAGTCGAAATGGCGCAATACGCTGACGACGTGCTTCTGTTTTGCAAAGACAAACATAATTAAAGCCTTCAATCCCTTACAAAGACACCTCTGCCTCACCCAACAGTGGTGTAGGCGTTGGCGAATGTCCGTTAACCCGGACAAAAGCCACGCCATACTTTTTACAAAGCGCCACATCCCAGCAGACTGCCCCAACTTCAGCTTCCTAGGCCGAAAATAGAGTAGACTAACTCCCTCCAGTATCTTGGAGTAAAATTGGACAGAGGTATAACTTTCCGCCAGCACATCAGGTACATCTCCGCAAAGATTTAATCGTCCTGGAGTATTTTATGGACAATGTTCAGAAATCTGTGGTGCAAATCATAGATTTATACCAACTGTAATTGAAAGAACTTCCACTGTACACGGAGAAATTGCTTCCCTGTATCCAATGCTGGAGTTGGGTTGGATACCGGTTGGCCTAAAGTTGCACCTCTTCCGAGCGCTGGTAGCTCCCAGTGATGCTATATGCCTGCGAGATCTGGGGCATGGCCGCAGACAGCTGCCTGGCATGGTTTCACCATGCACAGAATAGAGGACTGCGGTCCATCTATTCTGTGGGTCGCTCTTTCCCTACCACGTTGCTTCACGAAGCCTCGGGTCTTTCTTATGTGGAGGATGAAACTAGGCGTCGGGCATCAAAATTTTATGAAACTTTACCTAGACATAGAAGCGCCCTTGTTAGATCATTGAGAGATTAAGACACCACTAGACGCCGTTTCAGGCTGTTCCGGGTAACCCCATGGCTTGCGGGCACCCGAAATAACCCAGGAGCTAATCCTAACATCAGCTAAAGCTGACCTCCACATAATTCTTCTAAGCTGTTTGGCATCAAAATATTCAACCAAATTTTAAATTTATGAACTAGAACATCAGGGTGCATAAGGTTTTGCATCGTTTCCTACGCCCGAGTAACATATTTATGTTTCCTCACATCAAAATTCTTCCTAAGAACCCACAACCCAACCTATATCCCGAAATAAAAAAAAAAAAAAAAAACCTTAACAGGTGGGCATGCAGCAAAAAACTTCTGGCTTTATTCAGCCAGCACCACGGACGGACGGCTCCCGAAACATTGGTACATCACCACATCTACACCTGGCTTGAAGCCCAAGAGAACCTGGAATACTCGTTGGTATTATTTTGTTTAAGTAATGTAAATAAGATTTAGATGTTTCCCATGTGACTTGGGGACCAAATAAACTATAATTATTAATCGACTGTATTTCAGACGAGATAGCATTATTTTAGCACAGCACAGATCATGTAGAATAAAAATAATGAGCAAATCATTCTTTGATAATTTCTCCATCTGACTTTACTCTTATTTAGCAACCACGAACACCAAAATTGTACCATCATGCTTCCTCACAAAATTGTAAAGCTCACAACATAATTGAATGAGTAGATCTGTTCAATGTACACTGACTATATTGTGACAAAAAAGCGACAAGTTTGCCTCAAACTTCTGTCATTAAATCCTTAGCTCAATGCTGAAGTGCAAGCAGCCTATCTTTTATAAAAAAATAAAAATAAGAAAAAATATTTCGACACGTCTCTACATGTTTCTTGAAGTCCCTTTTGCACACATCAACTTGTGCTGCTAATAATCTTTCTGACCTACATACAGGTGCAAAACTCTTATACGGAGCTACAAACCGACTGCGAAACAACTCCGATATTCGCACGTAAACTGCTTCGCTGCCGGTCCCACAACTCACCTATTGCTCACCCGGAGCTGCATTTACTGTCCTGTGAAATGCCCCACGGAGCCGACTCCTCGCTACTCAACTCGAAGCTCTAAGTATCAAACACACCGGTCTTACTACTACTTTTCACTGCTGATTTCTCCAGGCTTTGCATCGACTTTTATATAATTCTGCTGGGCACAATAGATAGTTCCAGAAGCCAAATGTTCTCATCTTTCATTCTGGAGCAGCATCAAATGGCATATGCACAGAAACAACACAGTTCCGCCCCACCACCGGTAATCCTTGAAGGTGTGCCCGTCCTGCCACAAAGACAGCAATGGCGACGTAATCTCTTGGCAGGGCATGCGAACGCCGATGTGACAATACCTCGTTGCTAGAATCCCAACACTACACAATGTGTGCTCTTGAAAACTTCTAAAAACATTATTTTCAGTCAGATTTTTTCAGGATATGTATTTATATTTTATTATAGAACAAATCCCTAAAAATACTTACATAAGAAAAGTAATTCTAGAAGGTTCGCCTGAAAGAGAATTCTATAACAAATTTAATGTTTTATTACAAACTTGTTTCCATTACTATTTGCTTTCAGCAAATTAGTCTCATTCATGATCAAACACCCCTAGATGTATAAATTACACTGTGCTAACTGTAATAAAACATTGTTATAATTAAAGTATTTGCTCTTTGAATTACACAGCTTCATAATCATGTGCTTTCCAGCTGTGAGACAAAGGGGGAACTTTGCGTTCTTTTCATATACATTGAAATTCACACTTGGTTCTGAATTATTTCATATAGGCACATTGCTTTCTTTGTCTCTGAAATGGTTGTATGTTTCTCTAATAACATGAAATCATTTTCCTAAAATTACTTTTTAATGAAAGCTAGTTCTCAAATTAGTAGGAAATATTGCTTTATGATAAGTATTTTTTAAAATGAATAAGGAACAAATATTTTAGTATCTTTTGCAAACCTCCCAGAAAACCGTCAAGGTTTTATCACTGTCAATTAAATTAACTGTCAAGGTAACACATTTATAGCAGAACCTAATACCAATGTTGTGCCTAAAATTACATTAATGATGGATATATACTGTTAATTAGAGTTTTATTTTGAAATTTGTTCTTCTCAAAATGTCATTAAAGACATACATAATTGCAGAGTCTGGATGCATTAAATGGTAGCATAATTTTTTTCCCTTCCCAGAAGACTATTGCAGTCGCCAAAATTTGTAGTTCAAAAGCTATTTGTTCAGCAGTATAGCAACAATTATGCCCCTTATAGTGCAACTTTATTAAGTTGCAACAAATCTATTGCTTATGTTAACAAGTAAGATATATTGTGACTGTGGGTTCGTAGAATTAAAGGTCCAAGTTGCAGATATTCCAAATGTTCTATACTTCCGTAGAAATAAACTTTGATCAATTCTCACGAGGCTCTCACGTGGCTATGTGGCTCAATTCTGACTCTTGGCGAGTCGTCACCTTCTTAAACACCTCATTGATAAATTCTAGATATTTTCGGAACAATAAAGAAACCGAATAATTTTTATCAACCAAGACGTCACCAGAAATTTCCACTTATCTCAGTTTGTTTCAGCAGACCTTTATCTCGCACTATCTTTAACTGCTTATGCAAGCTCTTTATCACCATGAAATACTATCCGTCTGTTATCTATTTGCGCCGAAACTTTTATGCCCGTTGCCGTGACAATATTATTAAAAGTTTTCAGAAGATAATAGTAAAACATGGTAATGATACTTCTAATTCACAATGAATTATTAGGTAAACAAAAAGGCTTAAAACTGTTTTTATGAGACTAATAGACTTTCCGCCTATTATAAGTTGCATTTCATAGATACAGAACACCAAAGACATAATGAAAATACCAACAACTTGCTCACAGGGTGAAACATAAATTTAATGCTTAAATTTAATTCTACCATCTAATTATGGTATAAGGACAACATGAAAAAAAAGATATTATTTTGTTAAATAAAGATGCTAATGAATTGATAACTATGAGAAACATCTGCTTAGCAAAACGACCAATATTTGATATTTATTAATAGTTTCTTAATTTTGCATAAAAAACAGATTATGTTGGAGTAATATTGTACTCATTCCTACCTTTTATTAAATATTTGATTTAATATATTTACTATATTGTGAATTTTTGGGTTCGTAAAATTAAAAGTCTAGTATGCAGAAACTCAAAATGCTCTTTATTGCAAGTAAAAACACACTTTGTACAACCCTGCCAGCAGCAGAATTATGAACATACAAACTGCAACCTTCAAGATCGTCTGCCACACGTTCCCACAGCTGCACACTCAATTAACAACTGCCTTTCAAACACACCTTGCTGCTTATTTACACCCGAGCCATTGTTTCTCGAAAGCTACCGAAGTTTCACAGCCTTTCACAATGGCAAGGGAAGGAAAAGAATTATCCAGACATCACTCTGTCTCTCTTGGCATTCGCCTATGTGCGGGCTGGCAGCAGCAAAACAATGCCTGGTGACACTATAAGCCAATGTAATTTTGGGTTTCCTCAGACAATATTACCTTTAAAATCAATTATAGAACACTAAAAGGTTTAAAAGTCACAGATTACCAATAGGTTTTTGGTTATAGGTAAATAGCTGAGATACTAGGAACTTCAATATTAATTAAATTATAGTTGAGTCCTATTTTTTACACGTAAGCTTCATTTATGTACCCATATTGAGGACATGCTTCACGAACAAGAATAGTAAGACTGCTCACATTTATTTTAATCAGCAGAAGATAAAAGATTTGCTTTGTATTCTTATGAATAACTTACCCATTCAAATAGTAAGTGAAAGAAGGTCTCCTGTATTTGACCTAATTCACATACCTCCTGGCATACTCATATTGCTACCTACATAAACTCACTTGTTTCTGTTATTCAGAGTCTTTAATAATGTTATTCTTGATGTCTAGCCATTAGTATTCTGGCTATGTGCAAGCTCACATCTCTTATGCCATGCCATTATGGAATGATTCACCAAAAGTATCCCAGATATTTAAAATTCAAAAGACAATTATAAAAATAATGAAAAAGATACCCATTCGAACTAGTAACAATATGTCTTAAGAAACAAATTTACTAACAGCTTCTGGTTATATTTTAGAAATTGTGTTTTGTCTCTCAGAACGCAAGATATTTTGAAAAGAATTCTTACTTTATATGCATAACAAAACACTGTCCTGGAAACTATAACTCTGTTCACCAGTTTGTGATATGAAAGGTGTTTTTAACTAACTTTGGTGCGCTAAATTGAATGATGCTATCCATCTTTACCATGTAAGGTTTTCTCACAAATCACAAAATAGTAATTTGAATATACTGTTTTTATGTCAAAATTGAGTTACGAAATTTAATAATAATAGTAATAATAACAATAATAATAAATAACAGCCTAATGTGTCCCTTGAAGGGCAAAGGCCTCCTGCTAGAGGGTAGCTCTGTTTCACTAACATGGTGAGCTACTCCGGATTAGGTTGTGTCTAGGTTTGCTTGTCAGGTTTGAGTTTATTTCACTGTTACTTTGATTATATTGATTTCACTATCACTGAGTCAACTTGGGATACTGTTTGTGTGCTGGCACTGTCTTCATTTTGTAGTCAACTTGCAGTTGTTCTCCATGTTCCTCTGCTTCTTGCTATTCTGGACCATTGCAGACCTGCTTGTGTTGTGTAGAGGTATGCCCACCTCTTCCTTGGTCTGCCTCTGTGATGGTCTCCTGTGCGCGGGTCCTACATGGTGGCTTTATATGTCCATCTTTCGTCTTTCATCCACACGATGTGGCCTCCCAACTTCCACTTCAGTCTGTTTGCTCTATGTGACGTTGTTGGGTCAGTGACTCATTGGAAATTCTGTCTCACATAATCATTATATATTTTGTTCCACCTTCCTTTGGCATATTTGCAGCGCATCCATCTGTCTACTTGTTGTCAACCAAGTTTGGCATCCATAAAGTAGTATTGGTTATATAAGTTTCTAGTACTTCAAATTTGAGTCTTCTGTCGATTGTCTTGTCCAGGAATATGAACTGGAGGAATCAGAAGGATTTCCAAGCTAAGGATATCCTTCTTATTTCTTTTGCGGCCTTGTCTTTGAAGGAAATTACTTGGCTTAGGTATCATATTTTGTTGCATATGGTAGCGTTGTTCCGACAATTGAAATGGGCATCTCCAGTCTGTTTGTAATCAGCTCTGATTTTGTCATGTTCATAGATAGTCCTGCATTTTTGGTTACTGTACAGTTGCTTGAGCATTGATTGTAATTCTTCTGGTGTTTTTGCGAATAGGACTATATCGTCAGCAAATCTTAGGTCTGTTAGGTGATTTCTGTTTATGTTTATTCCTTGTTGCTTGCTCCAATTCATTTTTCTGAATACATTTTCCAAAATGACTGTAAAATGTTTGGGAGAAATTGGGTCACCTTGTCATACTCCACATTCTAGACGAAATGATAAGCCTTCTACTTCTGTTCTTACCTTAGCAAAGTTTTGTCTATAAATATTGCTCAACAGACGAATGTCCTCCACTCTCTGTGTGGAAAGGCCTCAGAATGCTTCTGTGTTCAATTGAATCAAAAGCTTTGCTGTAGTCTGCAAAGCCTAGGTACAAAGGTAAACTAAATTCTGACTTTTCTATCAGTTGGTTTATGGTTTGCAGATGATCTATATATATATTCGTATGATATGACTTAACGTTGGACAATGTAAATTACAAAAAAAAAGATGATCTATAGTGCTGAAGCTTGTACTGAATCCTGCTTGCTTGGGAGGTTGACTTTCATCCTGGGTTTGATATCAAGCTTATAGGTCTGTAGTTGCCTATATCATCCCTCAAGCCTTTTTTGTGGAGGAGGATGATTGTGTTTGTCTTCCATTGTTCAAGGATAGTCTATGTTTCTGTTGAATATAGAATATATGATAGATATTAGTTGTTCTGTTTATAGTTTAATGAGCTCGTTATAAATTCTGTCTTCGCATGGTGTTTTTCCATTTTTCATCTCGTTTATTGCGGTTCTGATCTAGCTTTGCACGATTGGTGGGGTGATCTGTGTGTTTGATGACTTGTGTGTAGTTTGATATGGGTGGTCATGTTGGAGGGAGGTCTTGTTTTTATAGAAGTCCAGTAGCTGTTTTATTTATGTCCCTCCTTACTGCTATGCTTTTTCCTGTAGGACTTTTCACTCTGAGTATCCATTGCTTCTCTCTTTGTATTCTTCTCTTTGCTTTCTTAACTGAACCAGAAGTTTCCAGGATTTGTCTCGTTGTGAGTGAGCAGTAGGCTTTAATGTCTATTCTAATTCTTCTTTTTGTCAGTTTGTCTAATTCTGCATATTCGGTTCTTTTGTGTTCTGAATGGTCTCTGGAAGCCTGTAGTTTTGCTCTTCTTTCGATTATTCGATGGTATCTGTGCTTAATTTGTTTCTCTTTGTAGCTGTCGCTGGGTTTTTCATGGTCATTTCGCTCGCCTGTTGTATGACTTGCTCTAGTGCATTGTATTGCTCCTGTACTGTTAATTCTGATGTGACAACTGCCTTTGATTGTTCCTTTAGTTGAGTGTGTAGTTGGTCCTTGTTTAGGATTTCTAGATTGGTTCTGTGGATTTCGCATAGTTCTTTCTTTTACGACTGGACCTTATTTTTTCCCACGCCATTCTATGATCCATGCTAAATTTCAAGTTTTGTATGACCTGAATATCCCTTACTTCTTCCAGTGTGTCGCAGAGGATGTAGTCAATTTCATTTTCATCTTGTAATATGGAGATTGCCACGTCCACTTCATGTGTGTTGGTTTTTTGAAGGTGGTGTTCACAATTTTCAGTTTGTGTTCTTGGGCAAAATGGAGAAGTCTATCCCCTCTTCTATTTCTAACTCATAAGCCCTAATTTCCTACTGCCTCTTCTTCTATATGCTTCCTTGTTCCAATCTTTCTGTTAAAGTCTGCAATTATTATGTTCCTTGTCGATCTGTGTAGGTCTAGGGTATTTTTTAGCTTATCGTAAAAGTCTTTGAGTTCTTCCTTGCTGCTTTCCACGGTCGGTGCATATGTTTTTATAACTGTTACCTTGTGGTTTCTTGTAGTTAGTTTTAACACTGCTATCCCTTCCGATACACCTATTATCTTGTGTACCATGTGTTTTGAGTCTTTTCTTATTAAGAACCCTATGCCTTTTTGGCCTGCAGTTGTTCCCTTGTAATAGGAGAGGTCTAGAGGGGTCCATTTTCTTTTTCTATGATGTCTTCGCCTGTTTTCCTCATTTTATTTAATCCTAGCATGTCGTATTCTATTTGTTCTAGGGCGTTGTCCATTTTTTCTTGCCTCTCCTCTGTCCTCAGTGTTCTCACATTAAGTGTTGCCATAATAGTTTCTTGGCCTCGATTTGTCTTTGGGTTATTGATTGGTTTCTTTTCTTCTTTTATGTGATTTGTTGCTGAGTCATATCCTGCCATTTAACCATTTATCATTTGTGAGAAGTTTTACAAAATGAATAATGATTAATAATTAATCATTAATTGGAGTTTGACTAAAGATGAAAGTGATATGCTTTTGAAATTGATTTTATAAAGAAGAAGGGAGTATTAACATCAACTTCTTAAGTTAAGTGCGGATTCTGTTACAAATACTTTTATTTGTGTAATAAAAACTTTTCTATGGTTTCATGTGGTATTTGCATAGACTAATTTACTACAAGAAATGTCATAATATGAATATTATAGGTTTGTGAATGTACTATGCTCCCAGTGCTCATTTACATGATTATAGTTCTAAAAATTCATTAACCTATAAAAACAGTGTGCATGCAAAAATTTATTAACCTTATTCTTAAAGTATTTAATGATACAGCTTGTTTAAATGAATTTGGAAGTTTATTATATAATATTATGCCTTTCTAGTTAAAACTTCGTTCATAAAGGCTTGTTTGGTGAGCTCGAATTGCCAGTTTATCCTTGTTACAAGTGTGGTAGTAATGTACATCAACATTTACTTGAAAATGATTTATATTTGTATGAACATTTGTGGATGTTATTGCTGTCGAAAGGGGACACATTATTATTCGTCTACCTCCGTATAACTGTGATCTGAATGCAATTGAGCTGGTGTGGACAAAACTAAGGAATGTTTTCAGAGGATGCAATGTTACTTGTGATATCTTCGCTTATCTTACATGCTATTTTGCTGAACTGTGTTTTTCAAAGTTGACCACACTGCAGAAACAGTTTCCTCTGCCCGCACCACACCATAAATCCAGCGCTCTTCTTATCTTGCACGTACTGTACATGGTTAAAGTTACACAAAACAAAAGAAAATAGGTAGAGTCAGATTGAAAAAAAATTAAATGCCATAACCACAGATCTCCTGATCTACGTCTGGTTGCTCTTAACCATTTGCTGTTGCTCACTTTATATTATTTCTTTAGTACAGGTATAAAAATTTCTCTGTTGTTCTTACAAAACTTGGTAGTTAACTGCACAATATTTTCCCCCCATATTGGATCTCTATTTGTCATGTTTTTATTTACAATTACTCTAAAAATTATTTGATACTTACAACAGTCCCTTATGTTACCTAATCTGAACTACTTACTAAATGCAACTGTAACAATTACTTTATGAATATATAAGAATAATGAAATAACTGTTTACTGGTCTTCTGCCAAACTATTTATGTTAATTTATATGAGGATATTCTTCTAATACACCTATTGTATGCACATTAAAGATGGATGTTTGAACCATATTAAAAAAAATTCTATGCTGTGGAAAACACTCAAATCATAAATGTTCAGCTTACCATTGTGTTATCTAAGATAAAGTCATGATGTACAACAAATAATATGAAATAGTTGAGATTGCAACTGCAGACCTTTGCTCAGACTTTTTCATTTTTCTTTTTTTTTGCTAAAATTTGCTGAAATTGTGGGCCATTCAGGGAGAAAATCACTCAAACACCAGTCAACAATTAATAGCTCTTGAACATGGAAATACAATGCTAGGTGATGTGATCCACACTGCTGATAACTTGAGTGTATAGAATGCAATCACTGACCTTATTGCAAGTAGCTTTGCTTAAAAATGAATTTCCATTGCAAACATACACAAATCTGCACACCATACAAATCTGAAAATACACCACCTTTGGTTATATGCATGCATGTTAATACATTATCAAACATTTTTGAGAAGCACTTACCTCTAGGCTCTTTTGAGCTAACTTTTTGTAATGCCTGAGGCTTTCTGTAGTGTGCAAAAGGTCAGACACAAGTCTTTCCACCAATGGAAGGGAATCCATTGCCAATGGCTGCCTGTAGCCCAAGTCATCCAGTTGGTTACGTAATGTCATATATCTATGTTCCATCATTATTTCTTGTCTTCCAGTTTAATGCCCTTAAAATTCAAAATAACTAAGTCAATTAGAATAATGCCGAATACTACCCAACATATATAGATATAAATAAAGTAACTTGTCTCTTACACATTGCTGGAAAATGACTATGAACCTAAATGCAAGAAATACTTAATTTTTGAAAAGGTTTAACATCTTTAATGTCTCTTTTAATATCCAGACTTATGCAAATGAAAGTAGTTCAGATAAATTGGGACACACTGACCTTGTAAATGCCTAAATGAAGATTAGAGAAAGTCTAGAAAAAGACTTTTTCGAGGTAATCCATTCCAATTGAATTTTGAAATGAGGTCCTTCAAGATGAAATGTATACATGTTATACCCACATTATAAACACCTACTAATGTTATATATTACTGTGGTTTTAAAATACAACTTGTAAAGTTGTCAGAAATAAAATATATAGTTCAAACATTTAATATTATTTGATCATGTTTTATAATAATTTTACCATGTAACCATTTTCAGACAAGTAGCACCATATAATTAAGACTTGCAATACATGTAACACTGAAGTCTCATTTCTGTTTCAGAACATGAATAGAGCATAGTCGTTTAGTGGTTCCATCTTGCCTCGCACAAGGCATTTTGGTTCAATTCCAGCTATTCCCAACCGATTTACGCAACTGATAATACTTAAGTAGATTTCTTTGGATGTTCCAGTTTCTCCTGCTAATCATTCAGCCATTATTTAGTGTAACCTAATCTGAAAAAGCAAGGTGTTAGAATTAAAAATACGATGTTAACACTTGCTTGATTTTTCCTACTTATGATATACAGGTCTGTTCAAAAAAAGACAGAACTTCTGCTGTAACATCTTTATTGCTCACTGTATAGTATTCTAAGCACTGTCCCCCTCAATTTGTCCCATCTACTTGCAATACTTTGTTCCCAGAATTTCTTTCACTTATGAAAAGCTCCAGGAACACACATTCTGGAGTGGCCTGTAAATTTCTTGTTGATTGTTCTAAATCTCCTCTATGGTTTGTAACTATGTACTTTCAATGTGGTTTTAAGTTTGGGAAACAGAAAAACATCTGCTGCATCTAGGTCCAGCGAATTGGATATATTGAGCACAATAGGAGTCAGATGTTTCGCCAAATAGCTGCAGACAAGAGAAAGTGCATGAGCTGCAGATTGTTAAGATGCAACATCCAAGTCTGATTCTTCCAAGTCATGCCTCTTCCCTAGCACAATATTCTCTAGAGCATTAACATTTGCTGGTAGATTTCCTTGTTTACCATCTAACCAAGAGGTAAAAATTACTAATGGACAATGCCTTTGCAGTAAAAAAACGCAAAATCACCATCTCTGACTCACCCATGTGTGCTTTTTGGGATGAAGAGACCCTTTGTCCACCCACTACAACTTCACCTTCATTTCAACATCGCATGCCTGCATGTTCATGCACTTTCATTGTCACTATTCCCACAAGTGTGTATATGCTCACTTCAGCAGCTGTAGCTCGGTAACTAATGGTCATAGCAAAATGAGGCAAATGACAAGTTGTTTCTGTAGTTACTAACAGGTGAACTCAACAGCCACAGTGCACTTCTTGTGCTGGTTGATGAGCTAAATTTGCTCTTATTTTACAACATGCCTTATATTCACTTACAGTGGTTATCAGCGCCCATTTTTTTAAAAAAAACTGGTCATGGCAAAAGCCAGATATAAATTTCTCTAAAACACTATAAATATGTAAATAAACTTACAAATAATACATGCACATGAAAAACTATAAAAAGAAATGAAATATAAATCTAAAATGCCATAAATTCTTTTCGCTAAATCCTAAAGTCTAGTCTAGAAAAGAATCTCAAAACCTTCTCCACTAATTCACTTAGAACCATTATAATTGTGGTATTACACAAATGAACATTATTCACTTCCACATTTTTTTTTTTTTTTTTGCAGTTATATGCTAGCTATTCTAGGCATGGAACTTCTTTTTTTTTTTGTAATTTACGTCCTCCAACGTTAAGTCATATCGGATGATGAATGGAAAGGATGAAATGATGCTCAAATGAGCCTGGGGTCCATAGAGCTTAGAGTTACCCGACATTCGTCTTTCAGGATAAGTGAAAACCCCAGAAAAAACCTTATCCAGGACCTCTTGAGCGTGAGGCAGACATGCTGCCACCACGCTACCGAGGCGGGCTAGATTAATATGTAGTCATTTATATGTTTTCTCAGTAATACATTGCACTTATCTGATTTTCATGTACAAAATATATTTTATTTACTCATTTATATAGTAGTTTATAGTATGTTAAGGTACATTATCCATGGTTTCTGTATACTGCAGATTCTTTATTCCCTACTGTTACAGCATAAAACAGCGGGTTTGCTGGGCACAGATGTTATCAATGGTAAAGAAAATGTGGTAATCTTTTTGAACTGGTGTAAACTATCAGTACTCTGAATTTCTCTTTACTTTTCTCTACTATAAAGATAAGTAGGTGAATTATTCCATTCCACACAAAAATTCAAGATTTCACCAGAAATGATGTTTTGAAACCTCTGAGCTCCCCAAAAATGAGTATTTTTAAAGAAATTTTGTGTGTGTGTGCGTGCGTATGTGCGTGCGTGTAATGTATAACTAGAAAAATTAAAAGTCTGCTGAACACCAATTTTGGTATTTAAATTCAGCATCTGCTAAGGATATGACATAAAGATTATCAAGAAAAGTCCCCTCCCTAATCTCAGACTATCCTTTACATAAAGCACTTTTCAAAACTGTAGATTTGCTGGAAATTGTCTTTAATAGTTTTGAATAAAATACAATATATAGGATGTCCATAGTCGTTCCAACATTAAAACTTTCTAGAGAATGAAAAATATTACTGCTGGAGTTCTGTGGTTTATGGCAAATGACAGACAACCTCTCAAAGTTTTGTTTTTGATTTTGCTCTGTTTGTTTCTGGTATAACCAACATGCCATTAAACCAGGAGATAGGACAATGTGTTTCATGGCAGCATGTGACACGGTCACCTAGTACTGTTCAGAGGAGGTTTAGGAGGGAATAAAAACGGGTACCACCTGATTACAAATATATTGTTGGTTGGTACAAAAAGTTTAAGGAGACTGGAAATGTAACCTTTTGTCCACGGTCAGGACGTCCATCCGTAACAGAAGCGAGTCTTGAGATTGTACAGCCAGCATTTCAAAGAAGCCCTTCCAGGTCTATTTGTCTGTATACTTATAAAGATTAGATAACACAAGCTGTGAAGCCAGATGACCACCCTCGTCATACTACTTTTGCACTAGATATTTTGCTGAAGACTGATGTTGATAATGAGTATCTGGGATGTGTCTGCTTCTCAGACAAGATTACCTTCCATACTTCTGGGAAGGTCAACTGGCAAAATGTGAGAGTATAAGGTTCACAAAATGGTCATAAGAATAGCCCAAAAGCAGACGTCTGGTGTGTCTTAATGCATGACAGGAACATTTGCCTCTTCCTTTTTATTGAAAACTCAATAACAGCTAACGTTTACCTGGCCATATTAGAGCTTTACATTGTACCGCAACTTAATGACTGCAATCCAAGGTGACATTCCAGCTGGATGGAGCACCAACACATTGGTGATTAAATGTCAGAGAGTTGCTGAATAACGTATTTTCTAATAGTTGGATTGGGCACGATGGTCCAACACTCTAATTACCACAATCCCCAGACATAACTCCCCTAGACTTTTTTCTTCAGGTTTATGTAAAGGATAGGATATACACAATACTTGTACAAGATCTGAACACTTTGAGAATAAGGATATTTGATGCTGTAGCTAGCATCACCACAAAATGCTGCTGAATGTATGGTGAGAAATTTAATATTGCTTAGATGTATTGAGGATGACAAACGGAGCACATGTGGAAGTTTACTGACAGTGTGTTACATACTTTGAGAGTTTGCCATTCATCTGCCACAAACCACACAGGTCTGACTAATAGTTTTCAGTTAGTAGGAACTTTTAATGTTTGAAAGACTTTATGGACATCCTGCATTTTAAGATGTTTCTATGATAAATTAAATGTATATTAAAATTTTCTAGAAAAGTCCTTGGAAGTCCTCTTCATTTTGGATGACTTTTGTAAACTTATAAACCATAAGTGATAGACGTCTTACTGCATAAAAAATGCAGAGCTCGTTAAAACACACAATTTACATAAAATAAACCTTTTTTGCGGTGTGAACCATTAGAGAGATATTGTCATCTCTCTGAATTTTCCAAGACTTGTTCTTTAAATGGGAAGTCATTCCTTTTTCAATCTCTTGGAAATGCAAAGAGAATGGAATTTCAAGGACATCATGCAGAGACCAGCTCTTAAAAGTTTACAGTATTCCCATATTCCTCTTGCACCTACAATAAAATTAGCAATAAGATAATGTTGATCTTGATTAACATGAAATAGGTAGAGGAATATGAGTTTGTAAGGATAGTTTATACAAGACTAGAGAAAGTCATCTCATCAGCACATTGGATTTTTTAGTTAGGTAGATTTTGAATATAAATATGTTGGCTATCTGGCTTTGGCCGCATTATGTTCGGTAAAACCTATGTTTTGATCCACTTGTTATGGTCGTCTTCAAGGGCAAACTGTGCCACTTCCTGCAGCTTGTCATCTTTTTATACGGACAGGGGATGGAGTTGAGCTCTGATTGGGCATGTGTTCTCTGCACTGCAGCAGGTAGAAATGAGTTCTGATAAGCTGAGTGTTCTCTGCACTGTGAAACTACTCTCTCAATTTTGTTTTTTATATGGCCGTCCACCAGAATTTATAAATAAACACCCTACCATTGCTGTTGAGATTCTGTGGGCAACAGGCAATTTCTACGGCCTCTTTGATCTTCCTAGGTCAACATTTGTTTTCCCTAAATATTATCTTAGTTTGGTCAAACAGAATGGTGCGTTTAGTTCCCTGGGCATACAGGGCCAAAGCCAATTTTTCTACATAATTTTGTTTGCAATAGAGTATGTGTTCCCTGCAATTGATCCTTCACAGTATGGCCCGTCTCACCTGTACATGTGTTACCACAGCTGCACAGTAGGTATTTCATTAATACTCAGTGTGTTATCTTTTATATTAACCAGTAAATTGGAGAGCCAGCTTGATATTCACTTATTTTAATAAGTTTCCTACTCTATCCATAATTCATTCTACATATGGTAGTACTGCCAATTTTCCTTTATCTGTTTTATCCTGATCTTCCCATCTGAATTCACCATTTTCCAAGCTCAATATATGTCTAGTTTTCTATATCCAGTAGCATGCAGTGCCTCTCGAAAGTTTAATTTTTTTTTTATGCTACACTGGAGGTGTCACACACTCATTTGCTCGCAGGGCTAAAGTTTTCAAAATCCCCTTTTTAGTTAATTGTGTCGTTTTTCTAAAACTGAGTGATCCAATGTGACATTTTAACATTTAGTGACCAATACATCCAAAAAAGGAAGCTCCCCATTCTTTTCCAATTCCACTGTGAATTTTATCTGAGGATGGCAGTTGTTCAGCTGTTCAAAGAACAAGTTTAAATTCCCACTTCCTTGTGGCCATACTACAAATGTGTCATCCACATATCTGATTCACGCACAAGGTGTTATAGTAGTATTATCTAAAAATATTTGTTCCAAGGCTTCAATAAATATATTGGCTACAACAGGCAAAAGTGGTGAACCTATGGCAGCCTCTTGAATCTGTGAGAAAAGATCTCCATTATAAGGTTGATTTTAAGCAAAAAGCAGATATGTTGGCTCACTCCTCTGGAAGATCACATGATCTTAGCTTTTGGCAAACTACTTCCAATGTCTCATCCATAATGTTGCTTTAGAATCAGAGCATGACAGTATTTTGAAATGTATTTATTCTACATATAAAATATGAGCAGCCGTTAGTTCTGCATCAAAATTTGTTGTATGGTCTCCTACTGGATGGTAAAATGAGAATAAAGCACACGCAATTCCTAATCCTGAATTGTTATCAATAGTACATCCATCTGTGTAAATATGTAGCAATTCTTCTAGTGGGTATCTATTATTCACAACTTCTAATGCTAGCGCTTTTAGTAAAAGTTTGGAAGTTACAGATTTTGTAACTGGTTGTACTAAATCTAGCTAAATATTAATTGGTTCAAAAGTTAGAGGGTTTATCTGATTAAAATGTTTTCTTAGATTTAGGAAGATTCAAATCTTTTTAATTCCATGATTCTGGACAGAAATAACTTGTTTGTGTTTTCAATTTGGTTGTAACAATCTCTTTTCCTATTCTGTTGTTAACCATAGAATTTTTTTCATGGTGTACTAGTGCCTGTTCCTCTAAACTTAGAATATTGGAGAGTTCTACTTAAGGCTTGCAATGACATGATTGGAGTTGATTTTGCTGCACCAGTTATTAGTTATAGGACCTGATTTTGACATACTTCCAGACAATTTAGGTTAAAATTATTTCCTGTAATTATTATGCCTGCATTGCAGAAGAGTATTGGCTTGATGAACACTTTGTATGTGGTGTTCATCTGCCGATTAATACCCCACTTAACTCAGCTAATCTCCTTAAGATTGAACATTTTTCAATGACTTGGATACTGCTGCTTCAATGTTAATTATGAATAAAAAATTGTTCCTAAACATTTTGTTTCATATGTTTGTCTTAGGTTTGTTTTCTTGAACTGTAGAGTTATACAGAGATTCTGTGTTTTTGTCTAAATATTTGGAATATTGCTTTATCAATATTTATTTTCATCAAATTACTGTCAGTCCCAGTCCACTTTTCTAAAATGATCAGAGCCTTCTTCATTGAGGCTTTGGATTTAACTATTTGTGGGGAAGATGTCCACAAGATCATGTCCCTGCAAAAAGAGCTATCTTTAATTCTGTTCTTGATACAGCCAAGGGAAGATCATTGATCTAGATGTTAAACAAGTTTGCACTCAGTATTGCACCATATGGGATGCTTATTTTTATTTGTTGGAATTTGGATGTACTGCCATATTTTATAGCACAGGAACACTGAGAAAGGAAGTAGGTAATCCAGTTCAACATGTTATTTTGAATTATAGTTATGTGAGTTTTTTGAGTAGTTATACTTCTACGGAATCATATGCTTTTCCAAATCAATAAAAACTGATAGTGTATTTGATTTTTATTGAAAGATTCTTATATGTACATCTTGGGATAGTTGAATGTATTTTCTTTTAATATAATTTAGAGTCGAACTAGTACTCAGTGCTCCATATTGAGTACTAGTTCAACTCTAAATTATATTAATTTTGTGCTTCATTGTATCATAGTCCTTACCCATAGGAATAGTATTTTCTATTGTCCGAATCTCATTTGTGTTGCTGTTAATATGTTACTACTTTCTCAGAACCAATTTAACCATGCAAAATCATATGTTCTGCTGTTTTTGCAATGACACTTGTTAAGAATAAAGGTCTATAATTATTTTTATTGTCAGTTGATTTGTCTTTTTTAAAATAGCAATAATTATATGCTTTTTCCACTCTGTAGGTACTAGAGGTCCATGATAGAATAAATAATTTCAGTCATGTATTTTTTCCCTTTTGTCCAAGATGTTTCAGAAATGCAACAAGTATTTTATCTGATTCAGAGATTTGTTATCCTTTAACTCATTCCCCCAAGGGGCCTACTGCGGTAGGTATGGGAATTGGCAATCCCAGGGTCCCGAGCCACCCTGACACCCTCGATGTGGGTTCCTCTTAGTGGTGAGGGGTCAGACAAAATACCCATTCACGTGTAGGCCGTTCATGGAGACTCGTGTCAGTGCAAAGGTTTGTCCTGGTGGCTTCATTGTATCATAGTCCTTACCCATAGGAATAGTATTTTCTACTGTCCGAATCTCATTTGTGTTGCTGTTAATATGTTATTACTTTCTCAGAACCAATTTAACCATGCAAAATCATATGTTCTGCTGTTTTTGCAATGACACTTGTTAAGAATAAAGGTCTATAATTATTTGTATTGTCAGTTGATTTGGATGCACATCTCAGCTCATTCCAGTCTTTTTCTGAATTCGGGGAGGGTGCGCATTTCCAATACACTACTTTTGTTTCTGCTTCGCTTAAACAGAATGTTAGGGACTAACCTGCCCCTAATCAATCGGCCAGGACTAGGTATTGTACCAAACTCCAGGGTGATTGGGACGAAAAGCCCGCTATATCCCCTGTGTAGCCCTGTCATCCCAGTGGGATGGCCCCTTGTTGGGCTCCGTGGTGGATGGGGAGCACTGGGGGATGAAACTCATATCATTTATTATGGTAAACAAAAACTTCAGTAAAAATAACAAAAGTGGAAAGGAAATAACTGAGTCTTGTGGTCCTCACTATTTGGTCATTTATAGAACTGAGGAAGGTCGGAAGTTTACTACCGTGAACCCGTTTATCATCCAGAAGGGTCTAGACAATATTGCTGGTCCAGTTAAATCTTGTACTTGATCTCGCAATGGCATGCTTTTGGTAGCAGCAGTTTCTCCGACGCAAGCTAATAAAATTTTAAAAGCTAATATGCTTGCAAGCTTTCCGGTGCGCGTAGAATTACATAGGACACTGAACTCCTTGCGTGGTGTTGTAAACACTAGCGCATTGGACGGTATGTCCAAGGAGGAGATTTAGGAAAACTTGGTGGAACAAGGTGTGATTAATGCATATCGAGTTCACCGTAAAGAACGAGGTGAACTAGTGCCCACTCGTACCCTGTTTCTTACCTTTGATCGGGTAGATCTCCCACTGATGATTAAGGCAGGGTATGAAGCTATTGAAGTGAGGCAGTATGTACCCAATCCACTGAGGTGTTATAAATGCCAGCGCTTTGGCCACACCAGTGATTCTTGTAATGGAGTTGCTACTTGCGTTGACTGTGGGGAAGTCAAACATTATAATGCTTGTACTTCACATGCAACATGTGGTAACTACAGTGCTAATCATTCATCTAACTCCAGAGAATGCCCATGTTTTATGGAGCAAAAGGTGATCCAAGAGATCCGGATAAGAGAGAGAGTGTCCTTCTTGGAAGCCTGGAAACTCTTGCGTATTCGTCAGCCTTCTGTCCCTAGGACCATTACTTATAGTGCAGTTGCAGCTAAGCCGGTACCTAGATGTGAAATCGCAACATAAACCAGCAATATAAACGGGGCAGTAATATCCGAAAGATCAATTACACCAATTTGGGATGCAAGGGATAGCGATGTGTATTTCACAACCTCTCCTATCCAAATCCCAACCTCAACCTGCCCGTGGTGCAAACTGCTTTTACCAATGAGGCTCTGGGGACCGAGCGGTAGCGGTATAACTACATCAGAAATAGAGGAAATTCTATTTCACCTCTTACACTGGCCTGTCACGGCGTACAAATGTTACACAATTGGTGCTTGTGAGAAAAACTGATGGACTTTAAAACTCCTCCTGGGCAGATCCATTGGACCCATTAACCAAAGACAGGTGTGGCCCTCCAGACATACTGGGGTTAAAGTGAATGGATGATGTAACCACCATTACAAGCAAAAAATTGATATCGACTTAAAAACGGTTACATTTATGCTACTTAGCCAAAAAAGGTGCAAATTTAATTCAGAACAAAAGTAAAAACTTACCCTTTACATCCATAAAAAGATTAATCAAAAGCAAATATAAAAACAAACAAAGTCAATCAATATCTAACAAAGCCAAAGATAAAAAAATGGAACATCTTAATTAAAAATCCACAAATTATTCCAGAAATCCCATGTAAAGCTGCAGCAGCAAATTTTAGATTACTTACGGAACATGATTATTTGGCCAAACACTTACACAGAATAGGAATTTATACAAGTCCAAATTGTCCTCTGTGCAACAAAGAAGAGGAAATGACTGAAGAACATCTTTTAACCTGTGAAGCCCTACCTGCTGGATCCACTACACAGAAATATTGGAGAGCAAGAGAGCTAATGGCTTCATTGCCAAAGCCTAGCATTTGAAAACAACATCAATTACACCAAGATCACAGCCAAAGAAACAAACACCAGCACGAACAACAGTGAGCGTGCTGACCAAGTTCAGTCCTAAGAAGAAGGATTCAGCCAAGTCACCGCTGAAAGCATCTACTTCAAGAACATGTGAACCGGTAATATATAATGTATCACCAAGGAAATTTAAGACCTTGTATGACAAAACTGACTTCCTTAAGGAAAACAGTAAAACCAGTGAAAGGAAAGCTAGCCAGCACAAATGTCCGTGAACATCTCCTTCGTCAACATCTGAGGAATCATCTGGAGAGGACACTGATCGGCGACTTTCATCTTCGCGGGTTGCAATTTCCGATCGTTTCAAGAGACTCGATTCGAAGTTACCAGTACGGAAGCCATCCTGCTCCATTGAGGATGCGGAGTGGGTAGATCCTGTCCTTACTGCCCAAACGACAGTGAGGAAAAAGCATGAGAAACCTGCTGAAAGTGCCAGCCCAGCCCCAAAGAAAAGGAACAAATTGATTTGACCACCACTGGGCAGGTAGCTATTGTCATGGCAAGTTGATGTTGAAAGTAGTATTTTTTATGCCTTTTGGTATTTTATTGGTAATTATAGCTTTTTATTGTTTTTTTTTAACCATTTGGGCCTATTTATTTTATTGTCATTTTGTTTTGATGTGTTTTTTAAATTATGAGTAATTTATATCTGGCTATTGCCACGAATTAGTTTTTGTAAGGGTGCTGATGACCAAGTAGTTGAGCGCCCTTATATACAAATCATCATCATTTAACTCATTAATATTATCTCTTGCATTCTAATAGAACTATATAGTACATACTCTAATTTCATTCACAGCCTTTGATGAATATATCATTAGTTTGTTCTAGGCACTTTTTAAATTTGTTGAGATCTTTTTAAATCTGCCTTTGTTTTCTTTTTGCTTCAGAAGAAAGTTTATGTTGAGAGCTATAATGATCGTTATTGAAGGCTTCAACAACAGAGCTATTGGAAGTGTTTTCCAATTAAATTTGAGAAATTCATTTTTTTTTTCTTTCTTTCTGACATGATTTTATATACTTATCTATCTACTTTTTTATTTGTTGGTTTTCTGCTGTTTATCTTGTAATATCCCTTTCTTCATTTAACTTAGATGGGTCTGAATTCAAAAAGGGTTTATAATTTTTAGTTTTTCCTCTTGGGATCCAATTTTTTTATTGCTTCAAGAATTATGTTTGAGATTGTACTATTGAGTTTATCTGTGGATACTTCATACTGAGTGGAGTATAGATTTTATTAGGTATTCTCAATAAATTTTGTCCAATTAGCTTGTCTAAAATTCCAAGAGTATTTTGTTTTCGCACTGCTATCATTTTGTTTGTCCTGAAGTTTTATGGAGCAATAACTGCTCTATGATCAGATCCTATGTTTTCAATGATTTTATGGGTGATCTTATCTTTCAAATCTGATGTTACAAATAGTAAGTCTGGAGTAATGTCCATTATAATGTAAATACAAGTATGTAAAATAATCATTGTTCTTGTAGATCAGATCTAGAGTTAATTTAATAAATCTTCAATATATTTGTCACTAACATTTTAGTCTTTGTATTCCCAACTTGGTGAAATCGCCAATCAAGATTATTTGCTGATGTATATTTCTCATATCCAGACAAGGGTTATTAGATTAGATTTTAGATTAGATTGATTTGCATTCAGTAGGTTCACTTGTAGCCAGAAAAGGCTGTGAACATTGAACATGTCCAGAGGTATAAAGTTTAATAGCATATATATGTACAAAAGTTAACATAAGACACATATTATAGCCTACAGGCAGTATGAACAACAATATGGAAAATAAAGCAGGGATAATTATATATGATACAAAATGAAACACTTTTTAAACCAGCTTTCACTTGGCTTACGCCAGTACGTCTGAACCTTTTTGCAATGGATACCATTCATTGTTAGTTATTAAATACATATACATTAAAAATAAACTTTCAACTTGCATCAAATATTTATTAGTAATGATTTGTCATTGGAACAGTTAGATGCTACTTACAGAGCTACAGAAGCATTATCAGGATAATTTGTCATTCAGATAATCTTGTACAGAATAAAAAGATTTTGAGCAAAGGTACTCTCTAACAGCTTTTTTAAAAGCACCGAAATTATCAACATTTTCTATAAGAACATTAGGAAGTGCGCCAAATATTTTGATAGTTTCACAATGCACACCTTTCTGGAAGCAAGAAAGTTTAGCACTGGGATAATGGATATTATACTTTTGTCTAGTGTTTATTTTGTGAATTACATTATTTGTTGCAAATAATGAACGATTGCATACAAAGAATTTTAGGATCGAGAATATATACATGCAAGGAAGCGTTAATATCTTCAATCTTTTAAAAAGATCTTTACAGGAGCATCTGTTGTGGGTGTTAGTAATGATTCTTATAACCCTCTTTTGCATAAGATATATTTTTTTTACTTTCTACTGAGTTGCCCCAAAATAATATTCCATATTCCATAATAGAGTTAAAGTATGCATAATATACTAATTTAAGTGTGTCAATAGAACTCACATTAACCAGCTCTCGGATAGCACAACAGGCAGAGCTGAGTTTAGGTAAAATATAATTTATGTGAGCTTTCCAATCTACACATCTGTCCACTTGAAGGCCCAGAAATTTTATGCTGTCAATTTCTTCTAATAACATATCATTAATTCCGATTTCTATTTCAGTATGTGATGTACGACAGGTTATAAATTTGACCACTTTTGTTTTGTCTAGATTCACAGATAATTTGTTCACTTTAAACCAGCATGACATACAATTCAAAACATAATTCATTTTAATTATACACTCGCTTAAATTTGTACTGGGCAAAAGGACACTAGTGTCATCAGCGAAAAGAACTGTACTTGCAATGTCCTTTATATAAAGTGAGAGGTCATTTATATAAATCAGAAATAATAAAGGCCCTAGCACGGAACCTTGGGGTACTCCATGAGTGACTACTTTCCAGTTGGAAGTTTGTTTTTCATAACCAATATCACTGACAGCTACTTCAACGCTCTGTTTTCTATCATTTAGATATGATACAAACCATCTTAAATGTTCATTTTTTAGCCCATAGAATTCCAATTTTGCTATAAGAATGTCATGATTAACACAATCAAAAGCCTTTGCTAGATCACAACAAATTCCACCTACATGTCTTTTATCATTTAAGGCAGTCAACACTTCATGTGTAAGTTTGTAAGTTGCATTACTAGTCGATATTCCCTTTCTGAATCCAAACTGATCACTGACAAGTATGTTGTTATATTCAAGGTGTTTATACAGTCTGGTGAACATTACTTTTTCAAGAACTTTTGAAAAAATTGGCAAGAGAGATATTGGTCTATAATTTGAAACATTATTGCGTTCGCCTGTTTTGAAAATAGGTTTAACAACTGAGTATTTCATTATGTCAGGGAGAATACCAGTCTTTAGAGACTCATTAGATAAATAACTAAGGGGAATGCTAATTTGTGAGGAGCAAGATTTTAGGATTTTTGTAGTTATTTCATCATAATTGGAAGAATTCTTCATTTTTAAAGAGTCAATAACTTAATTTATTTCGGAAGGTATAGTTAAACTGACTTTAAATATAAGTACAGAGTTTGTGAAACTTGATCTTAGAAGTTCTAGTGCTGCATCTTTACTTCCATAATTAATATTTAATTTTTTTGTTACATCCAAAAAGAATTTGTTAAACAATTATTTGGTGAGTTGTATATTCCATAGCAATATGTATTTTCTTTCCATTTTTTTATTTAATTTTTCTTTTCTTTAAATGAAGAAATAATTTCTAATTATTTTTCTTTATCTGATAAATCACTATTTTGAATATAATTTCAGTTATTATATTGAAAAGTTTGGTCTACCCAAATATTTTATAAAACCCCGTATGAAAGAAATGAAAAATCTGGGGAAATTTGAACAAATTACAAAACTAATTATATGAAAAATATTTCAAAAAATCCCATAAACTACACTTTATAGTGCAGTACTGTATGTTCTTTTCATATATAAAAAAAATCAAAAGTTCACTGTAAACACTGCCACAACTTGCATATGAACTAACAAGAGAGGCATTCTACTTAGAAATCCTATGCTATACATCAGGTTAATGCTGCCATGTGCACATGAATATCAAAGTCTGATACTAGAACTTCAGGAAAAGAAGAAATCAGATATGGCAACGATTTCTACAGTAATGCCATCTTGACAAATAGAGGAGAATATCATATGAACATCATCACCCAGTAATCCACTTCACCATACATGATTTTCACCATGAGATTTGTAAAACAGAAAGCATCCATCAGCCTTTGTGAATTGTGTTTGTGCATTGTGTGAAAAGGTGTGCGGCAGATATCACGCATATCAGTGTCCTAGAAGAATAAAATTGTTATTTTATTATTATTATTATTATTATTATTATTATTATTATTATTATTATTATTATTATTATTATTATTATTATTATTATTATTATTATTATTATTGTTATTTTTATAACTATTATTATTATTATTATTATTATTATTATTATTATTATTATTATTATTATATTTTATTGTTATAAATTTAATAACAGAGTTCTGTAACCATTGACTAACCTACTTTACACATAGTGTGAAATTCTTTATATTATTAAAAGTTCACCACAAAGTACACATTTTGAATCTCCAGGAATAAACAATAAAGTACTTTGAGAAAAAAAAGTAAGTGTGTGTGTGTGTGTGTGTGTGCGCGTGCGTGCATGTGTGTGTGTGTGTGTGTGTGTGTGTGTGTGTGTGTGTGTGTGTGTGTGTGTGTGTGTGTGTGTGTGCGTGTGCGTGTGTGTGCAAACACTATTTTGAATTACTTGAAGCAAAAGGTTAGAAACAGTGATGTATTTAACATTTGAAAGTAATGAGTGATGTTTGTGTTTGAATTACCGACTTATTACCTTAAACTATTTTGAATGCCTAACCCCAAAAGAATAGTTGATAACAAATCAAATCTGGTATTTAAGTTAAGCATTTTCCAAGAATGTGACAAGATTTTAATGAAAACCTCATGGCCAATATTTTGATAATGTTAACTTTCTCAAACATGGCTCTAACAATTTTGATTAAAATACCATTAGTTTTAATGTATTTTCATGACATATAAAATGTACATCTTAATGTTCCGGTATAGCCCTGAAATCCTTCTTATCCTGAACAAGTTTTGCACAACTAATAAACTGTAAGAGGTAAACAAAAACTTACTACTCAAACAATGTAGATCTCTAATCTTATAATTTAAGTATAATAATAATACTTCTTGCATTAAACCATTTAAATTAGATCATCCACTTCGGCTGGGTTAAAGGCCACTCTGGAATAGAAGGGAATGAACTAGCAGATAGGCTTACAAAATGTGCTGCTATCAAAGATAGTGAAATAGTGTACGACAAAATACCAAAAGACGTAATAGTAATGAGAACAAAGGAAAATGGACTCAACAGGTGGCAACAAGTCTGGACAAACAACGGAAGGTGCAGCGACTAAAACATTCTTCCCGTTGGTGAAAAACAGATTGCGTCAAAAGATTCCAATATCCCCAGAACTCACTACAATATTAACTGGCCATGGAAAATTAAATGCATACCTCTACCAATTTAGAATAATAAATAACCCATTCTGTCCTTGCGGAGAAGAAGAACAGACTGTTAACCACATAATATTTAATTGCAGAAGACTTGATAAGCAAAGACTAGAATTGGCAAAAAGTGAAAAAAACAATGGAGGGAAATGGCCTACCACCAACGATAAGATTGCGAATAATCACCTGAAGTCGTTCGTAAAATTTTCAACTTTTATAAAAATCACAGACTTGACTGACGTTTTTGGAGTGTAATAATGACAAATTGTGAATCAACTTACTCTGGTTTCATTATAATTTTACAGTTAACTAAAACAATAAAGCACCATTTCTACAAATATGACAAGTATTTAGAGTGAAATAATTACACATTGTGAACTCTCAAAAATCAGCTAGAGGAATAGACTCAATTTAATGTACATAGTGTCTAGGAAATAAAATAATTCAATGTAAAATTGTTATAATGTTTACAATTACTAATTCAAAAGTTGAAGCTTCTGATTAGTAGTATTACTATGGTTGCAAGTCTTAAAAGAATTAAATAAAATTACTCTTGTACTAATTGAGTTATTTTGGCTGTAATTTTGTTTGTTATGGTTAGAACAGGAGCTGCCTTCTGGTTCTGGTCCCATTTTAAAAAGAAGTGGGTATGACACATGAAATAATTCTAAATATGTGAAAACTCTTCACATTAACCACCCTTAATTTTGTAATAGTTTAAACCAGCACTGAAATGAGTACAGAAATGGTCCTCATGCACTTATTCATAAAATTGCAGCTGAATCCTGCAGTGGCTAGACTAAAAGTTGTAAGAGTATAGGTGGTTCTCCAAAATTTATACTTAATTTCACTTTCAATCAGTTTAAAATTTGGAAGAAATAGTTTCCAATATACGAATAGGTAGCTGAGGAAAATTTCAAATTCAAATATGAAATAGTTTTTCCAGAAGTCATACTTATTGTGGGGATTACCATATGAACTATCCTTTAATATCAACTCTAATTATATTTGAAAGCTCACAACAAATTTTATTCAAAAACTTATACATATAAAATGTTAATTTGAGATAAAACCACTAGTCATTTTGCAATAGTGGATGCACTTAAAAATTTTAAATTCCTGCCAAAGCAAAATCTTAGCTATGCCACTAAGTACCAATTATATTTTCTGATATTGTTCCAAACACAAGTAAACATTTTAAGAGCAAATGATCATTTTATAAAAAATACACAGGTACTTTTATTTAATTGTATTTACTTTATTAACTATAAAGTTCTGTGCATTCACTGATACACACCTTCTAGTAATGAATGCGTTCAAAAACACATCAAATATATATTAAGAAAAAAATTACACAGATGTTGCAGTGTTTGTCATAAAAAAAAAATACATTTTCATACTACTTTTACAGTATACCAAGTTTAAAAAATAAGTTTGTTACAACCAACCGATTTTATTGTCAGAATATATGTTGATGTTGCACTTGAATCTATTCAGTATTTCTTCGAACTTTATACACCTTGTTATTCATTATATATTCCCTGAAACTAAAAGGTATCTCTCAAAACTATGTGCAATTTTGGAAGCTAGTTTACAACAGAAAAACACAGTTTGGTGTACCTTCAAATCCCTACTATTCAAATTTGTAAAATACACAAAGGCGCGAATAGTGATCTGCCCTTTGTTTTGCCATTTTAAATTGATGCTTTTACACACCCTCTTTTAAAGAAAATTTCGACAACTACGTTTCACTACTCTTTTCATTCAACAAATGTCTTCAAAAGTTAGGAGTGCACCATCAACGATATTTAAATATATTTTTGGTATTCTTATTTGTTTACCTTTATAATATACCAATGATTACTACACACATTTCCAAAGACTCCTGATTTATCTCGCAACATGCAAACTCTCAGTAAAAACGATTTTTAATACAATCTAGACAATGCTTAAGAATATGAGGCATACTAGCGTTATATTTATAAAAGTGGGACGGTAAGTGCGGTGTACTATTTCTACTCTTTGACTACGATATATTTAAAATACCAAATATACTTACTATCTAAATTCCAGGAGTAATAACCACAGTTAACCTCCTATGCTGTTAAACCAACATCACCTTTTTATTTCAATAAAAAACTGAACCCCACTGCTCACCGTCATTTTAACTCATACCTATTAGATCAAACATATATCCGATTTACTACCTAAAATATTGCTTTTTAACAATTCATACGCCCCACATCTATACGATATTACTGCAGTACATTCAAATCTCACAATGACATTTCCTCTTTTTTTGTTTCTTTTCCGCCTTCAGGTTGATAAACATCGTGCCTCTGAATATAATAGTTATTCCGACTGTGCCGTTTAGGAATGTTAACTGTTGTTTACTTTTGTAGTGGCAACCATTAAAACTTCGTCTGCTAGTGGAAAGGAAAGAAAACGACTTTTCGAAGGCGGTATATTTGAAACATCAAATTAACCCTTTTAATTCAATACATCTTGGCATAGCGCAATACAGTCTACGGAATTGTGAGAAATGTTTAAACTTTCTGTAGAAGATTAGTTAAAATATGCAAAAGGCCTCACTTAATTTGTAAAGAATTCAAATTTGTATTATAAAATATTTGTTTGCTCAGTATTTTTGCAACCATCGGAGACAGGCATCTATAACGTAAATATTTTACCATATTCATATTCTACTTACTATTGAATAACAGTTGTCAAGATAATTGTAACAGCTTCCAGCATTTCTCGTAGCTCCTCTGTCTCCCACAGTGCTTTAAATCCTCCTGAAATTTCCGAGCGGTGTTACAGGAGAAGTGGATCCTTTGTTAGTGATTTTATCTGGGTCAACCTTCTTCTCTGTCCTTCTCTCCCTCGTTCCGAATCTGACATCCCTTGTGTCCTTTGCTTGAGACTGAAGTTACTCTCAAAATTAGCTTCGTCAAGTGTGGTTGAAAAAAGACATTGTCTACTTAGCAATTAATCATTGCAAATCGCAAAATCAAGTAACAAGTCAGATAGAAATTTAGACCGTGTTGCAAGATTAGCCTACATGGTAGGGCAGAAACATTATCTATTAAGATTTAATGAATTTAGTTACAATTTTATGAGAATTTCATCTGAGTATGAGATTCAAGGCTTTTTGCACCATAATAAGAATGCATTTTTACAGAAACTTATCGCACTTATGTGCTATATTGTGGCCTCCTCTTCAATAATTTTAGAAATGATTGGTTCGCTGTTAAAATCATTAATGTTATCTGATCCTAGAGACCATCCAACTGCATTCTTAATAAAGTCTAGGGACGGCCTCAGCCGTATAAATAAATTCTCGAAAGATGATCCAAATTTCATTCATGTTTGATTTCAATAAATTATACTAGAAAAGAAGCGATACTTAAAAGCTTTCTTGGAAAATAGAAGTGGAAATTTGTGACATACACGATAAAAACATTGCCTTACAGTAATACCCATTGGTTTATTTTACTTCTGTATTTTAAATTTATAGCTTATACGTCACAGGATAATAAGATAACTTTTATTTTGTTCCATTTAACTGCAGTGGTCATATCGGCGGCCCTTCTCCTTTGGAACATATCGATAGTGTTAACTCATATACGTTTTGTTGCTTATATTTTGTAATTTAATCATTAGATCACGCACACATTCACACTTTCATTCATACTTCCAGACTCTGGGGAAGTTGGGGAATCATCTTCGTTGGAGAAAAAATCTCCATCCCCAGCCGGAAATCGAAACCGGATAACTTTAGAAGCAGTCAAACGGCTTCTAGTGGGTAATTGGAGCACAGCACCATCTAGGTCATACTGGGTCTTTTGTGATTCCAAAGTGACTCCTGGGAGGAAGGGATGAAGTGGAGATCCGGACGACGATGCATGTATGCTATCAAAGACGAAGTCCTTAAAGAATACAATGCTGACGCCCGCCGGCTAGCCCTACCTGTGCTACCCTCAACTTCGGGATCTCGGTAATAGACGCGATTCTGCCAGGAAGGAAGGGGTCTCCAGCGCCCAAAATGTAAATTCTACCATTCTGCCGCAATACAGTGGTCTCGTCGTCTGGTCCAAAACTTAGAAACAGTTGAAAGGAAATGAAAGAAGTAGGAAATTTATGGTGCAAGTCGAACCAACCCAACATTTGCCTACCGACCCGGGTAAACCACAAAATCCCAAGGTTGGAGTAGCCGGTTACCTGATCCAACCGAATACGAGCCTCGTCCATTACTGCGAAGTCATCTCACTCATTAGTATATAATGTAACTTACATGTACATGCAATTATATATATTTATTATTATTATTATTATTATTATTATTATTATTATTATTATTATTATTATTATTATTATTATTATTATTATTATTATTATTATTATTATTATTATTATTATTATTATTATTATTATTATTATTATTATTATTATTATTATTATTATTATTATTATTATTATTATTATTATTATTATTATTATTATTATTATTATTATTATTATTATTATTATTATTATTATTATTATTATTATTATTATTATTATTATTATTATTATTATTATTATTATTATTATTATTATTATTATTATTATTATTATTATTATTATTATTATTATTATTATTATTATTATTATTATTATTATTATTATTATTATTATTATTATTATTATTATTATTATTATTATTATTATTATTATTATTATTATTATTATTATTATTATTATTATTATTATTATTATTATTATTATTATTATTATTATTATTATTATTATTATTATTATTATTATTATTATTATTATTATTATTATTATTATTATTATTATTATTATTATTATTATTATTATTATTATTATTATTATTATTATTATTATTATTATTATTATTATTATTATTATTATTATTATTATTATTATTATTATTATTATTATTATTATTATTATTATTATTATTATTATTATTATTATTATTATTATTATTATTATTATTTATCGTTCATTCAAATACGAGCCTCGTCCACTACTGCGAAACCATCTCACTCATTAGTATATAACGTAACTTACATGTACATGCAATTATATATATTTATTATTAATTATTATGTATTGTCATTCATTCGTTCATTCATTCATTCACTCATTTATTTATTTATTTATTTATTTATTTATTTATTTACTTATTTATTTATTTATTAATTCTTTATTTATTCATTTATTTATTTACTTACTTATTTCTCTTTTCTGTTCATTCTTAAATGCACAGCATTACCGCTGTCAGCTCCAATATGATTAATGTCCTTCACTGTTCAGATCAATAAAGCTTAATTTATGATGGTTTTCATTGTTGTTGCTCTTTCTGTTTTCGTCCTACAGTCAACATCACCACCATAAAAAACAACTTCAAATGATTACTTTTAAACTTAACTTCGTGGAAAAGAAATTGGCGTTTTGACTGACTCGATGCCCAAGCGATTTTTTTTTTCATTTGTCGCTGTTGCACTAAGTTATGGCAAACTTTTGTCTAGAAGTAATCTGAAACTAAACAACTAGCTGCGTTCACCATATACAACTACTCGTGATTTGTAAGTCAAATAATTTTATTTTCTATACTACGTATGTAAAAAGTGGGGAAGTATTGCATTCCACTTAAAAATTGGATATAGAGATTTCACCGGAAATACATATTTTGTGAATCCTTAACCTAAAAGGAGTATTTTTAGAAAAGAGTATTATGCACGCACGCGTTTTATTTCAGATTCTTACAGGATACAATACTTAACATTTTCAATAAAAGTTAATTTCCTCCCACTACTGTTTACATGAAATATTTTTTAAAAATTTTGATATTTTCTAAAATGTCTCTAACGATTAAGATTAATATAGCACATTATAGTATACAAATGAAATTTGTATCTTGGATTTTCTGGGAATGTCTTCAGATCCTTGACATTATGGATGACTCTTAAGTAACTAGTAAACCATAAGAGACAGACAAGATCTTATACAGAAAAATGTATTCCTTGTTATTTGATCGAATTTTTCAGTATTTATTCTACTTTTCTCACATGGGAAGTAGTTATTGGTTCTATTTTTATCTCCTGCTTATCCAAACAGAACGGAATTCCATAACCATGAAGTAGGGAAAGTATGGTGTTCCATCCAAAACTTCGATGTCGAGATTTCACTGAAAATACTCTCTGAACCTAAAGAAAGCATTTTTAGGGAAAAAAAAGGCGTTTTATGTGTCTATCATGCGTCTCTATCTGTGAGTTGGTGTTAAGTTTAGTAAGCAAGTATCCAAGAATACGACACGATTTACAACAAAATCCCTGCACACTAATCGTTGCATGGAAATATTTTTGAAAATCTTGATTTTCCCAAAAAACTGCTGTTACTAGTTTGATTAATATACAATTTGTTTAAGATATTTTTACGACAGATAAAATGTAAATCCTGAATGTTCTAGAAATATCCTCTGAATGTCCCTTTAGTAACAAATGACTTTTGCATATCTGACAAAGTGTTAGAGGCAAACAAAGTTTTATTATACAAAAAATTAGATGTTATTTAGGCACACTATACAGGATCTGTCAGGAATACTTTCACAATACTTTCTTACTCACAAGAAAGGAAACAAAAATATCATATAAACAATGTCCCATAATTCCTTGTTTTCTCGTTATTCATGTCTTAATGAAAGTGTTCGTTCTTCGGAGTCCACCTCACAGCTTCATTTCTCTATGCACTCATAGAAAGCTTTGACCCATTGTACTACATACGGTATACGGCAAAGAATTGTCATGGAGACTTGTTTATGTTTGTAATATAATTATTTTCCGAGATAATCCTTATTATTCGTTTAGATTTGTAAATATTTATATCTTTCTCAAATAGGAAGTCATTCATCTTTTTATGTCCTGACCAACCACAGCCATCACATAATGAACAGCTCTTCAACGATTTGGCTACAGCTTAAGCCTACTTGTGCCCCTATTTCCATTGTATCTACAAGGAAACATGCAAAAGACAATTTCTACAAGTTTATCTCAATTAACACGAAGGTACTAGAAGAACAAACGTTTGTAACAAAGCACATAAAGGCTAAGGCTTTCACGGCCTGGTTGTTAACATTATATGCATCTTTCGGGCTTGACCATGGTCCAGTTTCCTTCTCAGACGTTTCGCCGTAACTTGCGTCTTGGAGACGAGAATGGAGCGCTTTGTTCGGAGGTACGTAGACAGAGCAGGCCAGCCTCGTCTGGACTCCGGAGCTTATTATTCATGGCTTTGAGTTCTGAAAACTGTTTTCGGAGCAGTGTCGACCGGACTGGACTGGTCTATGCTACAGAGGGGATTCGGCACGGAGGTCCAAACAAGACAGCTCTTTGCATATAAACTGCTGAAACATTTAAACCAAAATGAGAAAGATACGGCATATTTAAGTATAATACCCGAGTCTAAATGGTTAGAACATTACAAAACTTTATGGTATGATGAAAATGCGGAGATAAATAACGAAAACGCAGAAGGTAACGTCACATATGAAGTAGATTTAATTTTAATTGAAGAATTAGAAGAAGCACCCATAAAAACTAAAAATAGGAAAGCAACGGGCCAAGATGGATTGAACGCAGAGTTATTTAAATATGGGGGGTTATTGCTAAAGCTCCGACTGCTACATTTCTATAATATGTGCTGGAAGAAGCTATGTATCCCAGAAGATTGGCTTATGGCCCAAACCATCTCTATCTTTAAGAGAGGGAAACGGAATGACTGTAGCAATTACAGAGGATTATGTTTACTGGATACGGCCTATAAAATATTTGCTAAAATAATAAACAAAAGGTTGCAGAATATAGCTGAATGTCTTCTCTCGGAAGAACGAAGTGGATTTAGAAGAGGCAGGTGCTGTGTAGATAACATTTTTATTGTCAAACAACTAATTGAAAAACATAGGGAGTATAATAAATAAACGCATATGGCGTTTATTGACTTTGAAAAAGCCTTCGATAGGGTAAACCGATGCAAAATGTTACAAATATTGGAAGAACGAGGATACCCACAACAATTAGTAAAAATGATACAATGCTTCTACTTCCAAACAAAAATAAATGTGAGGAACAATGGTAACATTTCTAAAAAAATTCTTACTAATCAGGGTGTCAGACAAGGGTGTACTTTATCACCTACACTTTTTAGTATTTATATTGACGACCTAGTGTGCAAATGGAAGCAGCTAGTGAATGTAGGTTTTAAAATTTCAAATAAAAACTTTTTAAATATTTTATTGTTTGCTGACGACTTAGTTATTATACAAAATAGCGAGTCTGCACTGCAAAAATCTATGTTTAAACTTAGTGAACTTTGTAAGCAATATAATATGAAAATTTCTTTTATAAAATCAAAGGTAATGACATTCACTGGGAAAGAGCCAATTAGAACAAAAATATTTATAAATAATCGTTTCGTTGAACAGGTAAGCCATTTTAACTACTTGGGAACTGATGTTAGTTATGACAAGGAATATGATGTTTACAATAAAATATGCAAATTTCAAAGAGTGCGTGGAACAATAAATAGAACATTTAGAAACAAAATACGTAAAGAAACAAAATTAAAGTTCTACAAAGTTATGGCTGTACCTATACTGACATACGGAAGTGAGACTTGGACGTTAACTGAAAAGCAACAGAGTAAAATACAGGCTCCAGAATTGAAATTCTTGAGAAGTGTGAAAGGATGCACGAATAGGGACTTAATAAGAAATGAAAATATAAGAGAAGAGCTGGACATTTTTAGTATGAATGATAGGTTAAAAGATCTCAAATCAAAATGGAAGGAATATGTTGAAAGAATGCCAGATAATAGACTTACAAAAGAAATATTACAGTATTATCCTAAAGATAGGAGATCGGTGTGCAGACCCAGGAAACGATGGCTGGAGGACTTCCAAGGCTGAACAGGCACTTGATTGCCTATGCCATGAAGTGAAGAAGAAGAAGAAGAAGAAGAAGAAGAAGAAGAAGAAGAAGAAGAAGAAGAAGAAGAAGAAGAAGAAGAAGAAGAAGAAGAAGAAGAAGAAGAAGAAGAAGAAGAAGAAGAAGAAGAAGAAGAAGAAGAAGAAGAAGAAGAAGAAGAAGAAGAAGAAGAAGAAGAAGAAGAAGAAGAAGAAGAAGAAGAAGAAGAAGAAGAAGAAGAAGAAGAAGAAGAAGAAGAAGAAGAAGAAGAAGAAGAAGAAGAAGAAGAAGAAGAAGAAGAAGAAGAAGAAGAAGAAGAAGAAGAAGAAGAAGAAGAAGAAGAAGAAGAAGAAGAAGAAGAAGAAGAAGAAGAAGAAGAAGAAGAAGAAGAAGAAGAAGAAGAAGAAGAAGAAGAAGAAGGTCCAAACTTGGTCTGTTGTACAGACGCGAGCAAATGTATTCCAATGAATGCAAGACTGAGCTACGGGAGGAAGGCGAGTTTCTTATCAGTTAGTTGAGCCAGGACGCTTCATTTTCCTTATACCTGACCAGCGAGTTCGGCGCACAGGTATTTAAGCCTCAGTGAAAAATAAAAACAATTTTGCCACATGAAACGTAGCTGGTTTTATACAGCTCTCCAGTAACAACTTAGGTATTTATCGATCCTTTTCTTATTGGCGTCATTTTCTCTCTCTTCCTCTCTCGCGCACACATACCTCAACCATTTTAATCTCCCTTTCTTCTTTTTAAATGCATTTCCAATACTCAAACTTGTAGTTTTATCTGGAACGAAATACTTCTATCTTTTATAGGTTAGCGATAATTAATATAATATTAAATTGCATGGCACTTAAAATTAAGTGTATCTTGTTCCGAAAATACATTATTCCCTTTGTTACAGGGAACAGATTAAATGGACATACTACTACAATTAATATAGCCACCAAGTTACCAAATGACTTGACACCAAATGACTTAACGACCAACGGAATAAATAAAAGAATTATTTTGTTTTCTAATGACAGTTCATATACAAAATCACATTAGCGTCACCGGCATGTCGGAGGTTTCACGGAGGAGTTCTTTAAATGTCAGTAAAAATGATGTGCATTTCACTTTTAGCCTCATGTAGAAACCATCGAACTAGACCGGGTCTGAACTCGCAACCTTGGGACCAGAATGCCAGCATCTGGTCAGCTTTTATCACCATTACCATCACCATCAGTATCACCATCACCACCATTATCATTATTATTAAAATAAGACTTGAAGCTTTCCTGGCGACGAATATACTCAAGTGCTTCTCGGGAAGCAAGCCAGGTGAAAAGACGATTAGAAATCGATGTTTCGGGAGTGTGCATCTCTCCCATTATCAGGATATTTATTAAACGTTATAACCACAAAATGAATCACTGGGTATAACACAAATATAAACAAAGACAAAACACTATCAAAATTCGCATTACTGAACAAAAGACTTTTCAGTAAATTAAATGCCATGTCCGGAGATTATTATTATTATTATTATTATTATTATTATTATTATTATTATTATTATTATTATTATTATTATTATTATTATTATTATTTCGTCATCACTATTTCACAACGTTTATTGGCATTGATGCTGCTGAGAGGAATTTCATCTTATTCAGCAGCTCAAAAACGTTCTCACAATTTGCCATGTTTAGAGGAGTTTTTTTTAATTTACGCCCTGTATTGTTAAGTCATATCGGACGATAAATGAAATCGGTGAAGTGATGCTCAAATGAGTCCGGGATCTATGGTGCTTACAGATAACCGATATTCGTCTTTCGGGATAAGGGAAAACCCCGGAAAACTCTTTATCCAGGTAACTCACCCTGACCGAGATTCGAACTCGGGACCTCTTGAACGTGAGGCAGACACGCTACCATCTACGCTACCGAGGCGGGCGTTTGGAGTAGTGTTGCTTGTTGTATATTGCTGATTATCATCACTGGAATTCCTATGTCTTGAATGTTCTCAGCTGAGAATGTTGAGACCACAGCTTCCACCGATGTAACTATTGGTATAATTTTTACACTTTGTAATTTCCAGATATTTCTGATCTCTAATGCCAGGTTCTGGTCAGTTAAAGTCAAGTCTGTAACTCCATATACATTATCTCCAACTAGGTAGTGGCACATCATTACACTTTGTAATGGGGAAAAATGTTCGTATAACTTCCATATTCATCTCTGTAGTCCATTTTTCCTCGCTAGTTCTTTACTTCTAACAATAGTCCTTTAATTAGGTTGCAAGTTGGAAGTGGCAGTGTATTCTTTCATCGCCTCTGGGTTTTATGATTAACACCATCACCATTATTTATTAATTATTATTATTAATTTTACTATTAATATTACTATTATCGTCATTATTGTTATTATTACTATTGTTAGCATTGTTATTATTCTTGTTGTTGGGCAGGATAATTCATCGTCACCTACCTCCAGTGGTCGGTTGGAGGGTAACGTCAGTGTTGATCAGCAGGTAAACTTGACTTTTGCTTTCACTAGGCTAAACTAAAGGATTATAGGATTTTATTCCCCTTGCTTCTCCAACCCCCTCGTCCATAAGAAAACATTTGCATGCGTGGGTACATATCCCTCCCAGTGGGGCATCCCCGGGAGGAAGGAGGAGGCCAGAGGAGTCAGAGGACGGCCGTCCCAAGAAGTTACGACAGTGCAGAGGGAAGGCTACCTACAATTTGCCAGTTGGGAGCTTCCCGACAGGCCAGTGCAACCGACATGCCACGGTACTGTAGTCCGGAAACGGCCCCATCAGACCAGGTTCGGAGACCGAAGACCGTCCTACCGGAGGAGGAAGTTTTACCAAGAGCATATCATCCTGCCATGCAACGCCGAAGCACCTGCAGACACTTCTACCCTGAAAGAAACCACCAGATGAGAGGTGATGCGAAATGATAATGGAGATGAAATAGAGGGGCAGGATATTCGAGGCATGTAATTAACTACTCAGCATTCACCTGGCGATTCGGGAAACCCCGAAATAACCCATGGGTCAGGTAGGACGATCACGGGAATCGAACCCGGGCCTGCCGAATTCGGGCACAGACAAAGCCGCTTGAGCCATCGGTGAAGAAAAGAACTGAACTAAATTATAATAGTTTGTACAAGAGTAGAGAAAGTCATGTGGGTGCAACACATCTGATTTTTAGACAAAGGTGTGTGGTATGGCGGGGCAACATTACTGAACAACAAAAATTTGATTAAATACCAAAATCAGTGTTTAAGTTCACAAGCTTCCAAGGATGGGACAGGAAGATTATTAAGAAAATCCCCTCTCTTTAATCTATCCTTTATATAGAGCATTTTAGAAAGTTTGTATTCTCAAAAATGACCTTCAGTGGCTCTTGATTAAAATAATACGTACTTAAGATAAATTCATGTTAAACAAATGTATATCTTGAATTTTCTAGAAATGTTTGTTCTCAAAACTCTTAATTCTGGATCACTTTTGTATTACTGATAAACCGTAAGAGCCAGACAAAATCTTACTAAATAAAAAACATAAATCTTATTAAAACACACAATTTATGTCAAATACAGTATGTTTGTTAAGTGAACCTTTTTCGGAATATTCTTTATTATGTGTTTGAATTTTCCAATACTTACGCCTTTCTCAATTGGGAAATCGTTATTAGCTTTTCCTATGTTCCACATATACAAAAGGAACGGTAACAGCTAATGCATAGCAACCAACATTTAAAATATTTGACTATCGCTTAATATTTATCTCGATTACTATAAGGTAGATAGAGGAATAAGTGTTTGTGAGCATGGTTTGTATCAGAGTAGAGAAAGTCATTTGGGTGCAGCAGATCAGAGCTTTTGTAATGTATGTATTTAATGTGACGTGAAAACTAGGTTTAATATGACTTTTAAAACAAATTTGCATTAATATGATATAACTAAATGGTTTGAAAAGTCGTATTGATATTCATACTGAGCTCGGTGCTGAAAATATAGTTATTAGAAAAGCTTTAAAAATTACTCTTTGTTTTTAAGTTTTTAAGTGACTGACTTGGGCAATTTTTGCGTGGCTTTAGCAAACTGCAAGGAATGAAAAAGGAGATTATTGGTTCAGTTCTTTTTCGAACTGTGGCTGCAGCAGATGGATATGTGTTGCATCTATGAAACCCATTCAGCTATTTATAATTATTGGCCCTTCAATTGGGTTTATGGCCAGGAAAACTTCAAAATTAGGGAGTGACGGGGCTTTTCATCGCAGCTTTTTAAGGGGGGGGGGGGACGTATGCAAATATTCAGGGTCTTACATAAATAGCCATAACATCCAAAGTTTTCAACTTAGAGAAGTGAAACTTAGTATACTCATTTAGGATAATACAGTTAATATGCACAATTGTTTTCATAATTTTCCATTGTTTATAACTAATGCTACATATTTTTTCTATATGCAGAGATATTTACAAACTTAAGCCCATTTTTTTCAAAATGCACATATGCTATCTTTCTGAAATTTGGTATGTTATTTTAAAACACATTAAAAATGAATTTGTTGGATTTAGATTTCTTATTGAAGCTGTATAGAATTTGAAAAAAAAAAAGTTAATCATATGCATCCTTTAAAAATTAAAATAATTTCATATATTTTGTATCATCACATTCCATCTGGAGCTTAATCTTAAATTCTAGAAGCAACAAAATGTTCATTGTGGCATAAGAAAACTGTGTGCTAAATGTTATCACTGTAGATGAAGTAGTTTGAGAGAAAAATGGGTTCAAGTTGTAGAAAATGCAAGTTACGGGGAAAGGCAATTAAAAATACAATAAGTATTATTCAGTTTGCCTTTTAATTTTAAGCCAGAACTTCCCATATCCATAGTCTGTATCCTCATTCTGGTCTTCTTCAGCCTTTCTTTTTAAATTCCTCTTCTGACTTGCTTCTTTCTGCATTCATTTCATAGCTCTGTCTGCACCAGCGATGCGAATGTTGTCGACACTCTGCAAAATTGTTTCCATAAATACACCAGGTTGATACCCTAACTGATGCATAACTTTCTTTCTGCCAACATTCCCATTATTAAATACTATTGCAGCATCAAATGTAGCAATTTTCACCACTATGGAAGACACAAATGATGTTTTGGGACACCCTTTCCCTATCAAACTGTTGAGGCTTTCATTTGGGTTTTGTGTCTCTCCATAGAGACATATTTTTTAGATCTGGGTGTCTGGGTGTGCTGCAAGTCTGGTTGTGCTAAGAATTGGTAGGAGGGCTTTATAGATTCCAAGACAGCTGATGGAAGACTGTGTTGCTACTATGCAACACTAGGACATTTAATTTTTTAAAGGTACATACAGACCACGTACAGTCATAATATTTTGGTGTTTGATAGCCAATACTATATACTATTTTACAAAACAATAAAAAAATATATTTTTTGAACATTTTCTCGTACGTCCCCCCTTAACGCGATCACATAGTTATTTAAGTATGTTTAAATGGCACAGCATATTTGATATATGAGTATTGAACTAGCCTGAAAAAATTTAATAATCCTAGCGGGACAGTATTCATCAACTTTTGTAACTCAAGTTTATTTTATCGGTCGTCAGGAAAAAATAGGGTTGTAAAGCGCCTCTTATTTCTTCCACTTAGCTTCTCTGTATCACTCTTCCAGCTGCTTGCCTCTGTAGCGTAGGCGGTAGCGTGTCTGTCTCAATTCAAGAGGTCCCGAGCTTGAATCTCGGTCAGCGTAACTTATTTGGATATGGTTTTTTGGGGGGTTTCCCTTATCCTGAAAGATGAATATACTTTCTGTCTTCAAAGAAATGTCATGATTAACATGTACATACAGTCAAGTTCACACAATTATTCTCTTTACATACCTACAGTACGTGTTGTTAGCAGAGGTATCGGATCGAAGACAGTTTAGGCTCGATAATAGAGAATTCAAATTAAAAAATATATTATTAAAGTTATCCGTCAACACACAAATTACATATAGGGTAAGGTAAGGTAATTTTGCAGTATAGTTAATTTAGCAGCATATTTTTAAGAGCATGCTGCACACTTGCCTATTGTAATAAGGTTTCACAGCTTTCTCAGCAGGTAGAATAACATCTTCCCTTGAAACTGAGGCACATTCCAGACCTATGCTGTCGTTGGAATGCTCAGAACAAATATTTTCTCATTTAGTGACGAATTTTCTGTCGAAGTGGAAGACATGATATACCTATCCAAGTTTAAATTTAATTTCCAGCCATTTGAAGCAACTTACGCACATTTTAGTAACACGGAATTGATCTATGTGGTGTACTGTGTTGTATGAACAATGGTGTGAATTTGTTTTGTGACGCATAAGCGTATAAGAACCTCAAGAAACCAGAGCGTTTTGTTATGAAATTGCGTCTACATCTTGAACCATTCAACTCTTCAGCTGTTGTTTAAGTTGCTCTTACATCAGTTCTACGTGTCCCTACACAACAACAGTTGCACATTTAAGAGATGTAAGTATTCTGCATACATAATCACAAAAACCAATCAATTTTAGCCTATTGCCAAATTACCTTACCTAATATTGCCAAATCCAGCCAAAAGGCTGGATTACTGCAGAACTGCTCCTCAAATGGTTCAAATTCTACATTGCTTCTGTTACATCAGAAAGGCCGCTTGTTTTATTAATGGACTTACACAGCTCTCATATTGGAATTGAGGTCATAAATTTGGCGAAGGCAAATCAGATTTACATAATGACGATACCTGCACACATAATTCATTTGCTGCAACCTCTTGACGTGGGTTTTTACAGGTCTTTGAAAAGCCACGGGTCCAAAAAAAAAAAAAAAAAAAAAAAAAAAAAAAAAAAACTCAACTCTTACATGTTGGAACATCCCCACCAAAAACCCAATCGGTTCAACTTTCATGAACTCTTCAACATGCCTTTCCTCCAAAGTTTTTCCCCTGTGAACATCATTAATGCTTTCAAAAAAGCTGGTGCTTGCTCCTCGAACTATGATGCTGTTCCAAAAGAGGCCTTAGCACCAAGTAAGTTGACTAGCAAGGGTCATTTAATCCAACTGCTGTATCTGATGTATCTAGAAATGAAACTCCACCTTCAACTGAACGGGATGAGTCGGTGCCAAACGTTGAACACCTGCTGCAAATTCCTAATGCCCCTAAGCACCCCACAAGGAAACAGAAAAAATGGGGCTCATTAGCCAAATGCCTCAATCCAGCTGAGGGCATTCAGTCCACAGTGAATGTTGCAGGGAGTTCGACCAAATGGTAACATCCAGGCAACAATAAGGATGATGATTGGATTTGTGGCGTTTGCTCTAAGGCCTATTCGGTTGATGTGAAGAAGAAGACAGGTGCATCATGGACACAGTGCTCATTTTGTTTGACACCTTATCATGACAACTGTCAAACACAGCAAACGGACGAAGCTGTTTACATGTGTGTTACATGCTGTGAAGCTTCCGGTTCTGAAGACGATGATTGTGAACTTTAGGAATCGAATGATCTACTGTTGCAAAATTACCTTACCACTACTGCAAAATTAACTTACCTATTGCGAACTTGCCTACCTGCACAGACTGTCATTATGCTTATCATTGTTCAAAATACATTGTTCACAAAAATGTGATTCTGTATTGAAATGTTTGTCAGTTATGTGATTACCGAAACAAAATGTTTCCAAAAGTGTATCTTAGTTTAATATAATAAAAACTTTATGTTCTGTGAAAATACTGCGAAATTACCTTACCTTACCCTACTCAATATATAGTATAAGAATTCAAATTAATTTTCAATTTCCAATAATCATTAAGACCTGAATATTAAAATTAAGATTAATATTATTAGGGATGTAAAACATTTTTACAATTAACATTTATCACTAGTATTGTACGTATAAACTTATATATGATGTACCTTAAATGTGTCCATGTTACATTAGTAGAATGATTATGACCAAAACGAGATAATTGCGTACCTGAAACACAACTATCCTGCTTGCACCACGGAGTATAACAGTAAAAACAACAAATGAGAAAACTATCGGGGTTCAGCATTCCCCTCCAAGAATATCTGGGGAAGGAGCTGAAAGAAATGAGTCCCTAGATTCCAGTGCCACTAAATGTCATGTTTGAACCTCGTTTTTTGGCGCTTTCGTCACACATGTCTAGCACGTAACCGAGAAGAATGTGGTTTTAAAGTGAAACGCGTTTGAAAGAATTTGTAAAACAAAATTGCAGTTTAGCGACGGATGCACTTGATATAGTACACACATTATTCACAGTACGAAACTATCAAGACACAATACCAGCGTTTCCTTTTGAACTTAGCTTAAGCAGTACCTCATCGTTTGCGTTTTCAAAGAGATGCGTGCGCATGCATCAGTAGGGTGCGACAGCTTCCTATAGATCTTGTTAAAAGTCATTTTAGCGCTTCCTGATATAGACATTCCTCGTCTGTCTTACATTGAAGCACGCAAAGAACACTTGATCACAGCCAAAAATAAAAATAAGACGATATATTGATCCTGATATGAATAAACGAAAAACGAAGCTTTGTGTTGTGACTTTCACGCAGAGGATGTACAGTTTGCATGTCTTGTGCATTTTTCTAATAGGTATATTTAGCCCTAAATATATATTATGAAAATCAATAGATAAAAAGTTACATACCTACAAACAAAGGGCAAAAACAGCGAAATAACTCCGCCGCAATGTATCAGGTTGGCATTTGGAAGGTTCCAGCTTCGATTTCCGTCGACGATCCTCAGCACCGCCGATGTACTCAATTTCGTCCCGCACAAGTTATGGACCTGTGACTTTTGAGCACCACCAGTCTGAATTTGAACCCGCGACTTTAAGATCGCTAGGCCAGCGCCAAATGTCTTTGAGGCATGCTTCTAGGTGTCATGGCGAATTGTGGTGTCAGATGATAGACGTTCGCTCAAAGGAAGTAATATTCTTCCACATGCACAACAGAGGGCAACTTGTTCGACGGTCGTTCATCACCTCTCTAGGCAGCTTTGGTACTGGGACGGGTCTTCAAGCCTGAAACTATAGGGTACTTCTGCGCGTGCGTCTCTTTGGGCAATCTGCCTGTGGCCTGTAGCCTTCTGTGCTTCCTTCACGTTATTCCTTCTTCCTGGAGGGTAAATTGTGCAGTGCATGAGGCACCCCGATCCCTTGTATAACCTTACCTATAGGTTGTAACCGCAGTATCAGGCAGCGATTAGGAGGCGGCGAATTAATCGAAATCAGATAATTAAAAAAGAAGATAAATTAATAAAAATGCCTTGCTAAACTAATATAAAAATCTTGTTATAATAATGTGAAATTAGAATGGATAGAGCAATGATTAACATAACGGTTGACTTAAAGAATAAGAAGGGAAGAATATAATTCAATATAACATATATACTAGCATCCAGGCAAGAAAGATAAATATTCTGGTAAAAATCTGTACACGTCGGAGAGACAGGAAGGACCGTTACCTTCTTTGTGTTAGGAAAAGTTCAATGTCTGAGAACTATAGAACATTTCCAGCGAGAAATGCGTCGGGACAAAGGGGCTTTCAAAATGCAGTTGAGCATGAACGCTAAAGGGATTTACTTCGGTGATTTGATAACAATGTATACCGTTACAAACAACTCAGGGTAGGCGTTCCCCAACTCAGCGTGGGCTGAACGTCAATGAGTTAGATGAGTTTTGCAAACCAATGTGAAAATTCGAAATAAATGAGAAACCAATAATAATGTAACATTTGAGAAGGGTGAACTAGTTTGGTCATGTGATAAAGTTAGAGAGGGGGTCAGAATAAGGTTCGAACTGAATCGTGAAGTAAGAAAACTTACTTATAAGGTGATATTACGACAAGAAGGACGTGTTCATGTGCATTAAGAAGAGAAGCGAAGATTTATAAGTCTGGAATGTAGAAAGTTAAGAATAGCGCAACCAGCGTAAGTGGAAGCAGCATTAGAAGTTTATTAGAGCAAAGTAGTCGCCGTTTATAGAAGAAATAGAAACCACACGGAAGTAACTTTAAACAAGTAATCCAGGGTTTCAAGTAAAATTGAATTTATGTTAGCAATTTTACTAACAGGTGGTCACCGATCCAAGTCGATAAGCAAACTTAGTAGGAATTAAACCAAATAAGTCTGCAAGAAACAAAGTGTTATTAATACGACTGAGTAGCCAACAACCACCGAAATCCATTTTCTACAAGCATTTACCTGAGGATAAGAGAACTCATAGCCCCAATTAGAACCCAATCAATTTCACACTGGTATGCGGGTTTGCCGCAAGGTAATAGAGGGCAGGTAGAGCAGCATAAATCTACTTACTTCCAACCGAGCGGGATAGCTCAGGTGGTTTCGTTTGTAGCCCGCATTCGGGAGGTTCGGGTTCGCTTCTCGTGGCCGACCTACCTGACTCATGGTTCTTTTGGGGGATTTCCCGGGTCACCAGGGAAATGCTTGGTAGGTTAACTACATTCCCCGAATTTTCCATCCCTCCATTTCATATCATTTCTTATCATCTCATCTGGTGGTCTCTTTCAGGGTAGAAGTGTCGGCGGGAGTCTCGGCGGAGCATGGCAGGATACGCTCTGAATGAACCACTTCCTCCTGCGGTAGGTAGGTTGCCGGTCTCCGAATCGCCTGCTGGGACCACTTCGGAACCTCAGTAGGGCGGAATGTCCGATTCCATCTAAGTAAAATGTAGAGAACCTGCAGTGCCGAATTCCCTCCGTAATAATCCTAATCCTACTTACTTCAAGGCCTTGCACAACTTAACATAGACAACATAAAAGTAATCTAATATCTTCTGTAACCATAGCTCCCCGACATACTTTTTTATGTTATAATTCCATTCACTTGCGTTACGTTATGCTGCACATTTTTGTATAGATTTTATTTCAAACTGATCATTAAGTTAGGTAACATAAATAATCAACAACACACAACAAGCGAAAACAAGTTTCAAAAGCTTATCGCAAGTACATGCAAATAAATTCAGAAGTGACAGTAACGACCTCTTGGGAAGGAAAAGAAAAAAAACAATCACAACGTTCATGAATCTTCTGTCAATTGATGTTCTTAGATGTGAAATACACTGTATGAAATGTTTCGAAAACGGCAACACTGTAAATAAAATTGTAACAAATTTTGTTTTAATGAACACCTCATTTTTATCGAAATAACTTTTTGTTTTTCAATTATTATTTTATAAGTAAGCATTATTGTATCAGAATTAAGAGAACTTTTTAAGATATTCATGAAAATGTCAAAATATTCATCTTTGAGCAAATGAAAAACAACAAACCATTTTCCATGCAAAGGATGGCTTGGGACTTGAAAATCTTTGGCCTGTACTTAATATGTGATCTATGGCATTTAACAACTTTCTGTTTTAAGTTTGGGTTCATGTTCATCAGACACAGGTAGGGCGCAGAGCTTCTCCTTAAATGGGCTTCAAATCATTCATTTCCTGCGAAATTTCGATCGAATTTTTGGGTAGAATGCAATACCTCCCCTAAATCCTACAGGAAAATAGTAGAAAGAGTAAAAATATAATATGCTGAGATAAATATTTGTAGAAATGTTTATATTATCTACATATTTCCTTATAGCCACAGTAGGCTTAAGCGACATTTAAATATTCCAACCTCTTAAGAGCTGGTTCATATGTAATGGTTTTGAAATGCCGTTCTCTTTTATAATCAGGAGAAAATGTCTGATGAGTTTTTTTACACAACTTTCTCTATTCGTTCACATTTTTTTTACAAACCTTATTCTTCTACTTGGGCGAAGTAAGGAAAACCAAGATCCATAGGTTCGTTCTTTATCAAGACAATGAAGGCTCAAAAATCGAATTGATGGGTCATCCGCCATGCAGTCCTAATTTGGCACCCAGTGACTTCATTTTGTTCCCGAACATCAAGAATAAATTGCATAGACAACGCCTTCGAAAACCACGTTTTGAAGGTGTCTCAAGAAGACTGAAATAAATGCTTAGACGAATGGTTCAAACGGATGCAAAATTGTTTTGTTCATAAAGGAGAATATTTTGAAAAACAATAAAGCATTTTTAAATCACAAATTACATTGTTTTTATTATTAGGCTCAAAATATAAATAGTGCCCCTCATAGTGTTGCATATCAGTTGAATGTTCTACTTTCAAACTTATTCATTAAATACCTAGTAGAAAAATAATTTGTTAGATTGTAGGCATCGCTTCTTTGTCATTTGTTTTCCAAACTTAAGGTCCTTTTTAGGATATTTTAGGTATTTTTAAAGATCCTTTATAGACCATTTATAGCTCTTCGACTTTCTAGCCCTACTTATAAATGTCCACTTAAACTCATCACGTTTGCTTGTACTGACTCTCTGTAGAATAATTCTCAATCATCACGGCTCTTAGGTATTCTGGACCAGTGTGGAATTTATGTTGAGTGTGGCTGTTATGCATTCTTGACTGGTCTTTCGTTGGTAGTGTACTTGGTTTATAGGTTTACAGTGAAAATGTATTTGAAAATTCAAATCAATAAAAATCAATCACTAAAAAGGAATATCTTGGTAATGCTTTGATCTACAAAAAGTTTTGACTTAAATTGTGTGATCTAACGAGATCATTCTTTGTGCAGTACGATTTACCATTAATGTAAATTTTACCCAGAATAAATCGTATTTCAGAGGCTCTCGAAAGAAAGTGCAAACTATATACAGTAAAAGTCCGAAATAACGCGGTTGTTGGGTATATCCACTACCCTAGCGTTATAACCTTGCCACTGTATATAGACATGACACAGTAGAAAGAACAAAAATCAATCCCACCCAGTTAGAGACAAAAATGCATGTAATAATAAATTACAGATTAATATTAAACTCTTTATATAAATATAAAATATATATTGTATTTATGTATTTATATATATTGTATATCCTCGTCACGGAAAGCGGCCCGGGTTCGATCCCAACCATGTGGTGGGGATTTTAGGTCCCGGGTATAGGACCGGTGCCCACTCAGCATCGTGAGGAAAGTGAGGAGCTTACGCTAGGTGAGCGGCCCTGGTCACGAAAACCAACATTCCGGCTGGGGGATGCTGAGATGCTGATCACATCTTCTCCCCGTATCGGTTGGATGATCGTCCACCTCTGCCGTGCGTAAGTGGGCGTGAGGCCGGCAGTCGGGTTGGTAGGCCTTGGCCCTCTAAGGGCTGTCGCGCCATGGGTTAATTAATATATTGTATATATTACAATGCTTTTAAAATCACTTACCAGTTATGCTGGAAGATGTATTCCAGCCTTTAATCGATTTTGATTTATATTATACTGTACGTATTTTACACCATTCTAATTTTTCTTTGTTTAAAAAAAAATCAGTAAGTTTTGTTTGACGCATTGATGCTATACATTTTCTCTCCGCGTATTGTGGCAAGATAGAGGAGATGAATGCTGTTTGATTCATTTTGCCTGTCTCTCCACAGAATCACATTGTTTAAATGAGTTATCACTTTACTAACATTCAGTTTTCTCCTGCCTCCACTCTTCACTGTTATCTTGTCCTTCATTGCCATTCTTGTGAACAGCATTAGGTCAATTGTTGCGTCACCTTCATATGCTTTTCAGATAATGTTAGAAGAACCGTGCAGTTCTTGAAGAAAAAGTCCACACCATTTATCTAGTTAAATTACGCGGGTCGTCCAAGTCAATCCGGAAATTTGGTTAAACACAAACAGAAGAACAAATTTCAAGGTGTGAAAAGTGGATTTATTTTTCCACATAATCTCCAACTACAGTTATACACTTATCCCAAGGTTTCACTAACGCCTGAAATGCTTTGGCATAGAAATATTTATAATTCCGACGGAACCATTGTATGACATCATGATTCACTTCATCATCAGTGGTTTTGTTTTTGTTTTTTGTTTTTGTTTTTGTAATTTACGTCCTCCAACATTTAGTCATATTGGACGATGAATAAAATGGGTGAAATGATGCTCAATGCGTCCGGGGTCCATGGAGCTTAGAGTTACCCGACATTCGTCTTTCAGGATAAGGGAAAACCCCGGAAAAAGCCATATCCAGGTAACTCGCCCTGACCGAGATTCGAACTCAGGACCTCTTGAATGTGAGACAGACATGCTACCATCTACGCTACCGAGGCGGGCTATCATCAGTGTTGAAATGTTTTCCTCCAAGGAATTCCTTCAGGGGCCCAAAAAGGTGGAAATCAGGATTATAAGGGGATGTGGCAAGATCTCCCAGCCGAGGTCCATGATTGCTTGTAATGTGCGTTGGGCGGTATGCGGTCGTGCGTTGTCTTGCAAAAAGAGATAGCCCTCTGTGATCAAACCAGGACGTTTCTTCCCTAAATTCTTATGCACATCATGCACAACACAACAGTAATACTCAATGTTGTTAGTGACAGCATAGGTTAAAAATTCAATGTGAATAATGTCCTGTTTATCCCAGAATACAATTGCTAACACTGTAGTAGCAGACGCAACTGTTCAAAGTTTCTTGGAAGGTGGTGAGTCCGTATGCTTCCACTGCATCGATGCTCTTTTGGATTCTGGGGTGAAATGGTGAATCCATGTTTCGTCACATGTAGTGATGCGACTCAGAAAATCCTGGCCTTCCCTTACATAGCGAACCTTCGTTCTCTACAGACTTCAACGCTTCTGTGTCTGTCAAAAGCAGACAGCTGCTTTGGGATCCAGAGTGCACTCACATTTCGGAACAACAAATGATCATGAATTATTGTGTTCACTGTTCATAGCGACGGGATTACACACGCTTGCAATTTCTCGACAGGTTATGCAACAGTTGTCCAGGATCAGCTGCTCCGCTCGCTGAATGTTCTCAGGAATGACTATCGTGGGCTGTAATCCATCACTACAGGATCGTCAGTGATACGCCAATCTTTGAAGCGCTTACAACATTCAAATGTCTTACTGCGACTGAGTATCTTATCACCGTACTGAGCTTGAAGTTTTCTGTAAATTTCAGCAGGCCTTATACCCTCGTTCACTAAAAACGTCATCACAACACTGTTCCATGTGAACGTCCACACTATTGAATGCCATCTTGAATAACGGTTTATCCAGAAGCACGGGAGATGAGCGCCGTCTATCAGTAAAAGAAATCAGGTGCCACATTCTACTGTATACAAAACCGCTAGCCTAGGCATCCATTTAAACCTGAAAAAAAAAGGAAATATCCCGGATTGATTTGAACGACCCTCGTAGTTGTGTAAATCTGTTCGTACTAATGCAATCATAATTGCAGATATTGTAGATAAGTTGTTCAATACCACATAGACTGTCTTCTTCACCAGAAACGTTTAGAACAAATATCGCGCTTTTCTATAAGCATTCTGCTAGTTTTAGTACTTTTTCATTTGAAACATTTTTCTCGCTCGAAGTGACGTTTTGGGTCCTAATTTATAAAGTACACTGATGGCATAATTAGTTTATGCAATTATCAATATCTGACACGTTCTCTGTACCCACTCCTTATTGTAAAACTCTAATTATGTCTTCAATGGCACGCTGCACAGAAAGGCAACTGTTAATTAGCAAGGACCGTGTCTAAAATGCAGACATCACTACATTGCCCCTCCCCTCCCCACGTGATTTCATTCAGAAGACTTATATAAGCTGATGAAAAAGAAAATGCTAAGAAGGTGGTATCATTATTTACTTTACTGGAATGCAGTGGCCAGTGTCAACGAAACAGGGGTGGTGTGAAAATTATACTGTAGAACCTCTGTTTGCTGTTACATCCGAAATGTAACAATATTTCTTACCGCGCTATTTCAGGCTTCTTCTGTATATAATTTTCACAAAAATAACTTAAACATAGTGTTTTAATCAAAACCCTAAATTTTAGATTAAATTACACTAAAATTATAGAAGCACTTCGAGAAAGTAGACATTTTTAAACGTTTTTTTATATTACGGATTTTCTTCAAAAATATTCGTGTCGCATCTTTGGAGGATGCTGAGCTTATGTACCAACTTTGGTTTTAATCAACTCTTCGATTCTGCCGAAGACATATATCAGACAAGCAAACGATATACCCACGCGCGCGCACACACACACGTAAATTTGCATACACATGCGCACACATCTTTTTCTAAAAATTCCTTTCTTCGGTTCAGAAGGACCAAAAATATATATTTTCGGTGAAAACTTGACATCAAAATTTTGGATAGAATATATTTGTTTATTATACGTATATAGTAGAGAAAATTTGAAACAGCATTGAACATTCAAACCAATAGCAACGAATATCTCTGAAATTATCAATTCCAGAAAAAAAAAATGTGCCTGACGAAGTTTTGACTTAGAAAAAACATTTTAGTTTAAAAACCCCTTATAATTTAAAAATTAACTCAATGACTTAAAAATTTCTTTAAATGTAAAAAACTTAAATTGAGAGCTGTAACGAGATGTACAATTTTTCATGTAGCGAGCCTTTATCTCCTTCTAACGATGTACCAGTTATGCAAGTCATCCAGAATGAAGAGGATTCCAGAGGTTTTTCCCAGGAAAGTCAAGATAAACAGTTAATTTGTCATAAAAATTGTGAAATAGAGGTACTTCAGACACAATCGTTAGATCCCTTTATGAGAAAAATAATGTCGGCAAGGGATGTTTGGGATGGGGGAATCACTTAAAACACCGGGTATCACATCCTTGCCAGATAATGAACTTTAATGCTAAGTTAGGTATTTAACAAACTTAGTTTTTGAGTGATCTTATTTACAAATAGACACAGACAGACACAAATAAAAAGGAACTTAGTACATACAAAATACATACCTTTATCTTAAAATGTTGGGAATATCAAAACACGCATTATTTACGGTGGAATCTACTCGTACGTCGGTATTGCATTTTTGCGTGGAATACAGAACTTTCTCTGCTTATTGTAAATACCTTGTAGAGAAAGTAAAAATTCGTATGAAGAATGAATGATACTCTTTGGAAGGCGAAGTCAGACTAAACAATTCAATGCCATAGTCAGGATTTGAGCCACGGATCTTCCGGTCTCCTACTGACTCGTATTTTTCCGAGTACACCAATAGGGGACCACAATCTTAATACGACTTACGACGCGTAAGTTCGTGAATTCCCGGGCTTCAACTAATTTCCATTAATTGATCTAATAGTGGTGTGAGCTATAAACCCCGGAACTTAAAGTACTTACACGTTAGAAGTCGCTATTAAAGTAGTTCTTTCATATGTATATGAGAACTCCTAGTGGTTTACCGGGGAAAATGCTAGTCAGGTGGAGAATTTAATGTCAGGCTATACGTTTGCATGGTAGCTCAATGGTTACAGCAACTGGACGGAGACCGGGGGATCCGCGGATCAAATCCCGGCTATGGCATTGAATCTTTCAATCTGACCGACTCTACCGTTTCATACTTTGCTCTCCACACGGCTAATGTGAAATAACAACTAATTTCTAATGACACACTTCTTTAACCCGTGTAAAACTGCTCTCTCCCAAAAATAGTAGTCCTCACTCGCTGTTTTCTTCAATTCATATAAATCAAGATAAAAATATTTAGCTAAATCTGTCTCAAACTTGAACGATTTATTGCGAACATATGGGAGGGAAAGAAGGAGGGACCAATCAACAGTCTAAGATAGTTGTTTCTGTCTCTGTCTTTTTTCACCAAATTGTTTACAACATCTGGCTGGCCCCGTAGCTCAGTCAGTAGAGCACTTGCCTGCCGTGCTAGGGATCCCGGGTTCGACTCCCAGCAGTAGGGGTGGGGATTTTTCTCCGACCAAGATGATTCCTTATCTTCTCTGGAGTCTGGAAGTATGATTGAGAGAGTGAATGTGTGCGTGATCTAATGATTAAAACCCAACGAATACGAGTTAACACCTTCGATGTGTTCCAAAGGAGGACGGCCGCCGATATGACCATTGCAGTTAAAGACGGGATATAAATGGAACAAAAAGGACATCATATTTCTAATTTGAGCCATATTATATATACAGGATGTAACAAAAAGATGTGTCAAAAATTTGAGAAAACTTTTCTTGCGGTTAGGGGATAAAAGGTGTTTGTTTATTTCCTTTTTAGAGCACTTTTTCTAGTTGCATCCCATATAAAATACTCAGTGACAAAACGGTGGGAAAACAGGAAATCACAGTATATGTTCAAAATGGCCTCCATTAGCTCCAATGCATCCGCCAACCGCAGTCGCATGGACTTACTAATGCCCTGAGTTAGGTCTGGATAATTTTGTGTTGTCTGGCAGTCTTCAACAACAAAAACACAAAGAGTCTCTACATCTTGAACTGGAGCTGCATAGACAATAAATTTAAAGTGTCTACACGAATAAAAGTCTGGTGGGTTTAAGTCAGGAAACCTGCTATTCAGAAATCCATGGAAAGAAAGCCTAAAATGAGAAAGAACTCCGTCGTGCATGAACTGACTGACTACTGATGCCTGACAATCGGACTGCGTACTGTACTGTAGCACAGTGACAACAACAACGTTGAAATGCATCACCTCCACCTAATTTAATCAGATGTAAAAGGGAATGCTTACTACTGTACAAATAAACCATTTCCGTAGTGGAGCTATAGAACGAGGGCACCTACGTTCACACATCCTACCGTGTAAGCAGAGTTGTAGAAAAAAGGAGCTCTACCACGGAAGTAAACAATTTCCGGATCTATGGCCATATAAAATTTTTTATCCTCTATATGCTACTGTCACGACAACAGGCATAAAAGTTTCGGCACAAATAAGAAAACAGTCGACGGATAAAGTTTCATGGTAATAATGAGCCTTGAAAAGCAGTTAATGATAGCGCGGCTATTGTAAACAAGTGCCAGCGGGCAGCGATAACTGAGGTAAAGGACTCGCCGGCATAGATTAAGTTACGCTTCTAGAATGTGATAGAATGATTGGAAATTTCTGGACTGATAGAGATTGTTCGGGTTCTGGCTAACTTTAGGACCATCTAGAGTTACGAATTAGGTATTTAAGAACGTGACTGCTCGCAAAGTGGGGTAGTTGTGTAGCAAGAGTGTTGTTGTAACGAAAGCTAATGTAATCAGCTGTCACGGTTTGTTATTGTCATCGACATTGGAAGATTGTGTTATTATGTGATGTAATGTTGTTACGTGAGAATTGAACAGTGTATCTCTACGGAAATAAAGGAGATTTTTAATTTCTGCAACTCGGCCTTTTAATTCTACGAACCCACAAAGTCACAATACCTTATAGTTATGATATACCTTATTTTTTACACCTGTATATTCAAATAAGACACCATGAGTTTTATTTTATGCAGGATAAAGAACTAACGCTTGAAAGTTTAAATCACCACTGGATTATTAGTTTGTAATGGGCTGATGTGGAAACCCGAATATTTTCTAATAGTTTATGTAAATTAAGCAACCAAAAAGTCTTCAATCCGATCAATATAAACGTAACTAATGTTTCGGAAACTGAAAACTCCAGGAAAATAATTATTTCGTATAACATCATACTCTAAAATGCGTCAGGCTTACATTAAAAAAGTGCCAAATTCATATTTCGTTGAAGTGAGTTAACAGGATAACGTTTCCCGTAATTAAACTCATATGCTTGAAAGATGAATAAAGAGTGAAATTAAGTCGTAAATCGTCTAATATTCTTTATTTTTCAATAGGATCAAAGTGTGTGTTTTGATACCGAAATTAAAGGAATGCAATAAGTAAACCATTTAATGGACATCATAGAAATTGTGTATCTTTGTTACTAAACGTGCAAGCAGGTGCATCGGGTTGAAAAGTTGTTTTAACAAAAGAAACGGAAGAAACATGTTCAGAGCAAGATTCTAAGGGGTAGCACTTGACTTTGTTGAATATTTTATCCTTCGGACCCTTAATAATGGCATGACAAATTAGTCACAAAGGCGATCTTTGGTTGAATAAAGAGCTTCGAGAAAGTGAAAGTCACACATACACCCACGCGCAGCTGTGGTCATTCAGTCCACGGCGTGAGGCCGATTAGGGCAGTCCACTTCTTCTGTCTTGGTCGAGGGCAGACCAGAAGTGATGAGAGAAGATATTTGTTGGTTCATATGTACGTGAAGAATGAATTAAGTTTATCGAGTAATAAGCATTCCACCTTCAGTCTCTCTGAACAGTGATATATTGGTAATCATTGGTCGGCAATTTCAAGTTTGATGTTCTGATAAAAGAAGCAGTCATTAAACCAGTTTGAAACGGGCATTCCAGTGTCATTAAAAATATCCTTCTCATACATACTCACGCATACCCTGTCAGAAACCTCATTGCTTTACCCTGACCTAAACATTATTGTAGCGGAAGGTGGAACTGTGTGCCACCCATTTTATTATTGCTTCAAACTGTCCCGCCAAAGTGGAACTATTTGCTCTCCAACAATCTTGATACAAACTAGCCCCAACGTGGAACACTTTACTTACCCATAATATTGCTACAATTTTCAATTTTTGTTTTCGTCTTTTTCTATCTCTTAGACAAGACAGAGTACGAATTGCGCACTTGTCTGTGAGAGAAAAATAAAAATTCGCGCAGATATATGTAACTCTTGAATTAAATAATCCATTATATACAGCTCTTTTATTTTCATTTTTTAGAAAGAGAGAGGAAGAGTGGGGGGAGAGGCAGAGAAATGTGTAACTCTAAAAACATAATTCAAAACAAGATAGGATTTTGAGTATAAATTAAGCATTTTTTAAGGAAGCACTGAACTTCGTGATTTTGTTAATGGATGGTGAATTTCAACGAAAGCTCAATAAGTTACTAGAGGTAAAATGTGTGTGGATCTCATTAAAAGTACAATTTACATCGGTTATTTTTTCAGTGGCATTATCGATTTCTCAAATATTCCTGCTGTACGTATATTGTATTTTTAAACGTTTAACTGCTATTCCTTTAAACCTTACGATCGAAACAGCATTAAAATAATGTATGTTTAAGAATTTAAAAGCTCATACTAACAGCAATAAACATTTCGGAAATGGCTAATGTCATACACGATTTTCGTTCGTGATTTGCATGATTTACTGAGATTTGCTTTTTCAAGGTTTCACAGTTACAAACAATTCAATCTGAATTAAGGGACTACACAGCCTTCTTGCAGAAAATTTAGGATGTGGATGATATTTTTCATATCAATATATGTCTGCAAATTTTAATAACAATTGTTAGAACTATTTTGAAAGGGAAAAGTGGACAGCGATTTCTATTTAAAGGTTAATTTGGGTGGGGTACTTTTTCTTTGAAACAGTCGTGTTTAATCATGGAGGATTAACTTTTGTTTAAAATTACATTTTTCTACCTAGCGTTTTGTATGCGGTGTATAACGCTGTCGAACTGTGTGATGCTTTACCCATGAATTAGTAATTTTAAGTAAAATGTGGTGTACTAAGTATAAGATAGTTCATAAAAGTTAACGAAACGACAGAAGAACATTGAATATGGGCCTGAGATAAGGTGTAAAGATACATTGGTCTTCAGTTTGGGAAGTTCCAAATAGAGAATCAATAATCTCATTGTCATGAAACCACTCCATTCGCCTCAGCACTAAAGCACGCACGCCTGAATATACACACATACACACACTCGCACGATCTCTCCATTATCACCAGTTTAGTGCGGAACGAAGGTCAAATTAATAAAGAATGCCAGGGCTACATTTGTGAACTAACCCATAATTTAACATCTTGCTCCATGTGTAAAGAATTTGGCACAAGGAATTTTTTTGACTCCTGCTTGTCATCGTAATAACCCTCAATAGTGCAATAAAATGACGTAAAAGTTTGCAAGTATCCTTTTAGTCCCTGGCTTGTATCACAATGACGCAGGAAATGGGCGCGATAAGATATCTTATTATGCGTACTTTCCTTGATTAAAGCATTTTAGTGAGATCCTGAGATGACTAAGATGAAACAGATAACATATCTGTAGTTTGCCTTGCAAAGCTTTGTATTTGTACATAATAAATGTTAAAGCTGCATAGAAAATTCTTCTAACTAATTTTCTTTAATAAAGATAAACTTTCAGTATGTATTTATACATTGTAGATGTACGAGAATAAGTCGCTAAAACGATAACAAAACATTTATGACTTTGTAATTCAGTTCTCCTTGCATGAACATGGGAAAAAATTACGCAGCATTGAAAATTCTGGCCAATAAGAAAAGAAAATGATGGAAATATATAACACCATAAAAACTTTTATTTGTCATAAGTTGTGTGCTTTAATAAGACCAACTGTTTATTTATTTGTTTATTTTTTGCACAGTAAGATTTTGTCTACACTCATCTTCATCACTTACAAAAATTAATTCAGTACCCTAAACTTTACAGCATATTTGTAGAAAATTGAAATATAACTTATTTGTAAGCAATTATCTTAAACGTATGCCACTTCAATGAAAACTATGGATATTTATATCTGCTCTCACCAGGCTGCAATTTTTTTATCAAATGCCCGGGAAATATACCATAGGGTCATTTGATTATGGATTTTTGTAACAGACATGACAGCTGAATATAAAAACAATTTTAACACGTAAAGCAAGTCAAATGAATACATGTTCATCTTTTAGCTTACAGAATGGCACCTTTACTCATGCACGTAACATCAAAAGGACTGCTACAAATAACCATGCTACATTTTAATAACATTTTTTTTCTGAACACAAAGTCTTATACAATAAAGATAACTGTACAACTTTGCTTCTAATGTTCTTTTCAGAGTAATAAAAACTACTGTTATAGACGTGATACCAGTGGCGTGACACATTTGTCCTTGTGTTTAATGGAACAGTTTTAAACTAAATGAAGAACAGAATACACAATGTTTTACAAACTTATCAATTGAGACAGACCAAGTCAACTTAATACAGATTTCTATTGGCCATATAAATGCTCTTCTTTTAGTAATTCATTAAATTTAATCAGTGGAAACTCAGACGTGTTTTATGAAGTGTAACTTACTTTCAATTACCTATGATGAGAAGGAAATACTGTTAGAATCCAAAAATTTGATATTAAGATTTCACCGAAAATGCAGTTTTTGAGATCCCGAATTTAAAGAAAAACGTTTTCGAGAGAACATCATTTGTGTGTGTATGAATATTTTCAAGAACATTCCAACTCAACTATCGCTTACATCGGAATATAGTTCTCGTATTTTCTTTTCTTGAAAGGAATTTTAACAATTTGGTTTATGATATTTAATTTGTAACACATTACCAAGAGGAATAAAATGCATGTTTTGACTGCTATATGAAGAATATGCTTTTATTATGATCGAATTGTGAATAATTATGAAACTAAAGGAGGTCAACAAAACGTATTTAAAAAAAGGCGTGACCTTTTAAAAATATACTTCCCTGTTAAATTCCCTTAGTTTTAACTGTTTATGAAGCGTTATATATTATTGATGCTCAAAAATTTCCAGGGTTTCAAAAATTTCAAATTACATTCTTCTTTGCATGATCATAAAGAAAATTAAAGAAGGAATATGATATTTCAGAAGTGGGTAAAACGTTTTTAATTAACCAACTACTTCTGAAACGTGATATTCGTTCCTTTTCTGCCTTCATAGCATGCAAAGTTTATTCATCTCATGAAGCCCAGCATATAGACAGTATACAGTAAGCTGCTTATTTTAAACCAGGTTGTGGAGACCATATTTACCGGCCGGGAAGGACTCGACGACAATCACGTCCACCCTCCAGCATTGCACCCCATTCATGACGTCGTGTGGGCAGAGATGGAGGACGTAAGTGTTCTGAGGATAGACATCATTGGACTGTGGCGCGCCAAAGTTTAGTTTAGTTCATTATGATTTTCCGTACTGGTGTCCTATTTACTTCTATGCACCCAAAACAAAATCTGTATGGAAACAATTTCGGAGAACATTTATTGTGATTAATAAAAATAAAAAAAAAATCTTTTATTTGAATATGGTGTGCTGAATGGATATGTATATGAATTACAGTGGGTAGACAGTCATGTGATTACAAAGCATCAGATTTTCTAAGGTCTTAGTATGACATGATAAAATGACTTCTACTTTAAGGATTTATGCCTTTGACCTGTTTCCACATCAAGTGATCGAGTTTAACCATCTGGCGCCAGAGGTCCAGAGGTAGTCCTAGTCTGGCGGGGCTATTTTTCTTTTTCCCCGTCCGGGTGTCTTATGCCGCAGTACCTAGCCGCTTTGCGGCTTAACCTGCGAAATGAGCTAGTAATTGGTTTCATGTTCTGCTGGGGTGTTTGAATTTGTTGGGAAATTTGGAATGGGATGCCCTTGTTTAATTCTCATAGGCAGCTGCACTTAAGCGTTCCCCCATTTTGGGAGATACGATTTAAGTTTTAGCTCCGTTTTGGTTACGGGTTGTATATCGCTTGATCCATCAGGCGTAAAAAATTGGTCCCAGAGACATCTGGGGTTTCTTTTGGGTTAACCAAGGGGCCCCAAGACGTCTCTTGGCAGCCTGAAGGATGGCAAGCGTCTTTGATCCCTCTGATCATACCTGCCCAGGGAGTTCACTAAAGGGTTGGGGTGAATTTGGATTTTGTCTTACATAGATCGTGCCCTCTCGCGGATAGACGTCCAACTCTTCTTCTACCTTTAGGTTGGTATTGAAGTAATACCTCTGGAATCCTTTCTATGTGTTCTAATCAGTTATTTCTTATTTGATTTATTCTGTCAATTTGGATATGTTTTCGGTGCCGTATGTAGTAAAAGCGGGCGTTAAACACCCACTACACATTCATTTGGATATGTTTAATTCTCTTCTAATATCCCCATAATGTTTTTTATATTTCCCGCTACAGAAGGTAAGAATTTCATTTCGGCTGATTTTATATTTCTGATCCTATAGTTCCAATTGTCACAAGCATAAATTAACATGGGAACTGCCATAGTCTTATAGAATTTTAATTGAGTTGCTTTTAATGTTTTATTTCTCAATATTCTTCTTATTGTTCCAAAAATACTATAGAATCTGCTTATTTTTATGCTACTATTATTCTTTTGTCAGTAGGATACATGAATCCAAGATAGTTAACCTTATTTTCTGTTCTATTGTTTTATTATCTATTACTATTTTACATCTTAAGTGGTTTGTCGCTTTGAACGCTATCACTTTTACTTTCATCACTGAAATTTTCATGTTGTAATTACTGGCATGATAAAAGGTAGGGGCATAAATTCAAAGAAGTCTAAAGGCATCGGAATAGGAGCTGCTGTGTCATAATAGACTATGCGAAAATATTTGTACTTATTTATACTCTCAAAAATTGAATGTGTTACATCTATAATGACTATTCTATAAACTATTCTTAAACAAGTTTATTCTACTATCAAATGTTCTGAGATGAGCCTTCATTACACATTTACACACATTTTCATTAATAATGTGTAAGAAATTCAAGTTAAGTCTGAAGCGAAGGTCAGATTTTTAAAAAGCTGATCACCTTTTGAGGTCTTGAATTTTAATTCTCTTTGTATTGTCGCGAACCCGTATGTACGATCGCGCGGCTTGTTTACACAAAAGGAACTGATAGGCGGGCAGTGTGAAAACAAAGACCAGGCAAGCAGATAAACATAGCACAGATAAAGGTCTGCCGAAAAAGCAAACTGAGATAAATGGAAATTTCTGAACTGATAGAGATTGTTCGGGTTCTGGTTTATTTTCCAATCGTCTAGAAATTATCAGCCAGGTATTTAAGAGATTGTGACACGCCAGTAGTAGTAGAATTGTGAAACAAGAATTGTTGTAAACACATGTAACAAGAGTGCTGTAAAACGAGAGTCAGCTGTGTTTGTGTTGTAAGGAGAGCTGTTTGTTATTGTCATCGACCTTGGTGCTGTAGACTGTGATATGTGATGTAATTCCGCTGCTACGCAAAGTGCATTTCATAGCAAATAAAGAACATGTAGAATTTCGGCAAATTGGACTTTTAATTCTACGAACCCACAAAGTCACAGTATGATCAGGAGCAAAATAAAAAGGTACGTTGAATGCAGAATATCTCGAAAAAAAAGTTTTTACGCAATAAAAATATATTTGGCACAAATTGTATCATTTAATCGTCTATAATTTTATTAATGACATTTTGTCTATTCCTTACGGTTGAACAGTTATATGAAGGTCTGTCACAATATTTTCAGAAAAGCATGGCAAATATATATTTCATTTTTCATACAAAATTATTGAATTTACGCTATTTTAATAAAAATCGTTATAGACAGATTTTAAAGAAAAAAAGCAAGAAAATCGTGAAGGATTTACCAGTCACACTAATTCACTGATTAACACGTTTTTAAACACCTTCCAGCTACCTGAAGAAAAAGAAGTTTAAATAAGTTCTTACTATGTGTCAAATTACATTTAATTATAGTGTGAATGAGCAGAACTGCAAAGTATCTACTAAATATTAATAAAGTCATTTTTAATTAAAGAAAGGGCACCGAGCCACGTGTGAAAACTTGTAGTCAGTGGAAGGGGATAGTTTGATGGAAGATGTGCTCACAACGATCAAGCGACGTCCAGATTCATTCAGATTGCATAGTTGCATATTTTGCACTTGTTCTTTCTATTATAATTGGAGCAGCACATTATCTTGGAAACTGCCGTTTTTCTAAATCATGAGATCCCAACATATTTCGCAAAGATATTTTACACACACGCGTGAATTAAAGTTATGAAGTCACTCTGAATTTAAATGTTCCTCCATTTCTTGGTACATACCTACCTTTCCATCTTTCGTGAGTGGGGATACCTATAATCACATGCATTCAACACAAAGATCGACTCCATAGATCGGCTGGACTAGAGGTATGAATCCTCCGGCAAGTACACGAGGGAAACACTGGAATAGAAGAAGCCAGAAAAGTTAGAAAGAGTAAAGGAATGATACGCTAATCTCTGTTTCATATAACTTTGCCCCACTGACATGCATCACTCCGCGTGCAACTACCTTCCCCCTCACCCTAATTGGCTAATAAATTCGCGCCATAGGCGGTGCCTTCCCGTCACATTTAAACCTGCAGTAAACGTCATAATAATTGCCAGGAAGATAGATAAATCATACAAATGAGAATATGAAGGCATGCAAAAATACAAGTTTATAATGAAACTGAGCAAGTTGAAACTGAATGAATGAGCAATGAAACTGAAGCAAGTTTATAATGAAAGGAATTCGGCCTTTTTCACTGGGATTTTTTAAACCAGCACACATACCTTGCAAAAATGCTTGTCTTTCAGTCTTAAAAGTCGTGCCACGCCATACTTGTCGTATGAAACTGAAACAAGTTTATAATGAAAGGCCTTCGGCCTTTTTCACTGGGATTTTTTTAAACCAGCACACATACCTTGCAAAAATGCTTGTCTTTTAGTCTTAAAAGTCGTGTCACGCCATGCTTGTCGTGTGTCCTTCATTCATCCAAGTTTCGTCAAGGTAGTATATTTTGCGACTTGTATCCCGGTACAGTCTGATTGTCCTTAAATAACGTCTTCGCTACACAGCAATATCGCCCCAGGAGTGGTAAGTTTTCCTGTTGTCTCAATTTCATGTCGCGATGTTCCTACGCATCTAACACTCACACCTTAAGTTTAGAGCACAGCTGTTCGACTTCTCTCACTGACAAAACGGATTCTTCTCTGTGAGTGCATTAAACACATGCACCAAAATTCTTTTTTCGCCGCTTTGTAAAGGTTTTCCCTTGCGATGCTTCAGCGAAAAACTGGCGGTAGACTCTGCCTTTATACATATAATAAGTACACGCGCAATAAACAATCAATAAAATAATTTAGCTCTCGCACTCGGCACAACACACCTTCGAATGGAGATATATGACTAATCCAGTTCAAAACAAGGTCAGTGGTAAAAGTCATATAAACAAATATGTCACCACTACCACTAAAGCACGTGCTGTCGTGCCATGTGAAAGACGGGCTTCTGAGCAAAGGAGCCTCCTCTTTACTTCGTTTAAGAATTAACATGCATTTCAGATAAATCAACTCTGTTGCGTAATATATTTAATTCAAACAGTTACGAAAATATAAATTTGACAATGCTCTTCAAACATATAAAGATATATTACCATGTTAAATGACGAACTAATTTTTAGCGCACAACAGTCTATACTACAATAGCAGCCAATGAGAGGTGATAAGGTCACGAGACCGTTAAGAGATTCGGAGCAAGCTTATGTGAAACAAGGATTAGTGAGTGGCTCCACACACCAAGCTAAAGGTCAACCATTCAAAATTTCAAAGTTCCAAAACATTCAAATATAGCTTTAGAAGAAGAACAAAAATTTAATTAATTGAGATGCATATCATTGAGCAAGAAATGAAAAGCCAAATTCAAAGTGCAGAGATGAAATTTTTAAGGAAAACAAAGGGATGCACAAGGTTGGATAGAATAAGGAATGAAGACATAAGAAAGGAACTCAACGTAGACTCGATAAGTAGCAAAATTGAAAAATATCAAAAGGAATGGATGTAGCATATACAAAGAATGTCCGAAACAAGACTGCCTAAGATTGCATTCCAATATCAGCCACAAGGAAAGAGAGATGTTGGAAGACCTAAAAAGAGATGGAAGGAGCAATTATTGTGAGCCGGAACGGGCACTGTGCCCATGCCGTGAAGTGAAGAAGAAGAAGAAGAAGAAGAAGAAGAAGAAGAAGAAGAAGAAGAAGAAGAAGAAGAAGAAGAAGAAGAAGAAGAAGAAGAAGAAGAAGAAGAAGAAGAAGAGGAAGAAGAAGAATCATTGAGCAAGTTGCCGTACAACCCAACCTACGAGTAGTTTCTATTTTGGTGCGAGTGAAGTGATTCTAATTCATACTTTGGGTGACATCACAACGATGTTAAAAAACTGCAATTGGAAAAATAGCACTCTGCCCTTAGAGATTTGTTTTAGAATTTAGTTTATGTATGGTATAACGTTAAATATAAGTAAACATCTGTGAAGATGACTAAAAGCTTCACCATCTTGTATGTGTATACCTGAGCATTCACCTCACTCATCACCAGACAAATGTTATGGTTTGATTTTCAGGGATCGGTCATACTAACATGTGTCATACTAAGCACATAGTCACAGAGAAATTAGTGGGATGACAGTTGAGAAGAGTTAATCTGTTTCAGTTTATGTAACAAATGGGTTAAGTGGGTGCAACCGTTTTCTCTGCTATACTCTGCTGTTATAACACTTGTCATCCATATGACGTCATCGTGAGGAAAAACAAAAGAATGGAGACGACGTTGATCAATTGGAGTCAATGTCAAGCGATCAGAGCTTGAGAAGGGGCATGCATGTCCGACTACAAACCTTTGTATAGTGTTTACATATTATTAACATTCACTATCGCAGTAATACGCTCTCTAACGCGATTGGCTGAGTAAAGTGGCGCGATTAAATGCATACAATCAACCAAGTACGTAAGATCTGTCAATCATGAAAAGTTGCTCTGAAATGCCACTGCACTTTTTTTATGAATCTATCAGGCAGTTAAAATGAATTGCAAAATACTAGATGTTTATGCAATGAAGACTTCTCAGAAGTTCTGAGTGATGCATATTTTTGTTCTGAATAAAATAGACATTTGAAAGGCTTATTTAGTGAGATGGGAGAACGTTGGAGTATAAAGAGGAAAGATATAACATTGAGGAGAATGTTCAAAATTATTGGTCAAAATACTTAAAACTAGATGACGGTAATGCATAGAAAATATGCCTAAATACCAAAGATATACTATAAAGGAAAAAGAGCTGGTACATAGGAAATCTGCAGGAAATGTTTAGAATTGGATATATTTGGAAATTTGCATTGGATTTTGAAAAAAAAAAAATAGGTTGGGTGGCGAAGTTTATATAAAAAGGATATCAGTATTAGCTATGAGGAAAATGTAGTTTAAATAGTAGAGCACAATCATAATATGGAAAGATAGAGTCAGACTGAAAAATTCAGTGCCATAGCCCGGATTTGAGCCACGGATCTTATGGTTGCCGTCCAGCCGTTCTAACCCTTGAGCTACTATGGCCAACGTGCCTATTTGACATATTCTCCAACTGACTCGTGTTTCTCCCAGTAAACCACTTAGGAGTTCTCATAAACACATGAGACAACTACCTTAATGGCGACTTACAACGTGTAAGTACTTTAAGTACTTACTTCGGATCTTCTGGTTGGCGTCTAGCCGCTCTAACCCTTGAGCTACTATGGCCAACGTACCGACATGACATTACGTTGGCCATAGTAGCTCAAGGGTTAGAGCGGCTGGACGCGGCAACCGTGGTTCAAATCCCGGCTACGGCATTGAATTTTCAGTCTGACTCTTTCTTTCCATACTTTAGCCTACACACGGTCAGTGTGAAAGAACAATTAATTTCATTTATTTGACCTAATAGTGGTTCCCGTAGAGGAGTGGATCCGTCCCCTTCAGCTGCCGTGGTGCGGGCACTGCGGACCCCTAGCACTCGTGGTACCTCTGACGTTACTAGAGGAACCTCGGGCCGAACATTCGAGCCCCTTCCTGATTGGGGGCTGTTCGAATTGGGTTGGGCTCGAGGGGGCAGTGTGTTCCCGACACCCACGGGAAATTGGGTATGTACCTGCGGCCAGGCTAAGGCCGCCCGGAGGGGGTAGAGGGTTGCCTAATAAGTCCCGGGTACTAGCCCGCAGAGCCGGTAGAAGGTGTGCTAGATCACCAGGCGGCCCCAACGAGGTTTTCGGTAGTCTTCCCTGCGGGGTTGACGCGCGTAAGTGGCGTATCCACTTCCACCCGTCTTGATTTTCGAGTCAATCGAGGGGGGGGGGGTTCGACTCCAGATATTGCCCTATGGAAAGAGCTCCGGAGCTTCATCTCCCGGGTAGAAGGAGGCCCGCGTCCTTGGTCCTATGGGTTCAGGACTAATAGGAGTAGAACCTCTGGCGTAAACATGTAAACACCTAATAGTGGTTAACTATAAAGCCTGGGCCTTAAAGTACTTACACATTTTAAGTCGCCATTAAGGTAGTTGTCTCGTGTGTTTGAGATTCGTCTCTTTCAGCTGCCAAGGTGCGGGCGCCGCGGACCCTTATCACTCGTGGTACCTCTGACATTACTAGAGGAACCTCGGGCCGAACATTTGAGCCCCTCCCTCTGGGAGCTGTTCGGATTGGGTTGGTCTCGAGGGGGCAGTGTGTTCCTGCCACCCACGGGAAATTGGGTACCTCCGGCCAGGCTCCGGCCACCCGGAGGGGGTAAAGGGTTGCCTAATAAGTCCTGGGTGCTAGCCTGCAGAGCTAGTAGCTGATGTGCTAGATCACCGGCGGCCCTATCAAGGTTATTTGGTAGCCGGTTCATTAAGGACCGGCGCGTAAGTGGCGTATCCACTTCCGTCCTGTCTGCCGTGTGCAGCGGGCGGGGGGGGGGGCAGTTTATAAAATAGGTACTGTCCTACGGTTGAAGACCCGAGAGGCCCGGGTTCTGGTCCTACGGGTCCAGGACTAATGGGAGTAGATCCTCGCACTTAATGTCTCGTGTGTTTATGATAACTCCTAAGTGGTTTACCGGGAAAAACACGAGTCATTTGGAGAATTTAATGTCATGCCGGCACGTTGGTCATAGTAGCTCAAGGTTTAGGGTGGTTGGACGGCCACCAGAAGATCGTGGTTCAAATCCCGGCTACGGCATTGAATATTTCAGTCTGACTCTATCTTTCCATACTTTAGCCTACACACGTACAGTGTGAAAGAACAATTAATTTCCCACAATCATAATAGTTTGGGGAAAGATTTATAGATATACAATCAGTTTGGCGGATTGCGGTCCTGTTTTGATGCGCTGATATACTGTTTCTAAAATATACAAACATAAATTTTCTTTGTTTGTTTGTTTCTTTTAGTTAAACGGTACGATGAATGAATAAAATGAATGATATGGCGCTCAAATTAGATTGGGGTCCACAGAGCCTAAAGTTATCCCATATGCGTCTTTACAGATAAGTTAAACCCAGGAAAAATATCCTATTCGGGTAAGTGGAATCTCCGAGTTTCGAACATAGAAGTTATTGAATGTGAAAAAAGATACGCTATACCCCACACAATAAAGGGGGGATTTTATCTTTATTGATATAAAGAGCTAAAATTTGATCTGTGTATTTCGGATATTGACAGAAACACTCAACTGATTTTGATAACCTTTTAAAAATGAAAATGTATATTCTTTTTGACGGATATGGGCCATAAAACACCTATATTTTCAATTCATAAATTACCTGCCTTACCTGCCTCACGTTCAAGAGGTCCCGAGTTCGAATCTCGGTCAGGGTGAGTTACCTGTATAAGATTTTCCGGGGTTTTCCTTTATAATGAAAGACGAATGTCGGGTAACTCTAAGCTCTATGGACCCTGGGTTCATTTGAGCATCATTTCCCCCAGTTCATTCACCATCGATTCATCGTCCGATATGACTTAACGTTGGAGGACGTAAATCACAGAAAAAAGGACCAAACAAATTTTACGTGTTAGAACACGAACACATTGAAGTTATAAAATGAAGTACATACTTACGAAGAAGGCTTTGACTCTGCCACTGAATAAATATAGCTATTACTTTAAGAAAATGCACGTAAAATAAAGAAAATGATAAAATGTAAATGTTAAAGAGGAACGAATCTGGTTTAGCTCTAAGATACGCGTTTGATATCAAACCCAAAATATGTTAACAGCCTTCACATAAGAATTTGTGTTATTACCTTTGTATTTATGTCGTAATCAAGTTCGTCATTATAATTGTATAACGAGAGAAAACTGCGTACATCAAAAAATGTGAACCGATATTACACACACACACACACACACACACACACACACACACACACACACACACACACACACAACTATGTTTTTTGTCTCATTAAATAATTAAGAACAGGCTAAAAGGATTACGGTTTCACTTGCTCTGATTAGTTGTGCAAATTTGAATGTTTTTACCGATGATTATTCTACCACCAAATGGTACTTGTAGCATATGCAGCATTTCCAAACTTGGAAGATTATCAGCATAAGTTAAGGCCAGACGTTTCACCACACTTCAAATCCTTTTGTTAGAATATCAGTGTTTTTTATCTATGATTAGGAATAGCAGGGGCTTTATAAAATTGCAATAATAATGGTAAACGGGAGGATTAGCCACAAAAGTCCATATTATTGTTTCATTATTTCATAAATAATGGGGAATGTGGGATTAAGATTATGATTTACGAGGGCCGTTCAATAAAGAATGATAATAATTTTTTACGGTCATAATTCTTCGCAATAAAATTCAATCTTATATTCTGTTAGCTTAATGTGAAACAAACACGCCGTAGTAGTGTCATTGTTGGTACTCCTGGTTCCCGCCTGTGAGAACCAGGCAAGTTCAGACATGTTCAGTATCGCCTACCGCTGCAATGATGGTAACACGCGTGGAACAATATGCGGCTTTGAAATTCTGCTTTCGTCTCAACAAATCTTCAGTTGAGACCTATACAATGTTACAGGAGGCCTATGGAGAGTCTGTTCTTCCCTACAGCACAGCTCGAAGGTGGTTTAAAATGTTTAAAGAGGGGAGACAATCAATTTCAAAGGAAGGTGGACCCGGTGCTCCAGTTACTGCTCTTACGGAAGAAAACATCAACACTGCTGCTGCCATTGTGAGAGAGGATAGCCGAATTACCTTAAGATCACTTTCTGAAATACTGAACATTTCATTGGGTGCCACATTTCCGTAAAGCAGGCTGGATGCTGCTCCACGAAAATGCGCGGCCGCATATTGCCAACGTTGTTGCTGAATATCTTACAAAAATCAACATGAAGTGCATCCCTCATCCTCCCTATAGTTAAGATTTAGTGCCATGTGACTTTTTTCTATTCCCTAACTTGAGGAAAGCCTTCGTGGGAGGCATTATCCATCATCAGAAGCAGTGGTGAAGGCTGCGGAGGCAATTTTGAAGGATCTCTCAAAAATGGTTTGCAGCATGTCTTTGAAGACTGGCAGAAACGCTGGGACAAGTGCATCGCATTGAGGGGAGACTATTTTGAGAAGGACCGTCAAAATTATGAGGATGAGTAACGGTAGGTTGTCAAAACATTGTGATTGTTCTTTATTGAACAGGCCTCGTATATGGAAGAGATTCGGCACTGTAACCAATCTTGATCTATTGTACCTATGCCCCCAAGTGGAACATCCCGGGAAGGAAGAATGAGGCGAGAGGAGACAGGGCGGCCGTCTCAAGGAGCCACGACTGTGTGGGGTCCCTATGCTCTATCGGCCTCAAAAATGTGTGCATATGTCAACATTTCCCCGTAGCACAACTTTTACAGTGAGCGAAACAGTGAAGCGCGAGTGGAAATATTTCGTTATTATGCATATATTATCACTTATTTTATATATTCAAGTAATGGACGGGGTTAATAATCACGTAATTCAAACTCTAAAACATTTAAACATGAGTTTAAATATTTTCCTTTCATTTCTTGTCACGTGCAAACCGCCCCCTCCCACAAAAAAGGGAAAAAGAAAAGGTAGTAGGAAAAGGCCGTGTAGTGTTTTAGAGCAAGCGGATGATTTTGTTAAGAGTGCTATTCGCTTTAAAGTGCACAGTTTCTTTTTAAATAAGGAACCTCCTACTGTAGATAATGTAATGAATAGTGACCCAGATCTTCTAAATTTTAACAAAACCACATCCACACTTTGCTGAACGATAATGGGTTTCGGTTTTTAAACAGAATGAACGTAATAATTGAGCGGGAAGGCATTATGGTATGGGGAAGACTTCACCCGAAATCTTTGAGACATTTTGATGTAGAAGGGCGCACAATTGATTACTTATATGAAATCTGGATAAATGAGGGATATGTCACTTCAAAGGCTTGGACACATACAACTAGAGAGTCAAAGAAAGGTGCATTTTTTCTGGGCTTCACAAAGATTCAAATAATCCAACTGGTAAGGGTAAGCGCTTAATTATTTTGCATATTGGCAGTGATAACGGGTTTCTTGGTGGGAAATATAAACTCAGATTTACGTAAGTTTTTACTCACAAAATTATATTTCATAACTTTTTTTTGATCGTTTCTTTAATTAACTGATTAAGTTTATTTAATAAACATGAGCCGAGTGCTTTTCTAACACTGCACTGCTGCAGAGGAGGGTATAAGAGTTGCGATAGGGGCAGATGTAAACAACTGACGGCAGCTGACGTGTTCGTTGGCGGAGCGATACAAATCACAATGTTTATGTATACTTTAAACCTGGAGGGACTACACTTTTACATAGGTGGAAACCTCCTCCGGTAGACTAGGACAACGAATATTCCCTCCTACTGTAGTTCGGAAGCGCTCTAGCAGCCGCTTCGGAGACCGGCAACCTACCTACCGGAGGCATCCCGCCATGCACCGCCGAAACACCCACCGACACTTCTACCCTGAAAGAGACCACCAGATGAGAGATGATGTGAAATGGAGGGACAGGAAAATCGGAGGATGTAATTAACCTACCCAGCATTCGCCTGGCGACCCGGGAAAACCTCCGAAAATACCCTTCGGCCACGGGAATCGAACCTGGGCCTCCCGAATGCGGGCCACCGACGAAACAGCTTGAGATGGTAAATATAACTGAAATTAATTCGTCATTCGGGTTTAGGAAAGGCTAATACTAGTAAATCATCTCGTATTATACGAGTAGTGGAAACTATAAAACAGTAAAACAGTAAAACATACAGAGACAGTATCTGGTAAAGCGGTATATATTAGGTTCCAAGAGTTTCCTGTTCCTCTATGTCACCCCTTCTTCCCGGGGTGCCCAATCAGGGTTATATACAAAAGCTCTATAGGTCGAGATGCTAAATTCACCTCTGGACCTTGTCATAGAGTAATATTCAAGGTGGTGTGTGCCAGTGTCGGAGGGGTGCCCTAAAACTTAGGTTTTCATCCAAATTTCCTGTCTCAAATATGTCATTTCATGCATAACCAGTGTCCACGGTTTGTAGTGCCATTTGTAGCAACCAGGATATTGAACACTACTATAAGGTGACCTAGAATAAACTACCATCTTGTATAGTAAAAATTGTGTGCAGAGAAAACTAATAGTTGGAAAACTTCTTAAGAGACCAGGTTATAAATTCATAAAAAACTTTAAAGAAGGACAAAATAGGAGATTGTAACGGGAGGTTTTGTTTTGTGATCTGAATATTAGTGGACCATGAAATGACAATATAAAAAAGTGATGAACGGTTGCTAGGGAAAAGAAAATCAATAATCTTGCTTGATGTGGAAAGACGAAATTTTTTGGATAGGGAAGAAGAAAATCAATAATCTTGCTTGATGTGAAAAGACGAAAATTTTTGAATAGAAGAAGAAAATAAATAATCTTCATAAGGAGATATGTGTTCTGAAATCTTGTTAGTGATAAGTAGACGTGCAGGAGTAAGGAATTTTATGTAATTAATGGAATCTTTTTATTAAAGAAGTAAGAATTTATCGATATGCTGGAGGTAACCTTTCTTGACTAAGAAAAAAAGTTCAAGTAAAATTTAATCCTGGTAATACAATTAAATTCTTTGTTACGATTTTGGACTTCTCCAAAATTGTATTTATTTCACTCTGAACCACACCTGGAAACGAGAGATCTCATGACACTTATTTAAAATAAAATGATACAATTGGTGACCAGAAGAAACTGATAGCCGCAAAAACTCACACGAGAAGAGGAAGAATTGTGCTTCCAACATAGAAATCTTGCGTCATATTGCACCCGAACGTGTGACTGATAAAGATGGAGAGAAATTAACTACGGATAGGAAAATTAATGCTTCATAAAACCAATAGTTGGAAAACTTCTTAAGAGACCAGTTTATAAATTCATAAAAACTTTAAAGAAAGATAATATTGGAGATAATTTGAAAATGGTAATTAATTTTACAACTAAGTGCAAGCTTCCAAAGTTTGCGAATAATATTATAAGGAACTGTAAATTATGTTTCAAAGAAATAATAATTTGTGTTGCATAAAGAGAATATTATATACTTTCTACTAGAAATTTCTGTAAACAAGTTCGTCGTAACTTCCTTTAGGTTGGTCAATGCAAGCTGTAACAATCTAACTTGTGGACAGTAATGTACTATATATATATATATATATATATATATATATATATATATATATATATATTAAAACTGTGGTCAAAATTCTACAATATAAACTTTGGGAAGAATAGAATATAATATATGTATATTGATAAAAGATTACAATGGTATGCAAGTCTGACTTTAACAAATCAAAGAGCATTATATAAAGGACAACAGTTGTATGTCATTCACTTGTTAGGTTTCCTGCATCCTTCTGCAATGATAAATAGGGCATAAAGGTCACACTTGTGATTTGAGCCCTTTCTTTCAGGGCATTAGAAAATAAGATGAGATGTTAATACTTCTTGAGCTGAACATTTCGGACAGGTTCTCCTCATCAATCATGGATGAGGTTGAAGTGACCGATTTGCAACCTGGTAAGTAGGTCTTTTTGTTTTCTTTGATATAACCAGTTATGTAATAGATATTCACTGTTTCTCCCAGTGATCCAGAATATAGATTTTAAACATCTTTTTCACTCCTGAAGTGTACCATTTACTTCAGTTTTAGTTTGTTTCAGTCTCGTAGTATATTTAAGTACCAGTCATTGTAGTGATAAAATAAATGTTTATGAATACTGTGAACGGTGGTTTCTTAAAAAAACTATTGGCAACAGCAGTAAGCTTTGGTAACCAACAATGAACACCAGGCCCACCTCTGTCGTATGGAGATGTGTCTGCCTCACACTGAAACCATTATTTATGGTCAGCCCCAAACAAAAGTTGTTTATAAATTTTGTAATGTTGCTTAAAATTTGAAAAATATGAAATGCTTGTGTAGTATAATTGAAAATAACTACGAATATAAGACAGAATTAAGAAATCAAAAATTGATATATAACTAATCATTGAGTGGTTACTATAGGGATGGAATAAACTTCCAGAATATGCTACTGGAAATTCTCTCTCTCATCGAGGAAGATGTGTATCAGAGAACGTTGTGCAAAATTGTATTTTCAATTTATTAGTTATGTTTGTGAAATAAATAACAACCTTTAAAGTAAGCTTTGGCATGGAGTCTGAGAAGACCACAATTAAACGTTTATGTTTTTGAATGCTTATTTCAATTGTTCTGAGAGGCACAAGGTTCACATGAGAAGATATAAGCGATAATAGTTAATTTCTGAGGTTGAGGAGGTGACTATGTGCATCCAGATTTTGAGTCCGTTTTGGTCCATCGGTGTGATGGATTGGTATTTCTGGTGAAACCAGCAAACTACTTACAGGACAACTAAATTGGGCATATTATGCATATTATTATTTGTAACAGGAAATAAAATGTCCGCATCGGTAGCGTGGTGGTAGAGTGTCTGCCTCACGTTCAAGAGGTCCCGAGTTCGAATCTCGGTCAGGGTGAGTTACCTGGATAAGGTTTTTTCCGGGGTTTTCCCTAATCCTGAAAGACGAATGTCGGGTAACTCTAAGCTCTATGGACCCTGGGCTCATTTGAGCATCATTTCACCCATTCACCCATTGCATTCATCGTCCGATATGACTTAACGTTGGAGGACGTAAATTACAACAACAACAACAACAACAAAATCACGCTGTATACTGAGCCTTGAGGAAGATTTTTCGTCATTTCCATGCAAAGAGACACTTTATCTGCGAACTTTAGGTACCTGCGAGCCAAGAAAGTGATCAGTTTTTGCCATAGCTATACGTAAATACTGGCATTAATGGCTCTAAATATATTGAGTGTAGTGTTAATTGTACTATTAAGTATAAACAAAGTAACTTATAGATAAATGGTAAATATGAGCTGTTAAGGGCATTGCACAAAATTATGCAGTCACTATTCTTAATTTAAGATAGAACTTTATCTGACCACGATTGCATAATGATGTTTCTGATTGTAGCAGGTAATCTATTATATTGATATCACTTAGGACGTCAAAGCATGTCCACGTAATGTATGTATCGTGATCTGTTCTTTTGGTGAATGATATGTGAAAAACTGCTGAAGAAAATAAATTAGACTTTTCTATTTAATAGAAGCGAGGCAAAAGCTTAATAACAATGATGATGATGGTGATGATGATGATTAATAGTAATAATAATGATAACAGCTTGTTAAAAACCTTGTTAGCACGAAATTTTATTAATGGAAATGTACATACCTTTTCTTCCTAAAATGCTTTACATTTTAGTATATTTTACAAAATATTATTGCAAAAGCTTGACTTCTATCTATATCTTGTTAATCAAGTTAAACGTTTGTAGACATTTTTTCATTAGATGTTTTGTATTAGGTACAAGCGAGCATTACATCTGTAAATAACAGCTTGCTATTTGCTGATTGTAACGTTCCATTTATTATGACATCACGAGGAGCTGGAATGGTGACTAAGACACTTAAAATATAGAAAAGTATTGGGAAATTCAAAGCAATGACAACAAATACCTCGGAAATGGGTATCGCTACAAAACTATTTAGATTAGGTGTTACAACAACCAGTTGAGGCTGTGATGAAAACATCAGGAAATCGGTCCCGGAGAATTTCGACATTTTAAACAGATAAATGGAGCTAGTTACGAAGTTTTGTAGTTTATTTATAATATTTGGATTGCTTCATTGTCAGTAGCTGCAATTTTTTATAAAATATGTAAATTCTTTGTATAATTTTAATAACGTTATGGTTTACAATTACAACAAATTATATAAAATCCTTTCATATCGCGGAGGTTCAAAGGAAACTTGACATAAAACTGAAGATTTGTATTTTATTATGCATGTGATGTATTAAAAATTTTAATTGAACTCATTAAAGCACTTTGTATAAAATAAACATTAATACATTTTATAAGTAAAGGGCAGTAGGGGGTGAAAAATTTACCTGAAAATATTATTGAAATGAACTTAAACTACACAGATCGCTTGAAAGTTTTTCTTCACTCATAGGACCTCAAAACATTTCCGGGTGAAATATCTAAATCAAAAGTTTGAATGGTGTCCTATGGATAGGTGCTAGAGAAATGAGTAGTTCCAATACTGAAAGGTGCATTAGAAAATGGCAGTATATAGGTAAAGTTTGCTCAATAAATCAGTTGTTTTTAAATATTTTTAGCAACAAATGAAGAGAACTGCACGCAACAGAGGCACTTTGTGATACACTTAGAGGTGGTGAACAATGAAAGTCTATAATTTTATTTCTATTACAAAGCTATTTATGGAATCACCTTGCCGATAAATACTTTACTATTTTAAACTCACAGTAATTAAATATATGTATCTTTCACATCATAATAAAACCAATTCGCAACTTTATTCTGTATATCTTAAATTATCTAAATGAAGGTTCTAAACTAGTAAGTAATTTGATACTTGAATATGGGATTACGGGAAATTCGATACTATGTAAGGGGACTTCCCAAAAATTTGTTCACAAAACCAAATTTAGATGCACTGTGCTTCATTAATCATATTTGTCATAGCCCAATATGCATCATCATATCATGATTGAAAAAAAAATATATATCTACTCATAAATGTTAGAGATAATTATATTGTTAAATGAGTTCACAGAAATCACATAATCATTACAAGACAACGTAGAGCAAATTAGCAACTTTGCTCCGTTTGTCTTTATCACCGCAGCTCTTCACCTCACACTTACTTAACCATTAAACCATTATTAACCATTAAAAAGTAATTCCCGTGGTGTTGTCAAACAATACCTCACAAAATGAAGACATTCAATACAACTATGAACACGTTAGCAGTTTAGATAACTTTGAACAGATAAGCATTTAATAAACTACGAGTATAAAAACATAACTATTTCAACAAAGTTTAACATGAAGTACTAAAACTAATACAGTAAAATATGGAAATAGCACACAATTTATTAGTATCATAAACGCTTTACACAAATAACTTTCTTCTTAAAGGCTTCCTATGATAACCCCTTCTGTTTAAAATTTAGATAGATATGAGTTTAAGAAATTGGATTATAATTTAAAAGGGTGGGATTTCAATTATCAGGGAACATCTTCTTTTCTGTTGACGACTAAGAGATGATTGCCCAGGACACTGAAGTCCTGAATCATATACGTTGAAAGCTACGACAGAACAGAATACAGTGATAGGAATATATTTGAATAATATCGTATATATGAGTGTGGGTAGTGTTGAAATAGTATTTTGAGAACATAACTTATTTAATTATTTATTTATTGATATCCCAGAACCGTAGCTCATGCTGGGGAACGGTACAACTTAAGAAAAAAAATTTCTATCATTGTTACAGTAAGCTATATCTTCAAATTTAGAAATGGTTATGTAAAAGAGATATTCCAAGGAAAATGAACAATAATGTACGAAGATAATCCGTTACAGCGAATTCGTAATAGTTCACAAAATGAATCTAAATAGTTAATGTGCAACACAACAGTGGAGGTTGTAAATCTCTATGGTGCCGGTAAAGTGATGTATACAAAAGAAAACTTAAGAGCTATTGAAATGCATTTCTGGAGATGAGCATCAAGCTAATCAATGAAGAAAAGATAAAGGAAAGAAAATAAGTATTATTACGTATAGTAATAAGTACCGGTGCCGGTAACAAACAAAAACCAAGACCAAGTGAAAACTGGATGGAGGAATAGAAAAACGTGACTTGGACTAAAGGATGAACAACATCCCATTAGTTATGTTAACAGAATTACTGACACTCAGATTTTAACTCTGTTAAGTGATATAGATATAAGTAAATAGTTATAATAGATGATTTATGTATATTAGAATTAATGCAGAATGTCATAAGCATGAGATACAGTCATTAGGTAGACAGAGTAACATTTTGTCGTGAGTCATTAGCGAATTCCTTAATGTAATTATCAGGGTTAGGAGCTTTTGGTACAAATTTCATATGAAGAAAGAATGGAAAAGCTAATGAAATAAGGTAGAAGCGACACAAAATGTTTGTTCCACTCAACTAATTAAAAACAATCTATTTTCTGCTCGAGGTCATTGACTTATAAGTAGATTAAATTATCACTCACCAGAAATAAGAAGTACAGGAAGCTGTTGTAGTTCAATACATTGAGCACATCTACATTTTTAAACATTAGTCTGTTTCTGTTAGGCAATAGAATCTCTTTGCATATGCAGAAGTTTCTTTTGACATCCACAGAAATAAGTGGGACAAACTTCGTATTCACTCGGAATGGTAACTCAACAGGTGTGACAAATTTCTCAACATCCAGATTCCTTTGCTGAAGAACACTTAAGTTCGTATTTGGCAAAGCTCATTAACTGATCCCTTACTGAAGTAAAAATATTCTATTGTTTTTGCTTTTCAAGACCTTGTTCTTCCAATTATGTATTGGCTGCAGTCAGTTAATTCTAACCACGGACACAAAATAGTTGTGTCTGCAAATTATGTACGTTTTCGGTAGCAGAATTTGCTGGATCTCGGAAATCGCACCTGCATTGGCTGGATCCAAAGAAAACAGATACCCCTTAACCTTGTAAAACTCTTCACAAAACATAGCAACACACTGAATGTACGATATCAAGTGAGTAATGGCTCACGGTAGGCTAGTGACTTTCTTGTGGGTAACAACAGGACACGAAGCTTTCTGTAGAACCTTCTTCCTGCAGAGATGAATTTATTTGCAAATTACATATCTCTTGTGAAGGTCATGGACTTGACATTTCACGTGTTTTAATTTATAAAACAAAGGTTTCAATAGTTAATTACTGAAACCATGTGTGGAGTCTGGTTCCCTAACCTCGGAAGTTTTTCAAACACAAATTCCACGGATATATCTTTTGACCGAAGTCCATGATTGATTGGATTAATGAACTGGCATTGGCTTTATCTAATTCATATATTTTTGAACAACATGAGCTTAAGTTTCTCCCCTGATAGAAAAAAAAAAAAACTAAAAGTGCATCGTTCCATTAAATCTGTAGTTTCATCCAATATGATTCCTACATGACAATCACTTTCTCCTCAATTATTTATACGTTTCTTGGTATACAGGCTCCATGATTTTTTTTCTTATAGTACTCTCATCGGACAGTGAAGTATTTGTATATTTTTAAAGAAATTCTTTGAAATCTGGATGGTTTACTTTATTGAATTCCCATTGTGTAAGAGCAGCACACAAACCAATGTTGAAGTCCTTCATACTTAAAATTTTTGAAATACACTGTTCAAATGCTTTCCTCATTAAAGGTTATCGTGATTTATTTATTTGAAGAGACTTATTTTTGGATGCTTAGAAATGGAAATATGTTATTTGTTGCAGTTTCATTGGGTTTCTGTTTAATTGCATGCACTACACAATGATATACATTTGATTCTATGGAAACGTGTTTGAATATCTGAAACAGAAAACTATCGGGACTTGAACACTTCCGGCATGGTGAAATCTAGTAACACACTCGTTTAGTAAGAAATTTACACTCACGAACAACATACTATTGATTCTGGTAAAAGAAAAGAAGAAAAAAAGAAAGAAAAAAGGTGGAAGTGAGAGTAAAATAAATTGGGCATAGACAACATTATATTCCATTGTTGCTACATTTGATGGATTGAAATATGCATTTTCATTCCCGGAAGCTATTTGCTTTGGTAAAGCGAGAGGTGGATCTATGTACATATTATTTTGCATGACTGTAGGTGTGCTTTCAGTCCCGTGTGTGCTGAAGTAAAATAGATTGTCATATCTTGTTATAAATGATAAAATGCACTCTAAAAGATTATTTTAAAGCTAGAGTATAAGAAAAATGGGGGAAAGGGGGATTTACCGTTGAGAGGAAAGGGATAAAAGTACCAAAAAGAGAGAGAAGGTGCTACAGCAGTACTTCCTTTCTCATATAGAGAAAAAATTCTCATTATGGCATCTTTTCGAAAAGCTTTAATTTACCCTAACGGAAAACCTGTGTACACGAAGATCTTAACCCTGGTAATTATGATTCTAGAGAATTCACTCAACCATTAGCTTAAACGTCAGATCCTGGAAAGGCTATTGCACAGACAAGAATAGAACTCTTAAAAGTAGAACAGGACATGAAATTTTTGGAATTTTAGGAAAGCCGTAGCATTTTAGATACAAATTAGCAACTTAAAAATTTAAAAAATATGTGTAGGAAGGTTTTGGCGAATAATACTTGTAGTCAGGACCTAATAGAAGAATGCGTATCGGCCGCTCCAGCGTTTAAAACCCGCAATTGCGTTATATGTAAAGATTTATCGCTACTTTCAGGTTAGCATTCCAGCGACTAACGGCACATACGTTTTACATGATTATTACTGAATCAATTATTATTTTTAAACTTTAAGGGATATATTGATATATTTAAAGGATATAAAGGATATGTGTTTTATATTAATAACGCAAGCCATATCGGATGATGAATTAAGTGAATGAAATGATGCTCAAATGAGTCCGACATTCATTTTTCAGGTAGGAGAAAACACCTTATTCAGATAACGCCCTGACCGAGATAACTGGACTTATTGAATGAATCAGTGATTTGTAGAAGAATCACATATTTGTAACTTCTGATTTATAGCAGTTGTGTATCTACAACGATTCTTGAACAATATATAACACTTTTTATATGTCCATATATACTTTTAAATACAATTTAGTCACTGATACTAACTGGCGATACTTAAAATGTTTATTTCATAATATTCACCTGACTTTCTTTTCTATTTGCTTTAAATTCGTATCGATTATACAGACGTGTGCAAATTATTAGACTCAATGGTGAAATTTTTAACATATACCGTTTACTTTCTATTCATTTAACAGAAATAATATTAAAAATGATTTTTTCAACTCTTGGTATTTTGTATGCATTCCTTTAGCCTTTATTACTATTTTGATGCGTTTACGAATGCTCTCTGCAAGTGTGGAGCACTTTTCCTTTATTTCTTCATCCCTGTGCCAAATGCTTATCAGGCCCTCAATAAGCTGAACTTTTGCTGTTATTTTCAATTTTTTCAGTCTCTGTTTAACAATACCCCACAGATTCTCTATTGGATTTAAATCAGTGCTATTCCCCGGCCATGGTAGTTCTTTTACATTGTTTTCTTTGAAGAACTGGGTTACAGATTTTGCTCTATGGCAGGGAGCACTGTCATGCACGAACACAAAATCACCATTTGGAAACCATTCATTACTTTGCGGAAATAGTCTTGTTTCTAATACACTTTTATACTGTTTGTGCTCCATAGATCCCACAACTATGTATAATCTTCCAGGTCCATGGACAGACATACAGCCCCAGACCATTCTTGATGTTGGGTGCTTTACTCTTTGATCGGCACACTGAGGGGAAAATGCTTCTTTATCTGCCCTTCTCACATATTGGCTACTCTCTTCACATACTTCAAATATGGATTCATCTGAGAAAATTACCTGAAACAATAGAAACTTCTATTAATATTAAACAGTTTTAAAATTGCTCAAAGATAATATAACAAAACCAGCAATGAGAGAAACAAAAATTAGGCTGTTTATTTCATTTCCATAAAATTTACATGTACATATTTTAATTATATGCTATATACAATTTTAATACTATTTACCTTTCTCCAAAATTCCACTCGATGTTTCTGCGTCTCTTTGACCCATTTTAAACGTTTTTTTTTTTTTTTTTTTTTTTTTTTTTTTTTTTTTTTTTTTTTTTGCCATTGCAGGTGTCTAGCCTTTTTACGAGGCCTGCGTGCTGGTAAACCTGCTTCACGTAATCTTCTGCGAACTACTCAGGCTGATATTTCTGTACCGTACTGCTTTAGTAGATTATTGAGGTCAATGCTGGTTGCTCTTCTATTTTGTTTTGCCACCTGCAAAAGTTATCTTTGTATCCTTCGTGATAGCTTCCTTTTCCTACCGCATTTTCCATCCCTTTGTGAGGTCAACGTCTCACCGAATGTCAAAGCTTGATTAATGTGACTAACAGATTCTTGTGAAATACACAATTTCTTAGCTATTTCACGTTGTGAATAAAGAATTTACTTCAAAAGACTCTCAGTTACAGCTACTTTCCTTGGGGATACTTCAGAAGTTTTACCCATAACCTCACTTTTGAATCAATGCGAATGCTAAGGATGAGATACACGACGTTACCTGGCTTGAGATCAATTAATAATACATACTGAGGATATATTAGCCATAAAACACAATAAAGGCAAATATTAACAATCTTCAGTTACTACATTCACCAAATAGAAGCAATATCACCAAACAGTTGAATAAACACACATTAAGGAAATGACTACTCTTAATTCAGAGCTACCACCATATTACTATAAGTAACAGAAAAATCCCCCAGCTGTTATTAAGAGAGAAATTTCAATGAATATGCTTCATATTATAGCAAGGAAAAGAATTACGACAAATTGAAATAGGTTACGGGGTAAATAACTATTATTTTGAATGTTAAACTGAAGCAAAGTAAAAAAAAAAAAAAAAAAAGAACCATATGCTAGAGAAACTGCTCATTTACATCTTAAATGTTCACTTAATTCCTTTAGATCCAGTTTCATGAAAACTTAGAATTTTTGTTCCTAAATTTCCTCACGTTAAGCTCTGGAACTACACGGAGAGGAAGCTACTATCTTACTATGAAAAATAAGTAATATGCAGAGATTTACGAAATTGACATTGCGTTATCATTCACGGACGTTCTTTACTTAATATGGTTCTCGGCGTCCCATTTCAAAATGGGCGTGAGAGACTGTTTAATATTGCTCAGAGATGTCTTTTATCAGGTTTGAGACTCTTTTACATGCATTACATCTATGACACGCGACCATCGGCTCTTCTTCTATTTCCAAAGTAGCCATGCTAATAATTCTACGCCCGGCAAAAGTCCATTGCCCACCGTTTGGTTTGAAACTGCTATCCTAGAAAGCAGACACAATTGTGATATCTCCCGCTGGAGAAAACGTTACTAACATGTGCGTAGCATAATTGTTGTTTTCTTTTGTTGTTTAATAAATGAAATTGTTCTCTTAGTCTCTTCTATAGAACATTTAAATAACATGATTTATTTTAACACCAAAATTTATGAATAAAATTCCGACTTTACTATTATTTATTCCTATAGCCCTCGGATAACTTTCGGAGTATGTTATCTGCCAATTTTCTTATTTTCCAAAGAGGCTAACTTGATTCCTGAGAATTTGGAATCTTCGTACTTACCACCTTCAGCATACCAAGCAGGGTGGCTAAGGCGTTTCGTCTGTGGCCCGCATTCGGAAGGTCCGGGTTCGATTCCTACCTGACCCATAAACTTTTCTCGGGATTTTCCCGAGTCGCCAGGCGAAAGCTAGGTAGGTTAATTATATCCCCGGAGTTTTCTGTCCCACTATTTCATCTCCATTATCATTTCACATCGTCTCTCATATGGTGGTATCTTTCAGGTAGATGTGTCAGCAGATGTCTCTACGTTGCATGGCGGGATGATATACTCTTGGTAAACACTTCCTCCTCCGGTAAGAACGGTCTGCAGTCTACGGGCCGATCTGGTGAACCGGATGGGTGGGTGGGTGGGAATGGCCTGATGGATGTTTTCAACTGGTCAGTTGTAAGGACCCTGCTGCTTGGGACGGCCGTCCTCTGTCTCCTCTCGCCTCATTCTTCATCCTGGGGGTGCCCCAGTTGGGGACATAGATCAAGTTTTGACCGTGCCTAATCCCCTCAGTGGCATAATCTAGGCCAGTACATCCTCAACACTATGTCGTTGTATATGTTAATGACCTATGATTTATACGAAAAAAGTAGCTTTTACATTAGCTATGGGACCTAAACGTATATACAACGATTTAATATTGCACCTACTGTGATTATCTAAACCAGTTGATGGGTAGGCATACTCTCATGATTTTGCCTAATCACTCTTGTATAAACTACACTCAAAAGTGCTTATTCTTTTATCTGTTACATGTTAATCGAGATAAACTTTTGTAAAGTAAGTGGCTTTATTACATATTTTCTTAGAGACACAATGATAGTAGGAAAATACACACTGTACTTAAATGGTACTAGAATCCTTTAAGAATTTCGCAATAGCTTTCACACTGGATTCTCTTTTAATGGAAAGGACAGAAAGAACAATAATATTTTCTATTTGAGAAAAGTAAGCATAAGTATTTCAAAATTCACACCAATGACAATGTGTTTTCGAAAATGGCTACCTCAACAAAAACTGTATCTGAAATAAATCATGTGCTATTTTTTGAGTAGTAAGAATTTGTCTATCTCTTACATTTTACTGGTTATTACAGAATGGAGAGATTTTTAGAGACCATTCCCAGAAAATTCAGATATTGACATTTCACTTGTCATGAAAATATGTTAAACATACGGCATTTTATTCAAAATTGTTAGTATTTTAAGACCTATAAAGGGTTTTTGGGGCTATTTTCTTGAAAATATTTGTTTCGAATCCTCAATAGGCTTTCAGAAATCAGAAACTCAATTTACAACGACAATGCAATCTACCTAAAGAACAGAAGGGACCACATAATTTATACCCGGTTACGAATTGGTCATTTGAAATTGTCACCTCTTAAATAAAAGTTAAGCCACTTTGTGCAAATATTGTTGCGTAATATTCACAGCTAAACATATATATGAATGCAAATATTTAGAATGTTTTAGACAAAACTGCAAAGTTTCTTCACAACAAAAGTAAACATTGAACAATTCCACATCCTTTTTCGACACTATTCAATTTATACTATCGCAAGGCATTGTTTTGCTACTGCGTAGACGAGCACCGAGAGAGATAGAAGCGGGGAGTGAAAGAGCCCAAGCCACGCCCGCGGACCGACTAGCGCTGAACACTTGCTGAGAGTGAGTGGGAGAGCAACAGAGGGAGAAAGAGACGGAGATAGTTTGGACGTTCTCGCTCCACCAAGAAAGTCCGTGACGTTTCGGGAGCTTTCGAGAAACTTCGGCAACTTTTGAGAAACGATGGTTCGGTTATAAAAGCGACTGGACAGCCAATGTCGGCAGGGAGCTGCTAGAGAGTGGTCAATAGTCAGTTTTCGTGCAGTGTGTGTGCGTGTGTGTGTGCGTGTGTGTGCGTGTGTGTGTGAGTGTGTGTGTGTGTGTTTTTGTGGACATTTAAACTGGCTAAGGTCCGACGCTGGCGACCGACGGGATCACTGAGGCTGCGGCAGAGGCAAATCCTTTGGGTTACCTCGTCCAAATACCAGGATTTCCTGCTTGATCGTGGGCTAAGCTTCACTCCCACGCCAGGGCCAAGGCCGGACTAGGTCATACTGCACTCAGGCAGTTATTCCCCATCTTCAAATCCAATATGCCCACACACCTCAAACTGCGTCTGTATCGGGCGATTATTCCACCCATGGTTCTGTACGGGTGCGAGATCTGGGGATTGGCGGCTCCGACCACCATCTGCAGACTGCAGATCACGCAGAACCGTACATTAAGGATGATATATGATACTGGGCGCAGATTCCCCACTCATATCCTACATGAATACTCCTAAATCCCATACATAGTGGATATGGTAAGAGAGAGATCTCGAACCCTACACAACAAAATTTCTGCCCACCCTAACCAGCTGGTCAGCTCTCTGGGTCGGTATGACCACAGAGCTCCTCGTAGGAGGAGGAGATACAAACTCCCGAAGGACGCCATGGGCTATTAGCCTATGAGTATTTCTCTCCATGTCACCAAAAACCTCAGAACCAGAAATGGGTCTAGAATCACTACCCTCATACAGTTTCCTACCCCCTCTGATCGTGCCACCTGCACTCTGATCTTCAAGCGGGGCGACCAGGTGAAGGCGACCTTGGGAATGAATACCGCAGGCGGCAGCCTGAGCGGCTTTAACCCTACGGATCAGAGAAACCTATGCCCTGACACAAACGCTTGAGACAAACAACAACTCCTATACTGCCCAGATAAAGTCGCACTAAGCGGTTAGGTGCTGTGGCGAAAACACCCCACTTAGGTAAACCTGAGTAACCCGATTCTTCTGCTGGTCTGCTACTGTATCGAGTTGCGAGTTGAGTACAGATATACGTGTAGTGATTTGAAAGTGAATTCTTTTATTTATTTACGTGTGCAGAAGCCACGAGAGTCTGTGTTGGTGTATGTTACGTCATTCTGCTGCAAAAGGGTGTACAAAAGTGTCTTTCTACTAAAACAAAGATCATTTTGAATTTCTGCAAACTTGACTTTTAATTTTACGAATCCACAAAGTCACAATACATACCATTAAATAACCAATGTCATTGTTGTTTTATTATATATATATAATTATTAGTTTTCCAACGACAAGATACTCTACTGGTACCATTGATTTATAAATTGTTTACCATACTGTATTGTAATTCTTGTTTTACTGTTATTGTTGTTTCCAATATGTTTCCAATACTGTTTCCAATATGTTTGTACTGAAGCACAATGTAACTTTTGTTTTTATATTTACATGGTCGCTCATAACCAACTTGTTCATGCGACCTAAAATAAATAAATTAAAAAAACTTCCTCCACCATTTCGACCGACGACTGTTCGCCTGCTAAAGCTTATGCAACATTTCCAGAATTTGGAAGACTGTCGAGGGGAGGTTAAGGAACGCAGGCGTTTCAGTGATGTTTCGCATCGTTCTGCGTGAAAATTAGGGATTTATTTTTCGTCCATTATTAGGAATAGTCGAAGCTGTATGACATAATTATAAGGGGTAAATGGTTCGATTCACCATAATTATTGATCACTGTACAATTGACCAAAGATCATCATCATCATCATCATCATCACCATCATCATTCAAGGTTTGGATCCTAGGTTTGAATCCGTCTATTAATCAATATACATCTATCTCTTCTCCGATCTTCCTATGTTTCTTTCACCTGTTGGAACGTAGTCGGTCACTGTTCTAGGGAATCTGTCCTTGTTCATCCCCTTTGCATGTTGTCTCCAGTTTTATTTATTCCTTTTAATCCTTTCTTTAAAGTTAATTATGTTCAATTCTTCTCTCATTTCTTCACTTGTTTTATGACCTGACAGAGAGTCTCCTGCCACTGATCTTAAAATTCTCTTTTCTGATGATTCAATTTTTCTTTTGTTTTCTGTTTAATGTCCATGTTTCGCTTGAATACAGTAATAGAGGAACTGCCATTGTCTTATATAATTAAATTTGTGTTTCTTTTCTAGTTTTCCTTCTCTTTATTGTACCGCACATAAGGCTAAATTTATTTAGTTTCCTGTCAACATTTTTCTCGTCTAATACAGCGGTTATTTCTGATGCCAAACAGTTTAATACTACCACCTATTGTATACTTTTCTAATTTATTGCATTTTTACTTCTAACATATTCCTTTCTTTTAAATACTTATACTCTTGTTTTATTTACAGATAGTTTTAGATTATAAGATTCTAATATTCTGTTTAATATGTATAACTTCATGTGTAAAGCGTCCTCTGATTCTACAACTACTTCTTGGTCGTGAGCTGTAATAGAGTGTCCACTACTTTTCCTTTAATACTAAATTGGCCAGACATAAATGGAATTAATTAAATCGTCATTGGAGATTAAAAAGCTACCGTACATAGTGGACAGCGAGACAGACATTATTAAAAAGCAGGCTTATTCATTATTTGTCTGAAGCTCCTATCACGCAGGCAGTGAAACAATGAAAACACGATGCATCAATTGAGGACATGTGTCAGCAGCAGTAAACGTGTTAGCAGTACATGTGTACTCAAATCTTTTAATTGCGCTACGCTAGTCTGGGATTTCAATAATACAGAGTAAAAACGTTATATTACTGGAGACGAATGCTCGTATATAGGAGATAAATAATTATGCCGCATCCTTAAAGTACACAAAAATAATTTTCTGAGTGGTTGTCTTTCCATAACACATGCACGTCTACCTCCCCTTGTGATAGTTTTACATTGGGAGGTCTGTTGACTTTCAATGCGCCTGTCATGAATATTTCATGATAGTTCCAGTTAAATACATGATTCCAAGGCAATATGCGCTGAGGATGACATTCATTCCTGGCTCAAGGGTGAATCTCTAAGATGAACTCCGGCTTTCAGTTTCGAATTTGCTTACACAGCTTGCGAGAATTCCGTAAGTTCTGTCGAAAATGTGTATCTCTCTCTTAAAATCCCTACCAGTATGTTTAGAAGGAACACAAGTCGTCTGATTTCGGATCTAAGAAAGTAAATCGTTTTAATTACTCTTATTCTTCCCATAAAAAATGTACATTTAAATGTGGAAACACTGAAACAAAATTTATAATTCCGGATCACTTGAGCAAATGTTATTTTAGAACGAACTTGGATTAAATTGTGTCAAATTGTAACTTCCTCTATAATGAAGTTAGGCAGAGATGTACACACGCCTTTGAACAACATAACTCAAAAACGTAAAATTGGATGATTACCAAAGTTGGTATATAAGTTTTTAAGCTACTAAATTCAGCACAAAGAGGTTTAAGAAAATCTCCCACCCGAATTACATATACATGAAAATGTTTTCAAAGCTTTTATTTTTCTCAAAATGGTTCTCATTTTAACATACCGCATACTTGTTTAAGATATTTACTTAAAATGGAATGAATATCTTGAGTTTTGTTGGAATAAAGTATGAGATCTTCTTTACTCTGAAGAAATTTGTATGATTTTATATCATTTATAAACGTTAGGAAAATTCAGGCAAATCAACACAAATAAAGTGAATCCCTGTACTCACTTTCTCCTCGGGTAACAAGCCAGGTGAAAAGACGATCACCGTCAGGTTTCAGGACTCCTAGAATGTATGGACTTCCGAAGTTCCACAAACCGGACGTTCCTTTACGCCCCATTGTGGACGCCAGGAGCAGCCCTACGTATCGGCTGGCACCTCACCTGGCTGATCTGTTACAACCTCTGGTAGGGGATTGCCCACATCATGTGAGTAACTCCACACAGTTTCTACATACACTTAGGAACATTACCATTGGCCCTTCTGATCTTCTTGTCACCTTCGACGTGGTTTCACTATTTACAAGAGTACCACTTCAGGAAGCGATCCAACTTCAGAAGGAGCATTTTTCGGCTGATATCATAGAGCTCTTCCAACATACCCTGGCGGTCACTTTCTTCTTGTTCGGTGGTACTTTCTATAAACAGGTAGACGGAGTAGCAATGGGCTCCCCTTTGTCACCAGCTATAGCTAATTTCTATATGGAACATCTAGAACATGAAATATTGCCACAGCTCCATTTAAACCATCTCATTACTATAGATACGTGGACGACACTTTTGTAATTTAGCCACATGGATCAGACACTTTGCCTAGCTTTCTTGAGCATCTCAACAGCCTTCGATCTCAAATATAGTTTACCATTGAAGTGGAGAAGGATGGAACTCTTCAATTCCTGGACATTCTTGTTTCAAAAAACAGCAACTGTACACTGGGGCATGCTGTATACCGCAAGCCTACACACAGCGATCTCTATCTGAACGCTCATAGTTTCCATCATAAATCTCAACAACTGGGAGTTCTCAATACACTGGCCCACAGAGCTTTGCCTACCTCTGATCCCAGCCACTTAAAACAAGAATTACAGCGCCTGAGACTCACTTTCCGTCAGAACGGCTACTCCGAATATGACGTTGAAGCCTCGATCACCAAAGCTAGGAAAGGGAAATCTGTAATACAGCAAGCGTCAGATAAGCCTACCGCTACAGCCTGCATCCCGTTTACCGGCAATCTGTCCGGCAGAATCAGCAGAATTCTCGCCAAATACATCAAAACCATCCATAAACCACCTACGAAGATTAAATATCTGTTGAGACCAGTGAAAGACAAACTGGACTTCCAAGTTCCGGGATGGACCGCATTCCCTGTGAATGTGGGACACCGTATATAGGACGAAACGGAAGAACCATCGCTACCAGAATAATCGAACATGAACGGAGCATTCGTTTAATGCAACGTGAGAAGTCTGGGCTGGCAGAGCATTGTTTTGATAACGACCATAGAGCCAATTTTCGGGAAACGACCATCTTGGTGATATGCAACAGTTACTGGGAGCGGGCAATTAAGGAGCCTTTGGTGATTTCCTCTGAAAGGACCACGCTTAGTCGTGATGCTGGATTTCAGTTCAGCTCCTCTTGGAAACCGGCCTTAGAAATGGAAATCCGTCGAATTTAGAAGCAAAGATCACTACAGCTTGATAATCAAGATAAGTAGTTACGTTTCTTTCACACAATTTTCTATACTCACGCCATCTCCTGACCTGGCATTTAATATACTGAAAACAGTCTGTTGTTCAGTAATGCGAATTTTGATAGTGTTTTGTCTTTGTTCATGTTGGTGTTCCTTGTGTTTCATCTGTGGTTATAACATTTTATAAATATCCTGATGATGGGAGCGATGCACACTCCCGAAACGTTGATGTCTAATTTCCGCAGTAATCATCATTATTGAATTAGCGTCAGTATATCAGTGGACATGCTAGTGAGCGGACGAGTAGGGCGACAGTCTCAGACATTGAAGGAGAAACCAAAAATAAGAAAATGTATAATTGTGTTGAATTCTATCTGTGAAACTAAACCATGTAACTACCAGTTGGGGCACGCAGGTAATATGTTGGAATATTTAATTTATCAATCAAATGTGTAATTTTTGAACTTGCATAAAATTGCCTTAGTTGGTACGTGTTATTCCCATCATATGTTCCCGGCAGGATTGCAGGGTAAGGTTCCTGCTATGCCTTTGGACTAGCTGCTCAATAGGGAATCGAGTTTCTTTAATAGTGGAATTAATATAGGAAAATTCTAACAGTGTAACCTAATGGTTACAATGTTAACGGAAGAATATAGGATTTAAATGCAGCATACGATCACTCATTTTTAAACATCTTCTATGGATTCAGTTTCTTCTATTCCCATTTCTACTATAGTTAAATCTTAAATAACAGTATTTCTGCAAACGTTACGAGCATTTCGATTAACATATGGTAAATAGAAACACAGGTTTTCCTAAAAATAATAGCAGCAGCTATGCAAAAATAAATGATAATGATATAGAAAGCCATGTGAAAGTTATATATACGATTTTTTAAATACAGATACGCGCTTACCTTCAATATCACACATAATATAAAACAGATTTCATTTAATAAACCCGCTTATTTATTTAACTGTTTTTGCAGTTGGTGGTGGTAAACGAAATTTAAAAAGTTATATTAGACGTGAAAAATGCAATGCCGTGGCTGGCACTCGGAACATGATTTTTAGCTTGTTCTGTCCACCCCCTATGCTATTAATGTAATATGTAATGAGAGGTGCGTTAATAATGGAAGTTTTTTGGGGATAATGCATTGTTAGACTGTTTCTTATTTTGAAAGTGTAAATATCGATTAAATAATGCGTTAAATAGTCCAAGACGATTACTTTTATTTTATTTATCCCATGTTTAGACCCACAATAGGTTCGAAAAAAGGTGAACCGGTGGATTATCAGCGATTATCTAATGGGCGCTTTAGAGACAGATAAAACATGTGTCGGTTTTTAAGTTAAACGCTTTAGTCTGCAAACAGCCAAAATGATAAACTGATAAGAAACAAATTTCTTGATTAGGTTCTGATTGGGCACTTTTTATCAGAAGTGATAACATGAAAGGTATTTCAAAACATCAGCAAAGTTCTATGTTCTCAGCAGCTTTCATGCATGTTAATAAAAGTCGCGTTCTTGTTTGTTATGCATCTCAGTGATTTCTTTGTAAATATTAATTTCTATAAGTAAACTAAATTATCGATTATGAGGTGTTATGGCAGGTTAATTTAGATGCCATAAACAGGCATCTAATATATGAGGAAATAAATTAGTTCTGTTTTGTTATTTAGAGTAGACGTACTTGTTCGTCGAATCTTATAAGGTGTACAAAGTGCAGTTAAGATAAAACTCGAAACTAGGGCAACTGCCACGGGCCAGGCAGCGAACGGCACAAATGGAATCGCGAGTCTTTATTTTCTCACGCCTATATCTGGTACACGCTTATGTGGAGTAGGATTATTTCAGCCTAAAGTCTCTACATACCGCTGTGCAGCAATGACGGAGTAGATGCCTGCATCCCCCCGAGAATAACCTCGCAAAGAGTCTTTTGTTTCTCACATTACCACTCGGCCAGGGCCTGTCCAATTCATTCCAGAAGTCAAGCTGAAAGAAAATATACATTATCAAGAAATTTATTTGAAGTCCATTATACTATTTTTCATATAGGAACTACACACAAAAATTTACTAGAACCAAAAACGGGTAGGTGAGATCGTGTGCAATTCAAAGCCGCCAGAACGACTGAGGTTATTTACGTTTTCCTCAGTCCTCGTAACGACAAATGCCGGTACCCCAAACCCAGGCCTGGAACATTTGCTTCCCAAATTTCCTTTCTCAATATCTTTTTATCTCTTGTATCAATGGAACACACTGCCTACTTATTTGTATTTATTATGTCGATTAAAGAAAGGACGGATTTTGAAACATTATATAAACTGTTATGCAAAATGAATAAAGAATATTGCAGAATCAATATAAACATATTTATTATAGCTTCATTCGTAAATTTAAGACAAAATGTATATATTTTGTGAATTTAAACGTGTTCCTCTTGCAGCAAAACGACAACCATTTACTTCTCATGGATACCGAGCAAATTGTCGGCCCTTGTAGCCATGGTCGCTAAAGCGTATGTCTCTAGTTTTCCGCCGCATAGAGGGTCGCGAGTTCAAGTCCCACCTTGGGCATGGGTGTTTATGTGTATAGTGAATATTTGTGAAACTAGGAAAACAGATAAGAAAATAAACGTAAATAATGAAAAAATGGTTGAATAAATAAATATATATATACATAGGTATATATTTTTTTAAAAAAATAGGGGGCCTGCGGTAACGTATGAAACTGGCACTCGGAAGGTCGCAGCTTCATTCTTTGTTGACAGCACTTTCTGACTTGGATTTTTTTGTGGTTTGCCCTTGTCACTTAGGGCAAACCGCAAGAAGGACATATGATAGAGTCGTTACTTTCATATCACAATTTTCGTACATCATTTCCTTTCATTCCATTTATTTATTTTAGGTGTATTTTCAGGCCCGTGGTAAATGGAGGTGCCGGATAGATGATTCCGATACTTGTGCGTTTTTATCCTCTTAATATAGAACACAGTCCTGTTCAATAGTGGTCCTCTATGCCATATTCCATATTAGGCGTCGGGTGAGGGAGCCACAGCTATGGATCAGAGAGAGAAATTCAGGAATGGGCGATCAGCCCGATCCCGGAATGAGAGTGAGGGAAGTAGATGAACGGAATGAGGGAGAAATGGAATAAGTTAAATCTGATAATGGAGCGATTGCTGGAAATATGGTGAACCCGGAGAAAACCCGCCCCAGCGCCGGGTTGTCCACCAAAAGTCGCACTTTGTGGTCGCCTGTGATCGAACCCGAGCCGACTTGAGCATTGTAAATGCTTTTCTCAGAGCTGGGTGGTGTTTTTCGATCGCTGTTCTTATCTGAGGGATGTTTGTCGACACCGGACATGGAGTGTTGGTGGCACCACAGCAGGTCTTTGGTGCTGGGGTACAGATCAGGGTCTTAGGCGTGACCCTGAAACTTCTGCGGTTCCAACACCTCATCTGTTCCTCACAGTGGATGTTAACCACAATAGATCTGTGTGGGGGTCTTAACGCGAGGCTGTCTACCCTTTAAACTTCTTACCTTTTACTTCCCATGGATTAATTTCAGTATTGTAGCTCTCACTGTAAATTGATCTCTTTTCATCGTCATTGTGTATGCCATGTTGTCTTTTCTTTTCAGACTGGATAGTAGGATGCAGATAAAACTTCAATTGCCATCGATTGACATGCTGTTCTTATTAAGCAGCCTTCTGCCAAATAATGGACCTCTTAACAGTTTTCCATTTAAGCTTACAAATACTACTAACAATGAAGATTTTAATCTTATGGTGGCGGGAGTTCCTCAGTAGTTCTCTATGTTAAACGGTTATGACTTTTCCAACAGAGATAAAATGTATTCCAAATTCTATTAATATGAACTGCTCTTTTAATAGTTCTCATATTATTTGCCGAAATTAATCTTAAATTACACGCGAATTCCATAAATATATTCTGCGACTTGAATTATCTATATCTTCCTAAATATATGTATCATTTTTAAGAATCACAAAATTATAAAAATCTGATACTTTTTATGCCTATTTAAGATAATTTATTACATATTTACATTGAACAATAAAGATTTTTTTAAGTATTACAAATTTATATGCTGGTTATTTTGTCTGAAGGTCACAATTTATTTTCTTTCCCAAAGAAAAGAAAATATTAAAACTAGATAGTGTTAGCAGTTCAAATATTGCAGTGCAGGTACACGGTAAAGAATATCTTACTGTGTATTTAATAGCCCAACCTCTATTACAAGTAATTACTTAAAGGGGAAGGGCCTTAAATATTAATAATTTGACTATTTTCGCTCTCTTTTAAAAAAAAATATATTTTCTGTTATCTATCTACCGTAGAAGGTACATGAACTTTATAGAGAGCCAGTTGTTCAAATTATAACAATTTTGAATGCTGATTTATTAACTACGTTCTCTAATATTAATGTTTACTGGGACAGTGCATTTCCAGATAAGTCATTTACTTTTCGGTCTCCTGAATCCAATTATCACTGCATACAAATGTGTAAACACAAAGCGATTTAGAAGCGAAATGCCAGATGTTTAAACTGTTTGCCATTTCGCTTCAACAGCATGTTTATACTCAAAGAATCACCTCTGTAACTGTGAGAATTAAGATCATTGAGGACATTTAAATCGAACATTCACATTAACATAACGACATAAAACCTAAACAAGCATAATGCGATCCGTTGTCATTCATATCGACAAATGGAAACAAACAGCAGCCAGTCGCAAAAGTGTGTGAAACAGCTGAACTAATGTGGCACCCAGGGAAGTGATTAGCGACAAATAGGGTTATATACACATGCGTTAAAATTTAACCCAGTTAAACGACGTTAGATTTACAAAGAAACTCCATCGATCATTCCAATTTCTTTTGTTCCGATCCCGTTATCTTACACGTGAGATAGCCACATAAGATGGCATAATAATCGCGTTATTAGAATGGCTCACTGATTAGATTTTTATATTCGGTGTACCATAAACTTTAGAACTTGGAGCTTGCAAGATCCTAAATTTGAGTTTAATTCAACGTTCATTTTAGTATTTGCATGCTTCATTATGAGCATTATAATACATAACTTCTTAGGTTATGCTTACGCTTAACTTGTATTGTGAATAAGGATTTTTATTCTCCTATGTACCCAGTTTCCTTGGTGTGTCTTAACCATTTTTCTTCATAAAATGAGAAAATTACGGTCTGAGAAATCAATACAAAAGCAGTTGTAAAGAGCCGGTGCTCCAAATGAATTTGTGCATGTTTTATGATACGTATGTGTGTGTCACTTAAAGGGAATGTTGGTCTGGGTGGCTCATTTGGTTAGACGTTTGCCTAAAGATCCCGAGGTCGCTGTTCGAACCCTGGCCAGAGCGATAATTTTTAAATGCGCTTAAAAGAGACATCCTCATGTCAGTAGACTAAGTAGCATGTAAGAGAACTCCTGTAGTAGGAAATTCCGACATACCGACAATGCTGATAAAATCCTGACAATTGAAAACGTCGTTTACAAACAAAATAGTTTATTTACTTAAAGGGAATGCAGATTCAAGATCTTTCGTCTATGACCCTTGGGGAGACCAGATACATAATAAAACTGTCTTATTCCATAGTTAAATTTAGTAATAATAATGCAGAAGGAAGTAACTGCTTTAAAAAGCATAGGATTACTTGACTCTGAGCCCAGCAGTAATGAAAAATTTTAAACAGGTAAAGTGAAGTTATTTTTATTTGAAATGAATTTTGCATATTTTGTATTACTGCTAAAACTAACCTTCTTAGTAATGCCAAGACATCGTTCTTTTTATTCCCCCCCCCCCCCCGCCCCCGATGTCAAGTGAAAATGCCTTTTAAAGAATTGAGTGTGGTTTCAGTCTCCTGAATTCCGGCTATGCATGTAACGAAATGTATAAGTAAAGTATCTTTTTTTTATTAATATGACGTATATAGAACAACATTTTAAAAATAGCCTTGCAGAAGTGATATAGTGGCTAGAACAAAAATACCATGAATGTAAATTATTCGAAAGAATTCCCGTTCTTAGCGTGTGAATGCAAAGTTTGGAAGGAAGAAATTTAAACCAGAGAAAGTAAAAGATGAAGCAGCATAAATAATGACACGGATTGTAATGAAAAGTATACGACAAATCAAGTATCATATAATTACTTTAAAATTGGGTTAGCATTTATATATAAAATAAGGTATTCTACATTATAGCACAGTATACACAAACGACACCCAATCAACGTAATAAATGCAAACAAGTATGGAAAATAATCCAACAACGTTGTCTTTGTATGTTCATACATTATATTCAAGATCCGGAGCTTAGTGATGTAGAATTCTATTTCAGTTACTGCGAGCATGTGATGGTAATCTTGAAATATTGTATCAGAAAACCTTACGTAATAATTACGTAAAGCTATGCACTGTCATATGAAAAGCCAAATTGATAGGTGTTATTGATATATCATGATATAAACATAAATTGGGTCACGGACGTCACAGTGATATTGCACTGATTGTAGTGCTGATCCAAACATTTCCTTCTTAGAAACGAGAAAAGGAAGTTCACGCTATTTTTAAAAGAGTCGTGAACCTTTTTAAGGACGTATTTTGCTTAAAAACTTTAATAACGACCGAATAATAATATAAAAATTTTGTGTGAAAAGAAATATTCCTTGTTACCTATTAAAATTAAATCAGAGAACAACAATCATGCGCTTACAATGAATGTGAGTAAATTATTTTATTTCAAAGACCGTTTTACAGTGCAGGAAATTAAAGTAAATATGTATTATGTGTATATTATTAATAGCTCATGTAATAGTATTATTCAAATTTTATATAGTGAGCTAGCAATCATCAAACAGTTATGAAACATAGGTAAATGGATTTTTCCGTGTCAAGAGCATGAATAAAGTTAAAAGAATCAAGCAATAGATATTCGGATCCTCATATTCATATCCTCATAGTTTTCTACATTACATGTTTTACGTGTAAATTATTCATAAACACATTCCAGAAATTTAATCGCCCAGGATTGCATTGCAATTTCACAACTGTCAGTTACAAAACTTTGGTATTCAGAGTTTGTAGAAATGACACATAATATAAAATATAGGATACAAATATTCATGTAGCAATTCAAAATTAATATTACATTTATAATAACTTGACCTTATTTTCTACATTTTCCCTATCTGTAAACTTAATGAAAATGCTTTAGTTAAGGATTTACATAGACGATTTTCGCGATTATGTATATTTATTTAATATTTTGGCATACAATTTTCATACTTTTGTATTTTACTGATGCCTATGTACTTTTAATTTCTCTATTACATATAGTAAGTAGAAGAAGCAACGTATTTATTCCAAAAAGTCGATGTTGAGATTTCACTAGAAATGTGTGCTCTGAGGCCCCCTTAACCAAAATATTCGTTTTTGTAAAAAAATCCTTGATGTTGTATATGTGCACACACGCTGGCATCCCCAACATTTCAAACTACCCCATGCATTGAACATTAAAAAAAGTCAATTTTCTAAAAATTGCCCTAGAAAAATCTTTAATTTATTTTCATGACAAATGAAATACGTATTTTGAATTTTGCGGGGAAAAATAGTGTAAATTTTCCTTACTGTAAACTGCCCGCCTCTGTGGTGTGAGGGTAGCGCGTTTGCCTTACATGCGAGAGATCTATTTAGAATCTTGGTCAGGGCGAGTTAACCTGTATAAGGCTTTACCCGGGGTTTGCCATTTCCTGAAAGATGAATTTTGACTAAATCTAAGGTCATTTGAGCACCTGTTTAGCTATTTAAATAATCCTCCAATATGTCACACGTTTGAGGATGTTAAATATGTAAATAAATAATAAAACAAAAATATGGTAAACTGGTAAACTGTGAGAGATACTCAAAATCTTGGTAAATATCACATGCAAATTTCGTTAAGGAGTAGGTATAATTTTTGACAACTGTATATTCTGTGGAACATACAATTTCCGAGATATTCTTTGTTATTCGTTTGAATTTGTAAATACCTTTACTTTTCTCAAAGAGGAAGTCAGTATTTATTTTTGTCTCTTGGCCGTAAAAGGTGTAATGAAGATTCAAAGTCAAGACAATGCCATATTGGCATATAACCACTGTACCAACAAGAACGTTAGCAATAAGATAATGGAGGAAGCAACGTTTGTAAGAATAATTTTACAAAAGTGGAGAAAATCATGCGACTAACGCATCAGATATTTTGTCAGAAGTTTCTCCGATTGGGTCCTTAGTAATATTGTGTTCACTATTAATTATCACTAGTCAATAGCCATTGTGCATCTGGGATGATACATCAACTAGTATATACTTTGGTGTGTAGAATTCGAATATACATTTCAAAATGTTCTAGTGTGTCCCATTTTTGAGTTTTTAATTTTTTTTATTTTTCGTATTCAGTATTTCGCTTTTTGCTGTTGTTTTTTTTATTTTTATATCTTCATATGTTCTTGGAAACGTAAATATAAACAATACCCCATTGGTTGAGCCCAATAAAATCATTTTGCTTCTTGGGCCTTATCAAGAACTTTGTAAAAGCTCTGGATAAAGAAAGTGAAGCCTTCAATCACTTAGAAGAAAATTTTCCCAAATTAACGCTTTCACCAAGACATTCTTACCATGGAACACCGTTACCAATGCCACTGGAACACTTCGATGATGGGCGACTACTGCTGCGGTCTTGTTAGGGAGAGTGATGAAACGGCAAACATAAGAAGAATTCCGTCGTAGCATTTCTCAAAAACCAAAGACGATTAAAGGTGAAAATATCTTCTGAACTAATTTTGACCATTTATTGGTATCATGTCCGTATATAGATACAAAATAGTATTGATTTCAAACGTTCTGAATATGTATTTTTGTTTGACTTAATCAGTGGTGGTTCTTCCTTGATACGTTTGAATCGCCAAGTCAGCTACTTATCTTTTAATAACTTACATAGTTATGTTTTATGTTCTAGCATTTAATTTTTGTTTATAAAAGTTCTCCAAGTTATATTTTGTAATGACTTGGCGCCCGCCCGTCGATAATGCAGCTAGCTTACTTCATTAAAAGGCCAAAGTGGCGGTAACACTTGCGGGATTGAGGAGAGGTTGGAGGGGCAGAATGCATTGCTGGATACGATGGTTATGAATTCGATTCGTAGAAGCCGTATATTCCGCACCAACTCGTGTTGCCAACATAATTCAGGACTTTCGTCCTACTTTTTCGTTTATTTGAAAAGAAATTTGTTGGTAGAAGTGGTAACTCGCTTGAAGCGAGCCCCAGGTGTCATGTACTGTTTATTACCAGTTTGCATCCTGTCTAAAAGACGTAATTTTTTATGTGATCAGTGATTATTGTCTGATATGTGAAGTGTTTAATTTTTCATATTTAAGGGATTTACAATGAATCCAACACACTACAAACAACCTTTTCTTTATGGAAAAATGATGACAAAATCGAAGTGGTAAATGTCGGTAGGCCAACATCAGTGCTATGTTTAGAAAAAATTTGCGCCGGAGCATCCTCAAACTACACCAAGACATTTAAGACTCGTTGGTATGAGGAAGATAATTGTGTCGGATTGAAGGAGCTGGGAAAAACACTAACAAAATTGCCGACGCTCTTTGGGAAAGTTCACGTCTATATATTGTAAAACATAATGAGAGAGATAAGCTTAACAGGTTTTCATGCAATATTCTATTGGGGAAGTAAACAAGAAATGGCATTTCATGGACATAATGAAAGCGAGGACTCTTTAAATAAAGGTAGTGTTAAGGAACTTTTGAATTCATATTCAGAGAGAAGACACATCGAAATTCAAAACCACTATTCCAGTATAAAATTCGCTTTTCGATGCTGATTTTGCGAATTTGGGTTAGCCAATTTTCCGAGTCACCTATGCAACTTACCCAGAGCCGCGCCTGAAATTAATGCATCAATTTTCGCTATTACCATTTCTTATTCTGCTGTGTATCTAGGAAATGAAACATCATAGAGAAAAACTGATTTTACCAGAGTATTCAGCTACCCAAAATTAGGTAAATCCATCCATTTACAGATCAGATACAGAAAAAAAAATTAAATTTGTTAACTTTTGCTCTAAATAATTACTATCAGTGTTTTGTTTCTATCTCTCAATTCACATTTACATGTTTCAAGATTCCTTTACCGTGCCAAGCCAAGTCCCCGCAACAAATTGTTTCCGGTACATGTCGGAGCGACTTTACGCACAAACGTTGCCGCCCATTTCCCAGAAAGAGCGGGAGTATAGTGGGAACTGTGGCGCAATCAATAGTCTCTATTCGGTGCCGCAGTGTCCGCCGAAAGACCATTTCGCCGTAAATGGCGCAACTATGTCTACATTTAGCGGAAAGGCTCGGAACTTCGTACTGCGATTGAAACGTCGGCCTTTTGTCCCTAGATGAGCACTGCGCTTATTGGAATTTTGTTGTCCGTGTCGTTACGTTCAAGGGTAACTCAAGGTATTGCTGTTTGTGTTGCCCTTCATCACGTTTCTGGTTAATAACTATTGTAACTCACAAAATACAGTAAGAATTTAATGTAATATAATCCTGAGTGGCTCCTGGTGAATATAAAGAATTTTAACAAATTTATTTTACACAAAATTGTTAAACTTAATTCAAATGCTGTTCAAAATTTGTTTTAACACATGAATGAATCCAACATTTAAAAGATAAAAGGGAGTTTCAGCAATTTTTAATCTCGGTACTTAACAGTCTTGCCGCACGTTTATTCTTTATGTTAAATACGTGCACCACTTTTATTGAATAAAATATTCAGTAAATTAATAGGACAGATCTGAATAATTAAAAATACACACTTTGTGCATTGTAATTTAGAACAGCCCTAAGCGGTGTACATCATTCGTACATTTATAAAATGGAATACATTTTTATTGGAAATTTTGAAATCAAAAGAAATATTTATTTTTCTATTGCCTGAGAAAATGTGAAAACGATAAAAGGAAGGTTATTACAACATTTTCTAAATCACATATTTTTGAGGAATTGAATAATCACTGATGCTTTTTTCAAGAATGTATTATTCAGTAGTAACAAGAGAATATGGACAAAAAGTACAGTATAACTGGAAGTTATTTCCGGGCTGTTATGCCGTGGTCTGCTGGATTTGTAGTTACCAAATGGTAACTACAAATCCAGCAGACCACGGCATAACAGCCCGGAAATAACTTCCAGTTATATTGACTCCGGCCGTGAAAGCCTACGCTCTCTCAAAAAGTACAGTGTTTGGTAGTATCTGAATACATTTTTCGAAGGTACTCATTTAGCAACTCTTTCGCACTACCAGCACAGATCTTTTTTTCAACCTTGTTCATAGTCGCTAACTATATGGTCATATTGCGACTGTATACAAAGTAATTACATAACATCTATTTTTTGTGATTTACGTCCTCCAACATCGTCATATCGGACGATTAATGAAATGGGTGAAATGATGCTCAAATAGGTCCAGGGTCCATGGAGCTTAGAGTTACCCGACATTCGTCTTTCAGGATAAGGGAAAACCCCGGAAAAAACCTTATCCAGGTAACTCAACCCTGACCGAGATTCGAACTCGGGACCTCTTGAACGTGAGGCAGACACGCTACCATCTACGCTACCGAGGCGGGCACATACCATCTATGTTAACATAATAAATACATCCTGAAACAATGTTCATTATATTAAATTCATATAACATTGGTTTAATATAAACATTGAATATAATATTAATATAATTTATAACATCGTTTGGAGCACAGATCTTCCTCCATACTATAGCCCTATTTATATTTTTAGTTATTGACGTTATTTGTTAACATAGCTGTCGCAGAACACAAATGTATATATTATTTATTATGAAAATTAATAAAATATATCACTATGTCAATTGCGTTGAAATTACAAAATTTAATCATTTTATAGAATGCATTCCTAACCAATAATCGAGTTTCTTTAAATTTCAATTTATCTAATGAATTCTTGTTTACTAACTTAGCAAACGTAATATCAAGTTTAGAAATAGTGAAATCCAATGAACTAGTATGTTAAACTTAGCGTGACTTAAGAGTAAGAATAATATGAAACTAAGCAAAATAAATGTTTAATACAATTATTCTGTGGAAGCTCAATCACTACTCTAAATAATAATAATAATAATAATAATAATAATAATAATAATAATAATAATAATAATAATAATAATAATAATAATAATAATAATAATAATAATAATAATAATAATAATAATAATAATAATAATAATAATAATAATAATAATAATAATAATAATAATAATAATAATAATAATAATAATAATAATAATAATAATAATAATAATAATAATAATAATAATAATAATAATAATAATAATAATAATAATAATAATAATAATAATAATAATAATAATAATAATAATAATAATAATAATAATAATAATAATAATAATAATAATAATAATAATAATAATAATAATAATAATAATAATAATAATAATAATAATAATAATAATAATAATAATAATAATAATAATAATAATAATAATAATAATAATAATAATAATAATAATAATAATAATAATAATAATAATAATAATAATAATAATAATAATAATAATAATAATAATAATAATAATAATAATAATAATAATCCTTTATACACCATTAAGCTTACATGAAGCAATAGGTTTCATCAGTTATAAAAAGTATTTGCAAGCACAGAAGGTTTACAAATTAATGCATATAAACTTCTAGGTGAAATCAGATTATTTGCATGGCTTAAGCTGGTAATTATCGTAAGTTAACTTTACTATAGTGATAATAAAATTAAACAATTAGGTATCTACTACTATAATTTACAATAGTTTTACATAAATTCACTAGCATGTATGTTATATTCTAAGTATTCTTGTACAGTATAAAATGCTTTTTGTTTAAACCAGTTTTTTTAATACTATAACAAATATGTTTTGTGGCAGTTCTTTTATTTCCAGAGGAAGCTTATTGAATAATTTTAATTGTTGATAACAGTGGCTATTTATAGTCTTGCTCAATCGGTTGTGGGGTGTAGATGAACAACTTTGGATAATTTCACACAGATATGGTTTTTATGTTTTTCTAAGAGTAGAGTTGTTTACATTACCAAGCAAATAACAATACGTTACGTATGAAATTAAAGTTAATAACATATATTTTGATTTGATTTGTTCAAAAGGTACAACTTGCATGAAATCTGCAGATTTAAATTGGTTTCCAATTTTAATATAAAATTTAGTTATGCTGTTGCCACTAATAATAATAATAATAATAATAATAATAATAATAATAATAATAATAATAATAATAATAATAATAATAATAATAATAATAATAATAATAATAATAATAATAATAATAATAATAATAATAATAATAATAATAATAATAATAATAATAATAATAATAATAATAATAATAATAATAATAATAATAATAATAATAATAATAATAATAATAATAATAATAATAATAATAATAATAATAATAATAATAATAATAACAATAACAATAACAATAACAATAACAATAACAATAACAATAACAATAACAATAACAATAACAATAACAATAACAATAACAATAACAATAACAATAACAATAACAATAACAATAATAACAACAATAATAACAACAATAATAACAACAATAATAACAACAATAATAACAACAATAATAACAACAATAATAACTATAATAATAATAATAATAACAATAATAATAATAATAATAATAACAATAATAATAATAATAATAATAATAATAATAATAATAATAATAATAATAATAATAATAATAATAATAATAATAATAATAATAATAATAATAATAATAATAATAATAATAATAATAATAATAATAATAATAATAATAATAATAATAATAATAATAATAATAATAATAATAATAATAATAATAATAATAATAATAATAATAATAATAATAATAATAATAATAATAATAATAATAATAATAATAATAATAATAATAATAATAATAATAATAATAATAATAATAATAATAATAATAATAATAATAATAATAATAATAATAATAATAATAATAATAATAATAATAATAATAATAATAATAATAATAATAATAATAATAATAATAATAATAATAATAATAATAATAATAATAATAATAATAATAATAATAATAATAATAATAATCCTTTATACACCATTAAGCTTACATGAAGCAATAGGTTTCATCAGTTATAAAAAGTATTTGCAAGCACAGAAGGTTTACAAATTAATGCATATAAAATTCTAGGTGAAATCAGATTATTTGCATGGCTTAAGCTGGTAATTATCGTAAGTTAACTTTACTATAGTGATAATAAAATTAAACAATTAGGTATCTACTACTATAATTTACAATAGTTTTACATAAATTCACAAGCATGTATGTTATATTCTAAGTATTCTTGTACAGTATAAAATGCTTTTTGTTTAAACCACTTTTTTTAATACTATAACAAATATGTTTTGTGGCAGTTCTTTTATTTCCAGAGGAAGCTTATTGAATAATTTTAATTGTTGATAACAGTGGCTATTTATAGTCTTACTCAATCGGTTGTGGGGTGTAGATGAACAACTTTGGATAATTTCACACAGATATGGTTTTTATGTTTTTCTAAGAGTAGAGTTGTTTACATTACCAAGCAAATAACAATACGTTACGTATGAAATTATTTAAAGTTAATAACATACATTTTGATTTGATTTGTTCGAAAGGTACAACTTGCATGAAATCTGCAGATTTAAATTGGTTTCCAATTTTAATATAAAATTTAGTTATGCTGTTGCCACTAATAATAATAATAATAATAATAATAATAATAATAATAATAATAATAATAATAATAATAATAATAATAATAATAATAAAAATAATAATAATAAAAATAATAATAATAATAATAATAATAATAATAATAATAATAATAATAATAATAATAATAATAATAATAATAATAATAATAATAATAATAATAATAATAATAATAATAATAATAATAATAATAATAATAATAATAATAATAATAATAATAATAATAATAATTAATAATTAATAATAATAATAATAATAATAATTAATAATAATTAATAATAATAATTAATAATAATAATAATAATAATAATAATAATAATAATAATAATAATAATAATAATAATAATAATAATAATAATAATAATAATAATAATAATAATAATAATAATAATAATAATAATAATAATAATAATAATAATAATAATAATAATAATAATAATAATAATAATAATAATAATAATAATAATAATAATAATAATAATAATAATAATAATAATAATAATAATAATAATAATAATAATAATAATAATAATAATAATAATAATAATAATAATAATAATAATAATAATAATAATAATAATAATAATAATAATAATAATAATAATAATAATAATAATAATAATAATAATAATAATAATAATAATAATAATAATAATAATAATAATAATAATAATAATAATAATAATAATAATAATAATAATAATAATAATAATAATAATAATAATAATAATAATAATAATAATAATTAATAATTAATAATAATAATAATAATAATAATTAATAATAATTAATAATAATAATTAATAACAATAACAATAATAACAATAATAATAATAATAATAATAATAATAATAATAATAATAATAATAATAATAATAATAATAATAATAATAACAATAATAACTATAATAATAATAATAATAATAACAATAATAATAATAATAATAATAACAATAATAATAATAATAATAATAATAATAATAATAATAATAATAATAATAATAATAATAATAATAATAATAATAATAATAATAATAATAATAATAATAATAATAATAATAATAATAATAATAATAATAATAATAATAATAATAATAATAATAATAATAATAATAATAATAATAATAATAATAATAATAATAATAATAATAATAATAATAATAATAATAATAATAATAATAATAATAATAATAATAATAATAATAATAATAATAATAATAATAATAATAATAATAATAATAATAATAATAAATAAACTGGTCATAATACAGAACTTGATGCTTCATGATATATAGCATATATTTAATTATTAATACTTCAAACTATAGAACATTACCCGTTCTTGGAATGAGAAGAAAGTCTGGTAATTCTTTATATCTGACATCTAAATAATATAAATCTAAATAAAATAATAAAGCCTGGACTACAAAGTATTGCGTTTCACATAATCAAAGTTTTTTTTTTATATGTAATAATATACGATTTTCAAAAAGTTCGAAAGCCTTCCTCGCTAAATAACGAACACATGTTGTACTTATATTATTTACATTACTTTTACTAGTGCTTAAAATTAAGCCATATACTAGATTAAAAAGAAAATTAAAAAGAAATTAAAAAATTAAAAAAGATTAAAAAGAAAAAAATTCAGGATATACATATTAAGAAACTATGCAGAAAACTGCTAATGTATCAGGCTCTGGGCTACTGATTGCAAGGTTGTGGGATCACACTCAGCTCAGGCCAATGGATTTGAAGTGTGCTTAAAAGTGATAGGCTGGCGCATAACAGAACTGCGTGGCAAAATTCCGGGACACCGGCGACGCTGATTTTATCCTTGCAATTGAAAGCGGTTAGCAAACAAAAGAAAAGAAAAGAAAAGTGGAAGTAAATCCGGTAGATGGACACAACTTTCTTATAAATTTTAACTTTGAGAAGTATGATTTATATGACCTATAAAAAGATCCAAAATGTATTGCATTTATTTTTAAATGAAATTTTTGGACATGCTGTAATATTTTTATCATAATTACACAATTACCAAACAACTTTAGGCCCATGGTCATTATTCGTATTTAAATGCAGTGCTATTATCATGCAGTTTAGTACTTGAAAACAGTTGAAAGTGCCAAATACTTATGTTATGACAGTTAAGTGCAGAGTTACCACCCACATTAGTCCTGGACCCGTAGGACCTAGGACCCGGGCCTCCTTCATACCCGAGAGCGATGGATACCCCGGGGCTCTTTCCATAGGGCAATACCTGATTTCTTAAAAGCCCGCCCTCCCGCTGAACACAAAGTCAAGACGGGATGGAAGTGGATACGCCACTTACGCGCGTCAACCCCGCAGGGAAGACTACCGAAAACCTCGGTAGGGCCGTCTGGTGATCTAGCACACCTTCTACTTGCTCTGCAGGCTTGTACCCGGGACTTATGAGGCAACCCTCTAACCCCTCTGGGCGGCCGTAGCGTGGCCGGAGGTACTCAATTCCCCGTGGGTGTCGGGAACACACTGCCCCCTCGAGTCCAACCCAATCCGAACAACTCCCTTACGGGAGGGGCTCGGCAGTTCGGCCCGAGGTTCCTCTGGTAACGTCAGAGGTACCGCGAGTGCTAAGGGTCCGCAGCGCCCGCACCTCGGCAGCTGAAGGGAACGGATCCCCTCCCCGACGGAACCAGCTTGAGTTTAAAGCCAGAATTAAATTAACCAAAACGAAGTTTCAAATTTTATGAGTTTTGTTCCATGATACTATTAGAGGGTCAATTTCGCTGTTTGCTTTTGTTGTACAATCAAGATTGTTACAGGAATATATTATTTTCTCAGTAAAATTACAATTCTATTATCTTTTAGTCCGAATAACCGCATAACTGTCTGAAATTAAACTACATTAACAACACCAAAGCACTTGAGATTTAACAATATACGAAACAGCTAGTCTACCAAAACAAGAGGATATGCTTCTCAATCAAATCAAAGCAGAACTTGTAAAAAACCAGCAAAAATTAACCAAGATAGAAGGAAAAGATATTCGCATTTTCAGTTCCATGGAACTGATTATCGTTATAATAAGATTGTTACTTGGCAACCAATGAACTTTTCTGTCTGAAAGACTCTCACAAAAGCAACTTTCATATTCTTGTTCAGGAAATCCAATGGGTGAAATCGAGAACCTACTTATCAAAAATCAATTTTGTTTAATCCTTTATGCCGCAAAGAAACTTTCAAACAGTAAACAAACGGCACGGTTCGTTATTGCGCTTTGAGGAGAGATAAGTCATTTGATCTTGACGCAAAGTCAACTAATTTCAAAGCTCGGGTTCATATAATACGAACCGCACAAAAGATGGTAGTAGTTAACGTCTGAGAACGAAAAATTAAGAGTATAAAGCTCTTACAAAAGAGTCTCAATTCCTTTCTTTAACCTTCGGGAACATCAAACGGGAGTAATGAAGTAGTTTTCAAGACTTAAGATCTGAGTAAGTATTCTCTAATTCCACTGCTGTTAGCGGGGGCGGGGGGGGGGGGGATTATTAATTGCCCACAACTTCACTAGTTAAATTTGAGTAATGTATAAATGTTTATAAATACATTCCTGCCGATCTCGATATTTTGTTTTGGTAGAGGATTTGTTCTTTTGCTACTGAAATTATGGAAAGGAGCTTACAAAAGGTGAAGCAGGAATTACTGGTATAAAATAGCTCTCGTTTAAGGCTCTACGGTTTTGCTAGCTATGTTTGTTTAACTTCAACATTCAATAGGCCTTCCACACAGATATATATCCATCCCGCGAGTGTCCTCCCTGATATGACTTTTTCATATTTTCTTCAGTCCTTATAGCTGTAATGAAATGATCGGTTGGGGTTTGCCATGCTAAGTTCGCATCGAGAATTTGTAATATATATTTTTCTATTTTAATTTTGTTTGATACTTTTCTCGGCGTTGAGTTATGTTGTTATTACCTTTTAATCCCTATAACAGATAAATGAAAATTTCAAATTTCTTTTCCCAGCTTCCATTTAGTCAGTACAAGAAATCTTATCACCAAGTCACGGTTTCGAATCGGTGCATTATTTTATTTCGAAATTACTAAAATAACAGTACTGGTGCTTCTTTGCAGATGATTACTTAATTAAACAGCAAAAAACTATAAATCGAAACAACACGATCATTCGCAATAACTTTTTAAAACGTCGATTTTTCGCAGATACTAATTTTCTTCTGTTTGTCTTTTACTCACTTCACCTTCACACGATCTATAACATTTTAACATTTTAAATATTCTTTTTAAATGTGCAACATCACCATAAGATCTTTAAACAATATTTGTTTCTGTCTGGGGCGCCACACACACACACACACACACACACACACACACACACACACACACACACACACACACACACACACACACACACACACACACACACACACACACACACACACACACACACACACACACACACACACACACACACACACACACACACACACACACACACACACACACACACACACACACACACACACACACACACACACACACACACACACACACACACACACACACACACACACACACACACACACACACACACACACACACACACACACACACACACACACACACACACACACACACACACACACACACACACACACACACACACACACACACACACACACACACACACACACACACACACACACACACACACACACACACACACACACACACACACACACACACACACACACACACACACACACACACACACACACACACACACACACACACACACACACACACACACACACACACACACACACACACACACACACACACACACACACACACACACACACACACACACACACACACACACACACACACACACACACACGCACGCGCGCGCTTCATGACTGTTAAAATTTAGGGAGGTACGTTAAACTTAGGCTGAAACGTTTTCCTGCCAAATTTTATTTCTCAAAAATTAAGATTTAATTGATGGCATACCATCGTTATGGTGCCGTATGAAGTAAAAGTATGCATTAAAATTATGTCCCTTTAAAAATAGCTCAGTATTCGCGTTTTGTCCTAATTCCTCTTGATAAAGCTCTACATACAGGAAAAAAACCACCATATGCAGTAAATGTACAACGTAGAGAAGAGAGGAATAAAAAACAATGAAAATGAATAAGGGCGTTACATTATCTGTAACGAAGTACACAATTTCCAAAATATAATATAGCGTGTGTATTTGATTTATGTGTTCTCTGTGCAGTTCTATAATATTTTTTTAAATATAACAAACACCTTCACATGCTTTTCACATGTGAAATGGAACATGAAACTACTACTGGATATTTATTGTGATAGTTGTCGATAAATAATAATTTAGGTTAAACAGTTTACCGTTAAATTTAAATTTAGGTAAGCAACAAAGAAAAACAGTGACCTACATGAGATCTAATTCTACCGGCATTCCTCAGGAAGAAGGAATGATGTGTATGCATGCAGGATGTTACAGAACCCAGGCAGACAGGCTAAAGAGATACGCGGAAGTTCCTAATGTATCTTTTCTCAAAGACTCGCCCCAGAGAACAACCTGTTCGACCAAACAGCCCTTCAGCAGAGCGGGAAATGCTGCTTTTGAAGCATCTGTCCAACTCCATCTGTCCTCTCACTACAAAACCTAGCACACCTGAAAAAAAAAAAACGAAATGGAATGGAGGAGAACGAAATCGCGGTAGACGAAAAACAACTCCAGCATTCACCTGCCAATCAGGAAACGGTAGATGGGGATCAAATCCGGCACTTCGAATACGAGACCACATTGAATTGGATTATGCTACGGAGGGGATTCGCCAATGCGAACAGACTAGGTCTGTTTTATGTATTATGCTTATGACCCAAGGGAGGGCATCATCAGGAGGAAGAATGAGGCTAGAGGGTGACCTACCCAAGGAGCAACAAAGTGCAAAGAGCAAGGTCCATACAATTGATCAGTTGGAATCTCTTCCGGCAGGTTAGTACAACAGGTATCTGACCCATTGTGGTCCTGAAACGACCCACCAGGCCGGCTCGGAGACCGTCCTACCTGAGGAGGAAGTTCTACAAGAGCATATATCCTGCCATGTAGCGTCGAGACTCCCGCCGACACGTTCTACCCTGAAAGAGACCACCAGATGAGAGATGATATGAAGTAATATTGGAGATGAAATGGAGAGAAGTTCGAGGATTGTAATTAACATACCCAGAATTCACCTGACGACCCAGGAAAACTCCCGAAGAACCTACGGGTCAGGTAGACCGACCGCGGGAATCGAACTCGGACCTTGTAAATGTGAGCCACAAGCGAAACCGCCTGAACCATCCAGCTCGGTTGAAACATACCTACATTACTATTACTGCAGGACCAACTCGCTTGAATTCCTTATTTACATTAATTGGAGTGCATTAGTCACTAAACTTATTAGCAATAGTGGGCATTGTTCCAGACAGTGTTGTTTAGCATACGGGTAGCGAACTTGATTAAAACGTGCAAGGAAAATAAAGAAACCCCCTCACAAACGTTTTAGATATTCAGAAAATTCCTAAAGTAATATGCAGAATAATAATAATAATAATAATAATAATAATAATAATAATAATAATAATAATAATAATAATAATAATAATAATAATAATAATAATAATAATAATAATAATAATAATAATAATAATAATAATAATAATAATAATAATAATAATAATAATAATAATAATAATAATAATAATAATAATAATAATAATAATAATAATAATAATAATAATAATAATAATAATAATAATAATAATAATAATAATAATAATAATAATAATAATAATAATAATAATAATAATAATAATAATAATAATAATAATAATAATAATAATAATAATAATAATAATAATAATAATAATAATAATAATAATAATAATAATAATAATAATAATAATAATAATAATAATAATAATAATAATAATAATAATAATAATAATAATAATAATAATAATAATAATAATAATAATAATAATAATAATAATAATAATAATAATAATAATAATAATAATAATAATAATAATAATAATAATAATAATAATAATAATAATAATAATAATAATAATAATAATAATAATAATAATAATAATAATAATAATAATAATAATAATAATAATAATAATAATAATAATAATAATAATAATAATAATAATAATAATAATAATAATAATAATAATAATAATAAAATGAAGCCAGATGCATCAGCACTAAACCTGTAGTTGTAATTAGTATTTTATTTTTCTAGGCCTTCCGTTCCTTTTGTTTCAAAACTATGACCATCATGTGCATTAACTGGAATAAAATATCCACATGGTGTCATTTTTAAATGCGTTTTCTGTGTAGGTTAACAACCATTTTCTGCTCTACGATATTCTGAAAGAAAAATCAGAGATTACAATACTTCGCAGGAAAATTCATATTATAGAATTCAGATCATTTAACTTCTTTTTACTCTGTTAGTGATTTGGGAAGTGATATTAACTGTTTTATCGCCGAATGAAATGGCGGTAGTGTGTTCGTATTCGTGAGATTCCGGGTTCGATTGCTGGTGGCCGCCCGCTCTGACCAAGGGTTTTTTCCGTGGTGTTTACTGTCGTCACTAGAGTGGTGTGTCCTCTACCGCGGCTCTCTTCTCTCGCATTTCATCTCATTTTATTTCCCTTTTTTACATGGACTATGTGTCGGTCTACGGTGGACAGACCGACTCAAAGACTTGCGATTTGCAGCTTTTCTCAGCTCCATCAGAGGATGGCGTTCGAGCCTCCACAATTGATCTAGCTTTCCTAGAAACTGTTGGAGGAGAGTCTCAGAGCCAGTGCTTTGGGCTAGTCGCCACCAACCCCAAGCAAACTCTGCGAGTCTGTCGTTTTCTTGTCCATGCCTGCAGTCCACACTCTTCTGCGGTTCCTTCATCTCATCCGTTCCTCTCGGGAGCGTACTCATAAAGGGTTCAATTGTCGGTCAATGTATTAAGTGTTTCCTCTGCTATCTAATCTTTCTCTACCTCTAAGTTACTTATTTATATGTCTGTCGCAAAGACATAAGTCGGTACCGAGATTTCTCAGGTTACTCTAGACATACATGGGCGAATTCTCTCTTTATGACATTCCGATTGATATTGACTAAAAACAATAGAATAGAATCAAAATGTGTGATACATGCATACACTAGGCAAACAGGCAGGTACGCAACCTTTAAATTTGCATTAAAATGTCTCATATATTGCATTCTTATCGATATTTTAGTTCTCTTTTCATTCCTCTATAAAATATAATCACAAAAGCGTATTTCTATCTACTTCTTCTTAATACGAATAAACCTTCATTTACCATTCACTCGTTTATTTGTAGGAAGAAGAAATTAAGCTAAGTAAATAGTGAAACCTGAGCAAGAAAAAAATTAAGAATTGCAGCTGAGAAAAGTATAAAATGTTTGAAAATTCGCACTAATAACAGAATATATTGTGACTTTGTGGGTTCGTAGAATGAAAAAAGTCCAATTTGCCGAAATTCTAAATGTTCTTTATTTGCGTAGAAATACACTCCGTAGCAGCGAAATTACATCACACATCACAATCTACAGCACCAAGGTCAATGACAATAACAAACAGCTCTCATTACACCAACACAGCTGACTCTCGTTTTACAACTGTCCGCTGGCGTGTCACAATCGCTTATGTATCTCATTCATAAATTCGAGAGGTTTCTCGTACAAAGAAGAAACAACTTTTTCTCTGTCAATCAAGATATCACTAGGACCTTCCAAATATGAAATCCTATCTGTGCCGGCAAGTCCTTTATCTTAGCTATCTTTGTTTGTGTATACTAGCCGCGCTATCGTTAACTGCTTATGCAAGCTCTTTATTACCCTGAAATATTATCCGCCGTCTGTTATCTATTTGCACCGAAATTTTTATGTCCGTTGCCGCGATAATATTTAGAAAATAGTTACCGAAACCAAACAAATATTTGATATAAATTGTGTTATTTAACATATCTACATTTTTTGTATACTAACATTTTTACTTTCTCTGCTGCTAATCCATAACAAGTAGAGCAAGTATTGCATTCCATCTAAAAAAATCGACTTCGAGAATGTAATAATTCGGCTGCAGTGTTTCAGTGGAAATACGGGTTTCAGTCTTTTATTACTTTATACACAATTTACAAATAATTTTACAATATCATATGTTCAAAGTGAGAATGTCCTAGTGTTCAATATAATGTTCAATATTCTGATACTTCTTACTTAATTTCTAATAAATAGTGTAAGGTTAAACCAGTAAGGTAAGTTGAAATTTGTATGCTTTAGTCATGTGTGAAGTTTATGGAATTCAAGAAATTAACAAAGTGTTTTAAATGTGTGTTCATAAGTTCCTCGTTTGCTTCGGGCCACACACATCCTATACTTTGGGCATTTCTGATCATGCCATTTCTTTGTTGGTTTACAATTTTACATCCAAGGACCATGTAATTTACTGTTTGGGTCTCTTCTTGGTATTCACATATCGAAATTGGAAAATCTTTGGTGATATAATCTAAGCTTGCTATGTCCTGTGATCATTGCTTTGAACTCTTGGCGTATGGACAGTCTTTGGTCTTAACCTGCATCTCAAGGATTGTTATTGCTCCTTTTCTTGATGCTGACCACTGCTGTTGCCAAGTGTAGAGTCTCGTTTACTTCCCTTTAGTTATTTGAACATTTTGGTGTTTCATAATATCTTATTTCTTTATATCCCGCTTTCATTTTTATGTCCTTTCACCTAGTTGAAATACAGTGTCCACTCTGATTTTGTCAGGTCAAGGACAATTGATTAGATTGGGATTAGATTTGATTGATTCGATAGCTGGCTGTGCTTCACGTTGTTTCTGAGTGATAGTAGGGGTGTGTATATGAGAGAGAGAGAGAGAGAGAGAGAGAGAGAGAGAGAGAGAGAGAGAGAGAGAGAGAGAGAGAGAGCAATGAATAGCATAACTCAAACAACGAAATATTGGTTAAACAACAAACTTACCAAATATGACATCGAGATGGCTATTTAATTTTAAACGACTAAGAATACACATCCCTAAAAGTCATCTAATAGCAATTTATTTCGAAAAAAGTTGACTATCGCTTAAACCTATCGCGTTCCCTTATTTTCATTGTACATTCAAAGAAATATGGAATAAAGACATTTGTGCAAATTGTTACCCCGATTAACATGAAGTAAATAGCTGAGTGATTTTTTGTCAGTATAGTTTGTTGAATGAGCAGAATCATGTCATGTAAATGCAGCATATTAGGTTCTGTTACCTCTTGTTGTTTACTTGTCATAAAAAGTGATTCAGAATAAAGAAAATTTCAGAAACTGTGCTCCTAAAAGTTAGGATATCAATTGTATTTGTCTTGAAAGCATTTAACATATGGCGTTTTAATCAACATTTTTAAAGCCATTTTTGAGAATTATCTAAAATTTTGAGGCAGTGTGTTCTGTGTAAAGAGTACGTGGAGTGGTAACATTTCTGTAACAAAATCTTCGTGTCTCTTCCTTAGAAGTTTGTGAACTTGAATATCAAGTTTTTTATTTAACCAACTTCTCGTTTTTAAGTTACTCGCATGTGCGCATACACTCACACACACACACACACACACACACACACACACACACACACACACACACACACACACACACACACACACACACACACACTACTTACTGTGAAGAGAGAGTACTTAGAAGAGAGCTTACGAGTGCGTACATGACACTTAATAGCTTTCTTTGATATTTGAACGACACAAAGATCACGCTCGACCTTCAGAAAACAAGTATTATATACCCAAATAGGATAACATATAAACACTTTATGATGTAGGTAATACTTTATGAAAACATACTTAAGATTTCAAAGCATTGGGGTTTCGAATGAATTAAATTGTCATCGGGACGTGCTATATATTTTTTTGCCCGAAAATCTTAATTTATTATGCAGACATAGAAGAAAAAAATAGTAGAGTTAGATTTAAAAAGACGATGGCAAAGGATAGTGTAAACCTACCTGGCATGGTGAAATCACGAAATAGAATGAAAGACTGGCTTGGCAGGAATGTTTGAAGTTCACTTTCCAGATTGATGGAGAAATAACTGGAAAGACATAGCTACTGTCTGTGACTGTAACCTGTGTTGGGATTTCATCAATCAAACTGGAGTACTATGGTCTACCAATTTGACAATTGAAATCGGTAGGACCGTATCATCTGATACACTCTTACAGCAGAGAATTTATTGTACATCATTCTTACTTTGTTACATATTCAGAACCAACCTAGCTCTCGGACACACTCAATTTTGTTGAAGGTAAGCAGGGGTTAATTATTTACTGAAAAAAGAACAAGTTATAAGTTTTTGACAGATGCATCAGATAAATACCTACTAAGGAATAATCTCTCACACATAACTTATCAGTCTGGTAGGTCTGTAGAAACTGCATTGCAACACAGAAAGGTCTTCTCATTATAGGGAATTTGATTTAGGAACATTGCTTGATGTAGATGATGATAATAAAATATATAAGGGCGCTCAACTACGGCGGTCATCAGCGCCCTTTAAAAAACTAGTCATGGCAAGAGCCAGATATAAAACTTTCTAAAAACTATACATGTGTAACAAAACCTATTAAAAATACACGTACATAAACAAAATCAATCAAACCCTACTAAAAGTTTCGTTCACTATATCCTAAACTCTAAACTAGAAAAGAATCTACAAAGAATCTAATCGTCTCCACGCACGGCCTACACGTGGGTGGGCCTGTTGACCGTCTCCCTCAGCCACGGTGAGGAGTCCACACGAGGGAGACTGTTGGCTCGGGACCCCGGGTGTGCCAAACCCGTACCTACCGAAGTAGGCCCCTGGGGGGACTTCTTGATGTATATAGGTATCTTTGATAGAACTTATACTATGTATGTCTTGAATTCTATCACTGAATACAGAATTCCTGATGTAAACCACAGCTGCATAAACTCAATGTTAAGAGATAGTAATATCATTTCCACTTCAAGCGAGGAAGTCATTCATGTCTGCGTACAAGGGATTGTCCGCAAGAAGGCGTTCTTTCGCCACTACTTTCGAACTTGTCATGGATGATGTGATTAGGCATCACAAGGGTGGATTAAATTTTAACATTGAATATAGTGACGATTTTTAACTATAAAGAGAGCCGGATTTCCTAAAACTGTTTCCGAAGTGCCACAGCTGAAGTTTGTTTGGAATTGTCAATTAACCCAATGCAATTACTGTTTTACGCTTCCTAAGGGAATAAAAGGAGAAAGTTGAAACAATCGAGTATTAGGGAGACGACAGTAAAATTCTCCACTCATATTACATATCTTGATTCAATATTAGACAAGCAATTGACCTAAAATACGTGGACAGAACAGTAGAAAGAGCATGCAAATGAAATGAAATGAAATGTATAGGGTTTAACGCCCGCTTTTACTACATACGGCACCGCAGGTGATGACACTGATGATACATGAGATGAAGATGGAGCACCGGTGGAATGAGATTGCGGGGGAAACCGGAGACCCCGGAGAAAACCCGCCCCAGCGCCGTGTTGTCCACCACAAATCTCACTTTGCGGTTGTCTGGGATCGAACCCGGGCCGCCTTGGTGAGAGCCAAGCGGGCTAACCACTGAACCACGGCGCGGCCCTGAAAGAGCATGCAGGACGTTTTGTAACTGTATATGTATTTTTGGTAATACTTTGAGGCAGAGACTAAAAGTGGTGTACAGGTCGGACTCATTCTATTCTATTTACTTTCTATGATGGCTTATATAGTTTGTGGATTCAGTTCTATGGGTGCAGGTAATGGCTTGTATTGAATTTGCAGGTGATTCTACAACTACTCTGCAGCGACTTTGAAAGTTTTATAATTCCGCATCTCTGGATAAAGGTAGACAGTCGAGCCTCGTAAAATCTTTTATCAATAATAAAAGCAAGAAGAAAAGAAGTACCCCAAGAGTTTTATAGAGCAGGGGCCATGTTAGACCGGACATGGACCACATCCAACTTTAAGATGAGGCACGTGTTTACTAGAATGGCGGTACACGGTTTACATCATCTCATGTGTAAGAACACATCATACCATGAGCCAACAGAGACGGGTGAGTGCAACTTATGCGGACAAACATGCGGACGTTACCACATAAACACATCAATTAAAGCCTATGCGAACCAAGGCGCCAGAACGAAAACTTAAAATTTCTTGAAATAGGATCTGAAGCTCTCCTGGCGACGTATTTGTTCTAGATGTTCTCGGGCTTCAAGTAAGGTGTAGTGATGAAGAGTATCATCCTGATGATGGGAGAGATTCACACTACCGAGAACATCTAGAACTTACCTACACCAGGCTTGAAGCCTGAGAACATCTAGAACTTAAAATTACTTCAATAATTTGACTTGTTTGAAATGTGCCTCTTTTTGTACGGCCATTTGGCTGCAATAAAGGTTTATTATAAAGGTAGACAGTAAGAGTTGCCTTTCACATCTCTCAGTTCCAGACTAGTGTAATGCTGATGAAGTCTTCTTCCTTCATCTACCCTGAACCTTATAATTCAGTATAAGAACTCTTCTTAGAGCTGTAGGTAGGCCCTATCAGTCCCTATCAGTTTAAATTTTTAAACATGCAGTGTCTTGTATTTTATATGTGGGCAATATCTTCAAAGGGTTAACTTTTCTGTAATTTACGTCGTCCTCCAACGTTAAGTCATATCGGACGATGAATGGAATGGGTGAAATGATGCTCAAATGAGTCCGGGGTCCATGGAGCTTAGAGTTACCCAACATTCGGCTTTTTAGGATAAGGGAAAATCCCGATAAAACCTTATCTAGGTAAATCACCCTGACCGAGATTCGAACTCGGGACCTCTTGAACGTGAAGCACACATGCTACCACCACGCTACCGAGGCGGGCCTTAGAGCTGTACATTCAATATAAGTATTACATAAGTTCTTGTGCCTATAAGGTTTATAAGCTTGTGAATAATAATAATAATAATAATAATAATAATAATAATAATAATAATAATAATAATAATAATAATAATAATAATAATAATAATAATAATAATAATAATAATAATAATAATAATAATAATAATAATAATAATAATAATAATAATAATAATAATAATAATAATAATAATAATAATAATAATAATAATAATAATAATAATAATAATAATAATAATAATAATGATAATAATGATAATAATGATAATGATGATAATGATGATAATGATGATAATGATGATAATGATGATAATGATGATAATGATGATGGTGATGATGGTGATGATGATGATGATGATGATGATGATGATGATGATGATGATGATGATGATGATGATGATGATGATGATGATGATGATGATGATGATGATGATGATGATGATGATGATGATGATGATGATGATGATGATGATGATGATGATGATGATGATGATGATGATGATGATGATGATGATGATGATGATGATGATGATGATGATATAGAATAAGGATGTATTGAGGATGTTTTATAAAATTATTCATTGACCATTAGATACCAATAATACAAACAGGAAAAGCCAAGGTATTATATAAGTGTTACTGACATTTCCGTTATAAAATATGCAAACTCCCCAAGAGCGCGTTGACCCAATCTGTTCACAATAAGAATATTGTTGCGTGACGTTCACAGCTACTATTCCAAGTAACTCATAAAGTATGTAACACATCACTTACACACACACGAAACTGTCTCTAAAAGTGCCCTTTTTTGGAGGAACCTCAAAAGTATTTCCGGTGAAATTTTGGACTGGAAATTTTGGGTGGAGTACAATACTTTTTCTATTTACTATAGCTAATTAGAAATAAAGGAAAACACGCAAAACAAGCCAATAAAATAGCAGAAGAAATGTTCTATAGTCCCCCAAAATAAACATTTATGACGAGTACGCTGGGACTCGTCTTGGAATAACCGTTTTTTCAACTTCCGAGCTCTTGTAACAATATTTACTATATGTCCGGACATGTAAAAACCTGATGTTGCAATCGGCCGACGCGTCTGTGGCGTGGAGAGGATGCAATGTCTTACGCTGTCTGGTGTAACCCACGTGCTAGATATAGCGGTCGGGACGCAGGCGCGCCGAAACGACAAATAAATACAGCAATACGGTGCTAAAACTGACAGTGGTGCCTTAGGTCAGTGGTGTGCTCAGAACGCCAATAGTGTTGCGTGCAGAAAGCGTAGTGCAGGAACAGAAGAGCCCGATCGGGTGAGTATCCTTATAGTGCGGCGCTAGCCTAATAATTTCCTCTTCATTTGTGTTTATTCGTTGCTCAAATTTAATAAAATGTGAAGTTTGAATAAAAGAAATGACCATTGTTGAATAGATCTTATTTGTTTATTTTTGACAAATGATCAAGAAAATAATGCTTGTTTCACATGTTTACAATGTCGACATAAAGTCCTCAGTAGCATTATAATAAGAAACATGCCATATATTCTAGTGGTATATTTTCCATTTATTCATGTACGAAATATAGCGTGCATTTTCTTGATAATGGACAATTGTGTGGTGTCTTCTCCGATGATAAAAGCGCGGGAAAGTACATTCAACAGGTTCGCCATTTATTTCCTGTCTCATTTAATAAGGCGATGAATAAGACAACTGTGGTATTGGAAAGTTTCACAGAGATCTAATCCATTATAAAATGAAAACAATCTTATTAACACGATCTACTCTTCTCATTATAATTTATTTTAGATGTACTGCACAAGTTGTTAAAAATAAGCTTGTTTTTCTATATACACGTAGTTCCTGATAATTATTGATAGTGGATATAATTTCTATGCGCACAGTAGTATATTGGAGGCTGATATGGTTGTCATCTGTTTTGTTCATGTTGTTTATGTAAGCTCAGAATAACATTACATAGAAAGTTTTGTTTAAGCTAATGGAAAACTCAAACAATAATATTTTCGGAAATAGTTGTGCTACGAAAAAAAAATTGTCGAACATAATCTGTACTTATACAACATTGTATAACATTGAACTAAATGAAGAGTACGTCACAGGTTTTTTTGTTGTTGTTGCAATTTACGTCCTCCAACATTAAGTCATATCGGACGACGAATGAAATGGGTGAAATGCTGCTCAAATGAGTCCGGGGTCCATGGAGCTTAGAGCTACCCGACATTCGTCGTTTAGGATAAGGGAACCCCCCGGAAAAACCTTATCCAGGTAACTCATCCTAACCGAGTTTCAAACTCGGGACCTCTTGAACGTGAGGCAGACACTCTACGTACGTCACAGGCTGTTCACAGAACATTCAATAATAGTTTTTCATGCTAATGTATAAAATTTAGATATTTTAATTACCTTATGAAAATACAACTTTTACAACAGAATCGTTTGGGATGGAGTATTTACTTGAACATTTTTGCCCGGCAATCTCAAATATTGCCTGACTTCAATATCAAATTTCATATGTATCTCTTTACATTAGAACAAATATTTACTATTCACGAGTATCACAGAGGTATGCTTTTCATGTATTTACGATGAAATTTCGATACCTGAATTATAGGTGACAAGCATCACTTCCTCCATTTACTATATGAAAGTGGCGGAAAAAGTAAATACTAAAGGTCTAAAAATTAAATCTAACGTTATCTTGTGAAACAAACTACGAGTTACCTTTTAAATCAAAAGTTATATTAATATCTTAACATTTTAAATTAATGTTAATTATTGTTTCAAATGTTTTCTTTTCTCTCAGTTCTCTGAAATTTTTATCACGAAGTGTTGGTATTAATAAAAGTCCAATATATGTTCCAAATCAGTTAATTGTACAGCAAATACACATATCTAGTACCTATAGTAGACAACCGAGTACATATTCGTGTTGCAAAAGCTGATAACTAAATGAATAATAAACTTCGTTGTATTTAAGAAAACCGCTCATTAAAAAATGAATATTTAATGCAGTTTTTGGACGAAATTAAACGCGGTACTATGTTGGTATCTAATGAGATCGAAGCCGAACCTAAAATATGAAGCCAATTAGATCCAATGCATCACTAATGACTTTTTGAAACTGTTATATTTAAACAGTTGTTAATTGTTTATTTTAAGATATCATCTAAGTGTTCTATTCTATAAAGGCATTTATGGTTATCTCTTATGATATATTACACCATGTTACAAAGTACTATTACGGTTTTATACGCACACTTGAATACACTTTATCTAAATTATCACTACGAGTATAAAGTGGGAAACTGTGTGTGTTTGTGTGTGTATGTGTAATCTCAAAAATAATAACCAATTCTGATAATTTTTCGTCATTGAAAAACCCAGTTCGTTCATAGGATTTAAAACACCTAGTTTAATTTAATAAATTACAAAAGATTATAACGGATTTGCATAACTCTTATTCTTAAATACAAGCACACTGGGGTTTAAAAAATATACTTACGAAGAAAACCTTGTTTATTAGTTGAGAATATTATGGAATAGAAAATGTTATTACTACACAGAATGTGCATGTAAAGTAAGACAAAAGCCGCGGAGATTTAATTCTAAGCATTAGGTATATGTAGATGTTAATGATTTAGCAACTCAAGGAAAGCAAACGAGAATCGAGTCTACCAATTCCAGTAGATTTTTATAAACCCTCAGGTAAGATAGTTTTAATTAATGTATTTAATCATTTTTATTTATTAATTTTTATTTATTTATTTATTTATATATATTTATATTATTTTTATTTATTTTTATTTATTTATATTTATTTACTTATTTATTTATTTTTTGAATTTTATAATCAAAATTGTTAGCAAGATATGTTGACTAATCATATAAAGAGAAAAAGTTATGTTGACATAACATTAGAAATAACTGGCATTTTATAATGAAAAATGTTGAAGTTATTTCTCGATTATTTATCGCAGATTGTGCATATTTTACAAAGATGTTAACTTGGTGGTCTGGGAGTAGGGAATCTTCATATTCACCAGCTTCATCACTGTTTCGCTTATATATAACGGGTGTATGTATTTTGCGGAAAAGATGTAATTTATATGTTATTAGATAAATGTGGAATCAAAGGGGAAGTGCAAAGATTGTGTTACCTAGTGTGATTATTTAAGTTACTTCACTATTCCAAGCAATAATAGGTAGTTTATATATAGGCTATGCAGCATTTCTTCTTGGAAGATATTTTTGGGGGTGGAGGGGATAAGCAAGGCGAATGTATAACCAGCTCTCCTTCCTCCTTACTGTCTTACTCATACCTCGGGGGACTCGGGACTCCTAGAGCTCTTCAGATCCGGAGAATAAGCATTTATGCACGCCGAAACTCCCACTAACACTTGTAATCCTGAAACATCCCACCTACCCAGCATTCGCCTGGAAAAACTCCGTGTAAACTCCGGGAAAACTCTGAAAACCCCCATGGGTCAGGTAAGTCGGCCATGCTTCGGTAGCATGTTTCCCTCACGTTCAAGAGGTCCCGAGTTGGAATCTCGGTAAGGGTGAGTTACCTGGATAAGGTTTTATACGGGGTTTTCCCTTATCCTTCAAGACGAATGTCGGGTAACTCTAAGCTCCATGGGCCCTGGACTTATTTGAGCATCATTTCACCCAATTCATTCACCGTCCGATATGACTTAACGTTGGAGGACGTAAATTCCAAAAAATGGAATCGAACCCAGGCCTCCCGAAATCACCACGGCCTCAGCCATCCCGCTTGGTGTAGTGTCCCTTTCTGTTATTGATATTATCTTCGTTGCGAGCGAAGGTGGTGAATGCACACAGTTGCAAGCACTTTGCGCTTTGGATAACATTTTATTAACATTTCTGCACTACATAATGCGTTTGCTATTTGGCGATGTATTCGTTCGAATGCCAATGTGGCCTTCATAATGGAGCTGGTTTTAGCTCGGAATTATCAAGTGTTTCTGCTAAACAGCCAGTAAGTGAACACGCACTCTCCGAAGCAGACTGCCACTGTTTCATTAGAAAGTATATGACGTAACTTTCCATGAGAAAAATGTTTTAAACACCTTTATTTGGTGAGAAGCTTGTTTCTCTTATGCTTTGTAATAATCCATTTGTAGACAATTGTGTTCAAACTGTGCATATTATATTCATAACGATGTTTATTACTACTGTAAATTCCAACTTGAAAAATGTATCAGTATATTATTTGCTCCCATTTTGGGAAGTTCAAGTTCAATTTCAATTAAAGTGTTCAGTCTGGAAAAAATTTTGTCAGCAGTTCTTTCTAAGTAAGAACGGTTGTAAATTTTGGACGCATACATTCTACTTCCTTTAACGAGCTATGCGGGAGTGCGAGACCCCGGGTGTCACTAACATTGTTGTTACAGATCGAGCTGGAATATTCTTTCGTCCCGCCTATTTCTCTCATAGACCCAAATTTAACAAGAAAACAATTACCTATTTATAAACTTGAATAATTCGCTAATATTATAAAATTCTTTATAGTAATACATAAAGTATAAGACTAATATATAATTTTAATACTATATGAAAAGTATTAAATGAGGAAGAAATTACAGAATTTAGAAAAAAGAACAACTTCTATCTCATCAGCTTTGTTTCTCTCTTGGGGATATCCATCCTTGGATATTCTTGGATTCTTCTTCTTCTTCTTCTTCTTCTTCTTCTTCTTCTTCTTCTTCTTCTTCTTCTTCTTCTTCTTCTTCTTCTTCTTCTTCTTCTTCTTCTTCTTCTTCTTCTTCTTCTTCTTCTTCTTCTTCTTCTTCTTCTTCTTCTTCTTCTTCTGCTAAAGGCCGCGCCGTGGCTCAGTGGTTAGACCGCTTGGCTCTCACCAAGGCGGCCCGGATCCCAGGCGACCGCAAAGTGAGATTCGTGATGAACAACACGGCGCATGGGAGGGTTTTCCCCGGGACCTCCGGTTTCTCCCGCCGTCTCATTCCACCGGTGCTTCAACTTCATCTCATGTACAATCAGCGTCACCGCCTGCGGTGCCGTATGTAGTAAAAGCGCACGTTAAACACTACACATTTCATTTCATTTCTTCTACTACTTCATGGTTTTGGACTTTTCAATCCGTTCCAGCTCCAATTTGACTGCCGAGTTTTTCTTCGGTCTTTCCTGGTTTCTTGTGCATTTGGGTTTAAGTTTACGGCTATTTTAGGTATTCTATTATTATTCATCCTCTGAACATGTTTTCTCCATTGATTTCTGTTGTTAGCAGTATGATTTATTTCTTCTACTTTTAATACTTTCTTGCTGTTCTGACTGAGCGTTTTGTATTTTTAGTATACCCAGCTATTGCTCTTACAAATTTCATTTCTGATGTCTGTATTCCAGTACTATTTCTTTTTGTTGATGTCCATGTAATTAGATCTGTATATTAGTGTAGGTACTGCAATTTATTTGTAATATTTTACTGTGGAGTCTTTACGGGCTTTATTTTCTAATGTTCTTTTTAATGTGCCTGTTACGAATTTATTTATTTTCTCTATTACATCAGTATCTCCCTGGTACGAGACACATCCTAAATCCTTGAAGTGGAATATCTGATCTGTTATTTTACTGTAATAATAACAATGAAACAAAGTAACCTATTAAATATAACCAGTGTCATTGTTTTTGCTCCATAGCATTCAGAAAGTATATCCAAAACAGATCCTTGGAAACGGTTTAGTTTGAAGCTTTAAAAATGCTGCTTTGTAGGCAAAGAATGCACATGTCAATATATTACACTGCGCATTTCAGCGCTGCTATTTCAATTAGGAAATACCATCATTCGTTATGAAGTTTCTGTCCTTGGCATAAAATCCCTCCGGAATTTCGTGTCCAAGTTTCCGTGTACGTATTATTATTAATGAAGCGAAGGTATCTTGCAGCGGTATCAGTTTGACCTACACAGTAGTCGAGTTTCTTCCTTTTTTCTCCCGTCTCTCGCAAACATCATTAACAAAACACGAACAGACTTGTATCTGCAAGTTTGCGCCAAACTTTATCGAGGTTTATTGTCAAACCCTTTGGGAGTAACATCCATCGGATAGCTCAACACATTTTTTATTTTATGCTTTTAAAGGTGAGAGAATTAATAGTAGTTCTAAGTTAGGATTATATAATCTGTTATTAGAATAAATAATTCTTCTTAAATTAAAGGTAAGAATAAATAGTTTGTTCCGACTAGCCAACTATCTCTACTGATCTGCTCAACCTCAATCTTGTATGTAGCTTTTCTTCTAAATACTCTTTGATTGACATTTGTTTGACATTTTTTAACCTAGCATTCATATTAAAGATTTGTAATTCCTCTTGTAGCTTAATTTTTATGTGATCCAGTTTAATCCAATATAATGCACCCATCATTTCTGGCGCCTGCATCTTAATTTATCTTATGAGAAATTAATTGCCCAGCTTTATCATAAACACGTAAAACCATGTCTAAAATTAAAAATTCCTGATGATGTGAGCTGAACTTTGACTTTTAGGTAAGCTGATACGTAACTCAATTCTAAGGATATGTAACAGCTGGTCCAGAGGTGAATTTCATTTTATTGAATTATATAAGTAGTGTACAAAAATAATTATTGTGATTTAACTTATGTTTTCTCTGAGGTATACATTATAATTTGAATGAAAACTTAAATTGAAGAGTGCGTGTGAAATTTTGAATTCTACATGCGTAGATTTTGTTTTGTTTCGCAGCTATGGTAACTAAATAAACAAAACATGGATCTCGCGTGCAAAAGGCTTGTCTTGGAACTGCGAAAATAATTCAGTATGTAGAGTTCAACGGGTGTATAGACGATATGGTTTTAATGCACCTTCTGGCTAACAATATTCATATATGGTGCAATCAAACGATGGAGAGAACCTAAAATGGAACGGCGCGTGTTAGATGAAAGAACACGCAGTCCTAAAAACGCTATGCAGTCCGCGAGTCGAAAACTGTAGCTCCGCCGCTGTATCTCGGGCCCTGACGTTTCGTGAGGATAAAGAAAGAGACAGGCAATATCAAAATCGCCACCTTTAGCACACTGAAACGTAACCCATGGCGTAACAGCCCAAAGTGGGCCTGAGCTGCCAACCCGACTGCCGGTCTCAGGCCCACATACGCAAGGCAGAGATGGATGATCATTCCAACCGATACGAGGAGGGAGATGCGGTCAGTATCTCGGCACTCCCTGCCGGAATGTTGGCATTCCGGACTAGGGTTCGCTATCTAACGTAGCTTCTCAATTTCCTCACGATGCTGAATGGGCACTGGTCCTATACCCGGGATTGATCCCAATCGCTTTACGTGGCAGGGAACCAAAGCACAACGCTCTAGCCCACTACACCATAGCATTTCTAGCGCTTTAAATTTTTGCAGTAAAAGTGATTCTGATTCGTTATAATACACCGGCACTTTAATTTGATTTATTGTGACGCTTTAATAAATATAGCTTACTGGTGCTGCTTAGAGTTTCGATGCATACAAAAGATAATGCAAAAGATAATAAGAAAATCAGGTAAGGTTTCCTGTGCTGAGTTGACTCGCGCAGCAGTCATCTGCTAGCACCAATCACAAGCATCCTCCACATGCGTCCATCTTGCATTTTCGACTATGCTGCCAGTTCTCTTGTAAGCAGAGCACATGGCATTAGGAGCTATTTGCTTTAGTTCTGGTGAAGCTGATTACATGTGACTATATTAAACCTCTTTGTTTATATCCTGTAAATATTCTCTGAGTACTTTATATATAGGAATTATTTCATTGTTTGCATTTTGTGAAGAGAGCATATACACACACGTGTTCGCAGTAGTGGCAAGAACTGGCAACACTGCCTCACTCGGACGCGCTAAATGTCAGATCCTGAGATACAATAGTGGAACTATAGCAGTTCCAACATAGATAGCGTAGAAGTAATTAAAAATATTGCAATACCGCATAAAATATATATGATTAAAGACTATAACTTATGTAACCTTGTAGATTGATCAGAACTTTAAAGGAAAACGTATGTCAAAAATCAGTATCACACTCAACCGCTTAGATATCTACCAACATTTATATTCATCAAACTTTGCGTAATAATCTGACATTAGTGCCAGGTTTGCGACTTTAAAGTACTTATGTTTCTGAGAGCACTATCCCCATCTCAGCGTATTGAAATATTGCCATTACAGTTTTCTGCGAAACAAAACTTTTTATTGCTTTTCATTATGATATAATTATTATACCTCTCATTTCAACGACGCTTCAAACGTAGTGACAGTGATTCTTCACAGCAGTACATGTATGAAGTTAAAACAACACTTGCGCACTGCAGGTTATACTCCTTTTGGGATTACTTGAGAATAACGATTTTTCTTTTAACGGGCAGCAACCCGAAAATTTATTGATACTGTGACTTTGTGGGTTCGTGAAATTAAAAGTTCAGGTTATAAACATTAAAAATTGCTCTCTATTTGCGTAGAAACACACTTTGCTCAACCTGACAGTCCAGGTCACATACGTCACATACACACTACAACTTGCAAGGTCATCGACCACAAACAAAGTTCACACAATTGTTCACGCACACTGACCCCCCCCCCCTCAGTGGAGGGCGGCGGCTCCTGTTTTATAGCTTACTTACTATCCGGAATGTTACAATCAAGACGGTGCTAGAAGAAAGACGAACTCTCCAGAAATTCATCTCCTTCTCCCCACCGTTTCGGCGAGGTTTTATCTGCACACTGTCCGTCTCTTTGAACTTGTCGGCCGCGCCGCCTCGCCTCAACAATGCGTTCGTGACAATATCTTCCCAGTAATGTTTGGTTGGAAGAAATCGAACCTTTCCCACCTTCGCCTTGACTAGGCTTCGGAGATGACTTTAGGTTAACCTCTATTATACTGGTATGTAGTATACAAGCAAGTGGAGAGAAGAGATGAAGTAGTTTTGTGCGCTACCGAGTTTGTGGGTGACCGGCAGTGCTTGAGAAGTGAGAAGTCACAGTGAACCCCTGTCCCCACGTAACTATTTTCCGATCAAAGTATAGCTAAACAGCAATATGTTCAAAATCTAGCCATAACAATAGATAAAGAAGCAAAGATTTGCTTCTCCTTTCAACTCTTTCTACAGGCATAATTTTCTACAAGGAAATCCAAATATCTACAATATCGACTCACTACTGTCAGCCAGACCAGAGGGTACGGTAACTGGTTCTGATCCCTCTTCCCTCTGCCGTAAAATTTGCTCAGGACAAACTTATGTTGATGTCTTTTCTGCGGAAGAACTGGTTAAACCTCTGACTGTAATAAAGTACTACTACTACATTTCAACATCAAATTAAGGATGAACATTTTTGTACTTCTTGCAGTGCCAAAACACAAATAAATAAAAAATTAAACAAAAACAAGCAACTCGTTTAAAACATTGTGGCAATGTTATTTTGTATATTTATAAAAGGGGTAAATTTTTAAAAATCATATATTCGGAAAATGTAGGAATAACACGCGATATCCTGTCACGTTACTTGTAAGTCATGCTTAGCTGTCATGCATAGGTCGTCGTCTTGCTGACTTAAGCTGGCAAAGCTTTGACTCAATTGCTGCTTCGACAGAGTTAATATTTAAACCCCCAGAATTTGGCCTGAGGAGGAACACTCACGCACATGCTAGACGAATCTGCGTAGCTTGTTCTTTAACGGCCACGTCTACTATCTTCGACAATGGAACTTCTGACCCCAGGAACCACCGCCAAGGTAAAGCTGTCCTTTTCTGAGCAATCTTGTTGGTTGTATGTAGCTCATTAACTTTTAGTTTATGTAGAATAAACTTCATATTGGCCAGAACTAATGTCATAATTTTAAGATCAGTAAATTCTTCACTTTAGCCTACACCTTTTTAGCGAACACCTCCTTCCTGAGGCCCCCCTACCGCTCCCAGCCCTTAGTAACGTTCACTGTATTGAGTGGAACCCAATGTTACCGCAGATGCTAGTGCTAAGCATGAACGTTACATCGGCTGGAGGTGCGATGTGAACGTAGCAAGATCTATAATATCTTATGCAAAAACTGAGATATTTTGTGCATTTAGTTTGCTTGGTTTTGCAGCAAAAGGAATCTAATTTCTAAAAATTTTAAGTTTTGGAAAAGCTGTTTTAGGTAAAATAAACAGACTAAAAATAGAAATGTATCAATATGGGTCGAACATTTTCCACAGACGTCACACTGAGAGTTGTTATCAACAGCATTATCTGTCATAGCTTATTTCTCCGCTTATCTCCATCCAAATTTGCAGAGAGAAGAACAAGGGAAGGGTTTGGCTACATATGGTTCACTCAGTTTCCTTCGTCCATGAAATAACAGACAGTTTTACAGCAGAAAATAAATGGCTACCGCTTCTCGGTATATACGGTTCTCCTCTGGTACATAAGTATACTGGAACATTGGGAAAAAAATCTCCGTAACGAGTTCGAGTTCTGAAATGCTTAAATATTTTCTGCACCTTTTCAAGGGTAAATAAACATGTAGGATAGCGTAATACAGCAGTATAGGTACATACATTGATTTAAATGAAATTTAAATTTCATAATGAAATATGCAGCGATTCAACCAAATGTTTTCTTTTTAAAACAAAAATACATTGAAAGGAAGAACTTGTAGTCACTATTGAACATTTCCTTCACAGAACAAACAGACATTAACTGAAACATTACGTTAAAACGAAGGACAAAATCTAGTTTTTTTTAAAGATTTTAACACACATCCTGTCTTAAGCGATAAGCGGCTCAGGAACAAGGACGTGCGGCTTCCATAAATAGAGGTTCAGGGTGAGTTCGGTCAGGGTGAGCTATCTGGATAAGGTTTTTTTTCTGGATTTTCCTTATCCTGAAAGATGAATGTCACGTAACTCTAAGCTCTATGGACCCTGGATTCATTTGAGCATCACTTCACTCGTTTCATTCATCATCCGGTATAACACATTGGAGGATGTAAATTAACAAAACAAACAAAGAAACAAGCTACCAGTAGTAAATGGAGGGAGGTCGTTTTATAATATTGTGGCTTTGTGGATTCGTGAAATCAAAATTCCAGGTTACAAACACAAAAATTGCACTTTATTTCCGTAGACATACGCTTCGTACACATACACAATACAACATACAAGGTCAACCAAATCTGTTGTTTTCCCGCACGCGTTCAATTACCGACTGACCATCTTTGGCGGGCGAGCTGCCTTTTTATAGTTTACTAACATTCCAGAAATTTCTCAAACAATCGAGACCCGGCTAGAACAAAGGCAAACTCTCGAGAAATCCGCCTCCTCCCACCCACCATTTTGGGGAGATTTTATCTCCGCTCTGCACTGCCGTCTCTTTGATCTGGTTGCCCACGCGGTCTCCAATCAACAATGGCCTGGCGACAATATTGTAGTCATCATTCCACTTGTATTTTAATGGGATTTACACACGATTTTCCCTTCACAATTTCATGGCAGTTCACTGGGATCGTACCTACACATTGCAGAATCCTAAACTGGGAGCTGTTGACACAGACTCAAAGTTATTTCTTGTTAATATTTTTAATTTTGAAAGTAACCTTACTGTGGTAACTCGTATATTGTGTTCAATAAGAATGTAAAGTGAGATGAGACTTATCATTTTAGCGTTATCCACTGATAATCCCAACAATCTTTTGCAAATTTTTCACAAAATTTAAAATTCTCAAAGCGAATATATTTTATTCTTGATCCTAGAATTTACAAATATCTGAATATTAAAGGGTTGGTATGTTATATGAATGGACTGTGTAGTATTTTGAGGATATCTTGGTGGACCGTAGAAATCTTCATATTACCAAAATCACCCTGAGAACATGTTGTAACATAGTATCATGTCGTACAAGTTACAATTCGAATATTATATTTTGTCATGCAGCGTCTGTAGTTTTATAACAGTAAAGAAGGTTCTCCTTTTGACGTATAAATCGAATGAAGGAGTTATGTAATAATATTTCATATTGAAGGGCAAGTGGTGACGTTTCGGAGACAATATGCTTCAGCAGGCGTAAATAGGACGTGAAACAATAGCCGTCGCAAATGCTCTAATTCTGTTACATGTTATTCTATCACAGTTTCTGACAGTTATTAAGCTCGAATAAGAGAGAAGAGAAGCGAGAGAAGCTTTACGACGCAGAAATCTTTACTGCAACTTCTTGACGTATTATTTGCTAATATATTTCGCTACTCTTAAACAAACACAAACACAGTGGAACGAGTAAAAACAATAAGTTTTTAGGACAGTATAGTAATCGATTAGAGAAATTGTTGTAATACAGCATCGTTCGTATTTTTGGAGTAATTAATGACGTTTTATGGTAGGCACAGCTGCAGGTGTAAGCGCTAAAACGACACAAAACCACACTGTATTCGATCAATATTGCCAAAAGCATTTTCATGCAGCATGACGAGTTGAATCCTTCTTGAAGAAACAAAAGTAACTTAAAATGTTATGTAAAGACTTGTTAGAAATACCTTGTGCAAATAATAGGGTCGTTTAATTTTTTCATGTATTAATAGTATCCACAGAAACATCCGAAGAATTAAGTTTAATGGTAGATAGGCTGAAATACAATGCATTTGTACTTGACTCTTATGTTAATTTTATTTTGAAGAATACTACTGCACAAGAGTACCTACTCCAACTGCAAGTTTTATAAGACGGGTTCATCTTACTCCAAGCGAGAAGAAAGGTAGTCTCTCAGCACTGAAGTGCAGGAAAAAGTCTACAAGGGATTTTCTATGCTTGATAGCAAAATACAATATAGTTTAACTTTCCTTTATTCCTTGTGAATCTGAGAAACCGCTTTGTCTGATAGTATGTGCGGCGTCACTTCGTACGCCATCCTGTTGGTCAAACCTACTTTAGATCGGTCTAAAGTTAACATAGGTACAAAAATGAACAAAATATTTAAATTAGAAGAAATATAAAATTCGTTATGTATTATTTTTCTCGTGTTAAATTCATTGGAACACAATATTTTAATGCATAAAAGTATAGTCTAAAGAAGGTAAGGGAGAGAGAGAGAGAGAGAGAGAGAGAGAGAGAGAGAGAGAGAGAGAGAGAGAGAGAGAGAGAGAGAGAGAGAGAGAGAGAGAGAGAGAGAGTTACTTAAGTTAACAGTTGATGTGTGTCTCCAGGTAAATATAATTCCCATATTGATTACACACAATTTTTTTGGTGGATAGAGTCAACATGACTAGTGTAGAGAAATGATTAATTTCCATCCATTAACTATAACACAAGTTTTGTTCGTGTTTATCGCGGTGAATACATTTATCTCTTAATGATACTTCCAAACATGAAAATTAAAAAGGCTCTAGGACCTGATGGAATAAATGCAAAATTAATAAAATACAGATGAATATAAGAAGACTTAATTTATAAACAAATTCTGGAAAATGAATAGAATTCTTAAAAGTTGTTAATATGTTTAAAAACGGCAAAATAAAGTTATGAGGTATAAGTCTCCCGAATGCAGGCTATAAGTTGTAAACAAAAATGACTAACAGACGTCTGAATATAATTACAGAACCACAATTACTAGAAAATCAAATGGGATATAGAAATGGAAAATCCTGCATAGAGAACATGTTTACTATTAACCAGATTATCAAAGAGATGAGAGAATATAATTTAGAAACACATAGCTTTGTAGATTTAGAAAAAAAGTTTAATAAGGTCAGCAGGACTAGAATTTGGCAAGTATTACACAAACAGCGATATCCAAAATGATTGATGGATGTACTCATAAATATATCAAGAAACAAAAATAAAAAATAGTTTTAGGAAATGGGTGATTATCACAAGATAATCACCGCCTTGGTAGCGTGATAGTAGAATATCTACCTCACGTTCAAAACTCCCGAGTTCGAATCTCGGTCAGGGTGAATTGCCTGGATAAGGTTTTTACCGGGGTTTTCCCTTATCCTGTAAAGACTAATGTCAGGTAACTCTACGCTCCATGGACCCCGGACTCATTTGAGCATCATTTCATCCATTCCAGTCATCGTCCGATATGACTTAACGTTGGAGGACGTAAATTACAAAAAAAAAAAAAAAAAAAAAATAAAAAAAAAAAATAAAAAAAGATGTGATATTTAATCATGCTTTAAGAGAAGGCTGTATTTTATCTCCGCAGTTATTAAACATTTATATGGGCGATATTATTAGAAAATTACAAAATTAAATACCATTATGAATGAAAATAATTAAAAATAATGTATTAAATATGCCACTGTTTGCGGATGGCTTGATGTTAATACAAGACAGAGAAGATATGCTGCAAATAAGTATGTACAAGCTACATAAATTCATCTATGATTATGTTTTAAATATACTCGTATCAATAGAAAAGTCAAAGATAAATAAAATAAAAACGAGGAAGATAGACTTAAGTAATAGAGTTAGAGCACATGCTGTAATGTAACCTTTAAACCAAATAACGATAAAACAAGTATCTAATGAAGTGAGTAAATTCCAATATATTTGCGTAGTAATAGCTCGTACGTTGAAAAGAAAAACCCGAAAGAATACAAATCTAAAATTCTACAAGACAATGGCTGTTCCTCTTTTAGCGTACAAAGCGTAAACATGGACAGTTAAAGGAAAATTGGAGCTAAATACAACGGCAGAAGTGAAATATCTCCGAGCAGTAAAAGGATATACAAGACAGTCATATTAAAAATGAAGAAATAAGGAAGAAATTAGATATATGTTCGTTAAAAGAAAAGATACAAATAAAAAGAGAAGAGTGGAAAAGTCATTTGCAAAAAAGTACTCGCTCTCGCATGCAATTACAGACATACAAATATAAAACTTCTGGTTAAAGAAGAATAGGAAGGCCAATAAAATGATGGGGAGAAATATGAGGCCGGAACAGGAGAGTTCTCCCAAATCATGAAGTTTTGATGCTTATATTAACGCATACAACACAGCTAACAACATAAGGAAGAGGCAAAGATGGATTTGCTCCTTACATTCATCTGTCAATCTCAGGGGACCACGTGTGTGTCAGTGGTGGACGAAGCGGCATCTGGTGGGATATTTTCCTGGTTCCGCGCCTTCTCCCACCATTCATTCAACCATTTGATCCATCGCCATCTTTCCTTTCATTCATTTCACTTTCATTTCACATTATTTTTTTTTTTCACTTATTCTGATACCAGGTTGCAGGTTCTTCACTCAAGTATTAGGATTACTACGGAGGGGATTCGACACCGAAACCTCTGATTTTTTGTACCTAAGCCCAAAGTGCGGCATCCTCGGAAGGAAGGATGAGGCGAGAGGAGACAGCGGGCGGCTGACCCAAGCGCCGAGATACCCGCCGACACTTCTACCCTGAAAGAGACCACCAGATGAGAGACGATGTGGAATGATAATGGAGAGGAAATGAAGTGAGAGGAAATTCGGAGGATATAATTACCTATCTATACTATTAAACTATAGAAAATTGGGATAAGTACATAGTAGATATGGAACATAATTTACATGGACGTCAGGACAAAGTATATGCGTTCAACAGGAACCTGAACTCACAAGAAAAAGACAAAGAATATTTGCAAATTATAAAAAATTTAGATTTAGAAAATTACTACAAAGAATTCTGGACAGAGGAATAAAACACAGAGCAACAAAAAGAAATATAACCTAATACAGTAGTAGATGAACTAGAGTTACAAGAATTGGTAATTTTTTAAAACAAAGTAGAAACAACAAAGCATGCTGTGTAGACAACATTAATACTGGGTTATTAAAGCATGCTCCAGATAATTTTCAAGAAATAGTATTAAAATGATATAATAAATGTTGGACACGACAAGAATTCCGGAAGAATGGAAAATAGTATCATTTTTTAAAAAAGGGTGATAGAACTAAACATGAAAATTACATAGGTATTATCCTACTCTGCTCAGCCTATAAAATATATAGGAGGATTATAAATTAATAAATTGTTAAGAATAGTAGAAACACTTTTAATGGAAGAACAGACAGGATTTAGGAAAGCACGAAGTTGTATAGATAATGTCTTTTCCCTCCAAAAATAATTGAAAAACGAAAAGAACTTAACTTAGAAACGCATATTCTCTTTATATATTACAAAAAATCCGCCGATAAAGTATCTAAATTAAAATTATGAGGAATCTTAGAGAAAAAAGGAATACCAAAACATTTAATAAATGGAATAAAAAACTTATATGCAGAAACAAAAATCATAATAAATAACCGAGAACCAATAATGATTTCAAAAGGGGTTAGACAAGTTGTCCAATGTCAACCACTCTCTTTACTTTATATATAGACGCCAAGTTCAAATCATGGAAACAGCAAACGACAGGGGAATTAATCTAGGGACAAGAACAGTACAAACAATGATTTTCGGAGATGATCAAATATTAATAGCAAAAAAGCGAGAATGATCTTCAAAGTATGGCATATAAGTTATATCTAATAGCAAAAACATAAATTAGAAAAGTATATAAACAAAACAAAAACTATAGAATTTAGAAGTACTCACCCAGTTCGGTCAAAAATAGTGAAATAGAAATGAAAACTACTGAACAAGAGTCAAAATTTAATTTCCTCGGATGTGAAGTATCATTATATATCGGAAACAGACATCAATAAAAAATTAAATAAATTAAACTACATAATAGTACAATGAAAAGAACCCTAAAGAATAAAGCAAGGAAAGATTCAACAATATAATTGTATAAAACAATGGTTGTCCCAATTATAATGTATTGTTCAGAAACATGGACAATGGCGCCACAAAATAAAAGAAATATACAAACAGCACAAGTTCCTTAGAAGCATAGCTGGATATACAAGACTAGACAAAAAACAAAATACAACTAAAAATAGAAGAGTTAAATAAAACAATAATAGAATATAGAACCAACTGGAAGCAGCATTTAAATAGAATGAAAAAAAAAAACAGAATTCCTAAAATAATACATAATTACCAACCACAAGGACGAAGAAACCTGGGAAGACAGAGGAACAGATGGAAGGAGCAAGACTTTGGAGCCGGAAAAAGCTAAATGGCCTAAACTAGGTTGAAGAAGAAGTAATTATTGTCGTGCTGCTCGTACCGTTATTATGAATTTATCTTTGGAAGTAGAACCTTTTCAGATAACGCGCTGATTATTCTTATAAGAGTGAGAGGGGAACTGCCGCCGCTTCCCGATCGTGTGCTAAGCACCAATGAACGCATCACTTCAACCAATGAAATTCACAGGAATTACACACGACAGATAGATGTTTACTCCACGTAGAGTAATCAGTGCGTTATCTGAGGGGCATCTGTTACCAAGGACAAATCCATGATAACGGTTCGAGCAGCGCAACTACTTATCCAGGATTCGCTTGGCGACGCGGGAAATTCCCCGAGAAAACCCCATTGATTAGGTCAGCCATGGGAATCGAACCTGGGCCTCCCGAATGTGGACTACAGACGAAACCGCCTGACCCACCCCCTTGGTATTCTATTCAATGTTCGTCTGCTCCTAGACAGATCGTGACTCTAGACACTTATATATAATCCTGGGGTTGTTAATCCTACATATGGGAAGTGTAACCAAATGGAGTAAGTATTACGTAATTGTGAATGAAAATAATGTATCTTCTGTTAATACTAGATGCTATGCCCGAAGGTGTTGTTTCCCTCATTGTAAAGACTAGGTTGTCATAGAGTTACAAGGATGACAAGCTGTTATGACTAGTAATTTAGGATTATTAACTCGTAACATTTGCACCATCTGTTTTTACATACCTTGATGCAGTTTGCAATACATTTAAAAAAGTTCGATTTATATCACACAATAAACATCCACTAAAATTGCACTAATAAATAATAATATACCAGCACACAGACCATGTAGAAAAAGTAGCGAAAATGACATTACATGTGGCCATTAGTGATGATATTCCATACAATTTGCGGTCCAAATGTCCTGGCATTTAGCCAGAACCAATGCGTCCGACCGCATGGTTGCCAAACTTCACTCTGCGTAGGCAGAACGAATTACGTTTGTGCCATCGCAATTTTGTATCGACTAGAATAATGTATATCACTAAAAGAACTAAAGAGCAGTATTTCACCGAATTTTAACTCACAACTGAGGTGTCTACAACCCTGTACTACTCATTTTGGGTTTTGTTACTGTCCATCAAATCTTAATTGCTTCACCTGCAGGAAGTTAGTCATAGCTGTTAAAGGATTGCTTCAAACAATGCACTCATTGGTGCTTTTGTGAACATGGCAGACATTTTGTTTCATCAAATTGTAAAAACTTATTTGACAACATAAATTGGAGACTGCTATAAGCACAATATAATTACAAATCCCCATTTTAACAGTACGAAAGGTACTGTTAATATTAGTATTTTTATAATTGTTTCAAAAGAACGGTGTCATTTATCTTAACAACTTATTACATTTCTACAATATGAAAATCCGCATTACTTTTCGAGGTTTACAAGCAGCAAGCTGTACTGCGTGTATAGGCAACGTCGCATTGCTGGTGTTTATTACTGCTATGTGGATACGCCTCAAACGTCAGGAGGTTTGGATCCATAATAGGGCCCTCAACAGAAGGAAAAAAAGTAGTATACAAGTGCATGAAATAAACACAAGGCCATATAACTATTGATAGTAACGAATTTACTGACCAGCTTGCTAAGACAACCGTATCTAGAAATATAGTTGAGACCAAATCATCAATTCTTGCTAATGAAATAATGAGCAATTTCTTGCAATTTTGTGGCTTATAGCAAACATACTACTAATTTAATATACAATTTGGTGTCAACACTTAAACATATAATTAATGATAAAAGTCAACTAGTTAATGCTGCGGCTGGAATAAAATTCGACATTTCTTAAAATTGGGTTGGTTATATTGTACATTTAGTTTTGAAATCTGGGTTTGGTTAACTAGATTTTTCATACTTAATGATATATAATGGTTCGAACTTGGATGGTCATGTGTGTCTCTGGTGAATCTGTAGATATCAAGGCTGGGTGACATCACAGAACATTTCCTTCAATATCCAGACTCAGTTCCCCTCATCGTATCTTATCTGTGTTAACAAGGTTGTAAAACTATTAGGTACTTATCTCCATACGTACCTTCCTCGCCAGTACAAACTGGTAGCAGGCGCATGATTCTGTAACAGCACGATTTAATATGAACGTAACAATATATCACAGAAGTTTGGTGTGTTAATTAAACTATTTTCTTTAGAATACTATTTCCTTTTTATTTAATCTAATTTGCAGTATATAGCAAATTATTATCATCCTGAGTAAATTTATTAATTTTTACAGTCTTTTAAAATTTCAGGCCTGTGAACGATATCAATTGAATGAATTCTCCAATAAACCCAGGATCTAGAGAGATAGCAGTTACCCAAAATTTGTGTTCAACGGCCTAAGAAAGCGAACAACCCACCTCTTAAAGGAATTCGAATTTCTAAGTCAGACCTTCTAGATTAGGAAATAAGATGTGCTCCACCCCAACACCACAACTTAGGATTTACAGAATTCGATTATGCAGAAATCCTATAACGTGATAGAAATTGAAACCAGTGTACTTTATGTTTGCCAAGTGCAATGTGTTGCTACATATTTTAAACCCCAGTAGCTACTTGGGTCATGTTCATTGATGTTCTCATCCCAGATGGCTCATGTTTCCAACTTCCACTTTCCTGACGGCTCAGTCAGCAAATTTAATTGCTGCAATTCAAATAAGAAATAGATTCTAAACTAGATAGAGTATTGAAAGAAATTATGAAACTGCTATAATTCCAACCAAAAGTAGCTCAGGATTATTTTACCTAAGCTTTATTTACTATCAAACATTGATCATACTACCACATTGTTGAAAATTAACTGGAGAAATATTGAAATATAAGTTTCCTCCAAACCAAGCGAGTGGTGCGTGCAATTCCCATTCTGGAGGTCCTGGGTTTCAGCCCCATGGCCTGCCTCACTCATGGAATTTTTCGGGGCTTTTACGGGTCACTAGGCAAATGCTGGTAATATTCCTTTATTCTCCAGAATAATATTCTGCAGAATTCTCCCTCAATTTCAACTCATGTCATATTTCACGCTATCCTTCATCCGCTTGGTCTTTCAGGCTTGCCACTTTTCGACCGAGTATCGCTCCCTGCATGGCAGGGAGAAAGGTCTCTATAAATTTCCGCCTCCGAAATGCGATCTATGAGCTCATCCGCAGAGGGTTGCGAAGCCTGCAGAGGGGAAGGTGTTCCGCTTATACATGATACCACCAGGAGTTTCAATCTGGAACTTTTTTTTTTTTTTTTTTTTTTTTTTTTTTTTTTTTTTTTTTTGTAATTTACGTCCTTCAACGTTAAGTCATATCGGACGATAAATGAAATGGGTGAAATGATGCTCAAATGAGCCAAGAGTCCATAGAGAGCTTAGAGTTACCCAACATTTGTCTTTCAGGATAAGGGAAAACCCCGGAATAAACCTTATCCAGGTAACTCACCCTGACCGAGATTCGAACTCGGGACCTCTTGAACGTGGGGCAGACGCGCTACCATCCACGCTACCGAGGCGGGCAATCTGGAACTGTTAGGTAACCCGCACTACTCTGTTGTGGCACTCAAATCAGCCACCTTCTGCCTCCTCTCTCATCACTTCTGCCTCCCAAGGCGTCCCATTGGAGGGCGCAGGGACAGAAAGCTACTTGAGCTACAGTGTCAAATTCCTTGTTTGCTGTCTTCACTTATTCCATGTACTTCTTCTTAAGCGCGCTGAACTCTAGTTAAACATTCTGAAATTTTACGCAGAAGTTTAATATTCTGTTGTATTCACATTAAATCCTCTACCCACTCTTCCACAAAAGGTTATCTGTCTATCTACTATATTTTCTGCTGAAGTCTAATGCAGTTTAATAGCGTACATGATACAGTTGAACGAGTGAAACGTTTGTAATTTATGCTCATATGGAACCGGATTCCTTACATCTTAGAGTTACTCAACATTCATCTTCTAAGATTGAGTAAAATCCCCGAAATAAATCTTATCCAAGTAATTCATGCCTACCGAGGTTCGAATTTTGTACCTCTTGAATATGAGGCAGACACGCCACCCCCACAACAGGTAGGTGGGTGGGCAATATCGAATGGTGAATGTACGAAATGGTTATAATGGTGGACAAATCGAACCGAAGTTCCTGGAACATTTGTCTTATTCACGAAAAAGAAAGAAAAAGAAAACTTAACGCCCTAACGAAATTTCAACTCGGGACTTCTCGGATGTAAGGCTGACACAGTACCACCACACCACATAGGGAGGTGTTTAATTGTTAATACAGATAAACCTTTATATATAACTTCTGTTATACATAGGTCTAAGAAGGATACAGTAGGCTTAAAGCGATATTAAACTCTTTTCAAACTAAATCGCTATGTGATAGCTTAGAAATTCTTTTCCCCATGCAAGAACGCGAAAAACAAAGGAATATAGAAAAAGAAAATATGCTCTACGCACTGACTTGCCAGCGACGACATAATCTCACAACCCTACTTCATCAATGCAGGAGTACCCCATCTTGGCCCCCTGCTCCTCCTAACCTATATTAACACCCTCTCTACCCTCAGAGGCTGCAACCTTTATTTGCTTGCTGAGGCACCGCAATAACCTCGGTATCATCAAATCATCTCACTGCAGTACAACGTGCCCAGTGTTATGCGGACATGCTCATCGTCTGGTTTATAACTTGGCGCCGCAAGATTAATGCCAACAAGCCCCAGATTTACTCGCCGCCATTTAAAGGACGTACCTGAACTGCTTAGCTGGATCAGAAGTACCGTGGAGCACAGAAGCACATTATCTTGGAGTGCTTTTTGATATGCGTCTTACCTGGAAGGCACATATTAACATCACTACTGTCCTCCACAGGAGAGTAAGTCTCCGAGACATGAGATGCAGAGGAGTTGGAGAAGAGTCCCACACCCTCGCTGGACAGGTTTTTGACACCTCAGGTCAGTACAGTTACAGACCATTCAAAACATTCTGACGGCTTCTACTTTTGTGAAAGAATCTTCTCGGTTTTAGTGTACAGTGTGAATAGGGCGCATGTATTTGTTAACGGTTCTGCTCCTTGTGTAGCAAACGTTCTCTACCACACACATTCGCTGTCCTTGTCCCACTGTGTAAGGCAGCACACACCTATCAGGGACCTTCTTTGCGTTGCTTCCAGAGTATCCAAGCGTATGGCGAAGTTCTATCCACCACCTATGGCTCTAGGAATTTTCTCCTTCTATACAATTAAGTAATGAGACCCACCTTCACCTACACCTGTCAGTTCTGGAACGCAGCTGCAGAAACTCACCTCTACAAACTTCAAATACTTTTGAACCGATACCTTTGTGTAGCAACAGCTGCCGAATGGCACGAGGGCTGTTCAATAAGGAATGATCATAATTTTTTACGGTTATAATTTTTCGCACTAAAATTCAATCTTATTATATTCTGTTAGCTCAATGTGAAACAAACACGCCGTAGAGTTTCATTGTTGGTACTCCTGGTTCCCGCCTGTGATAGCCAGGCAAGTTCAGACATGTTCAGTATCGCCTACCGCTGCAATGGAGGTAACATGCAGTTAACGTTGATGTTAGAGGAAGATCCGGAGTTTCATTCAAACGTAATCACTGCTGATGAAACTTGACTACATCATTTTGATCCTGAGAGCAAACAACAAAGCTCAGTGTGGAAATCTCCTCCATCACCAACCCCCAAAAAGCAAAAGTGGTTGCTTCTGCTGGGAAAGTTATGGTCACCTCATTCTTTGGAATGGTTTATCAGTATGTTGTACCTGCACACACATCAGTAACTGGACAATACTACAGGGATGTCCTGAAAACATTGCAAGTCCATATAGGCGCAAAAGACTACATTTCCGCGAAGCAGGCTGGATGCTGCACCACGATAATGCGCGGCTGCATATTGCAAATGTTGTTGCTGAATATCTTGCAAAAATCAACGTGAAGTTCATCCCTCACCCTCCCTATAGTCCGCATTTAGCCCCATGTGACTTTTTTCTATTCCCTAACTTGAAGAAAGGCCTTGGTTGGAGGCATCCATCATCAGAAGCAGTGGTGAAGGCTGCGGAGGCGATTTTGAAGGATCTCTCAAAAATTGTTTCCAGCATGTCTTTGAAGACTGGCAGAAACGCTGGGACAAGTGCATCGCATTCAGGGGAGGCTATTTTGAGAAGGACTATCAAAATTATGAGGATGAGTAAAGGTACATTGTCAAAAAAATTATGATCATTCTTTATTGAACAGCCCTCGTACATTCCTAATGAAAACATCTATTCAGACCTATCCTTTCATAAATTAAATAACTATATCCTCAACCTCTCTCACAAATTCTATTCCCAACTTCCCTAACACTTCTTATCCGAGGCTTCAGGGAATGTGACATTGACCTAGGGGAAACCTAAAGGTGTCCCAGGCTCACCTTAGGTCCTTCATAAGCTCAACAGTCTCCTATAATTAACAGTAAATCCTCTCGTTCGTCATACAGCTTGTGATACTTATGATACTTCATAAAAAGTAAACCACCATCTACCCACCGTCTGTTATTATAAATCCATCATAACGCCAGTGAAGAACAGAGTGCCGGAATGGTAAAATGTCGAAGGCTCCTTCTCCTCGGACAAGGATGACTCAACACCTCTGTGTCTATAAACACTGACTTATCATACCCACCGTCAACTTTTAGTGCGCATACGACTATTCTTACGAAAACTTATTTTTCTTTCACTTAATTTTAATACAGATAGGCCTTTGCATAAATAATACAGAAGAAATAGCGACAGTTCAAATAACTGAGAACTGGGCCTAAAATGCTGTTCTTAAAACTTCACGGTGTTATCATGCAACCGCGGGCTTTAAAAGAACGAATAAGAACGAATAAAAGTGTTGAACAGCTTGAATCGTTATATGCAGATGAAAATAAATTGATGTATGACACAAAACAGTTTTAAAATAAATCGTATTGTAAATATATTAAACTTTTGAGCAGTAGATTTTCGTCTATCTCTTAAGGTTTACCAATTGTGTAAGATTATATAACATTTCTTTGGACTAAAAGGGGCATCAGACTCTGTTCTCATATAATGATCTGTACATTTTATTTACCATATATATTGTATTTAATAAATACCGTTAACACCAATTTTAGGCAAATAAAATATTTCAAATAATATTCCATCTAAAGAGTAGTTTGTAGTTGGGGGATATTCCTGAAGAGCTTCGAATCGCATCTTTGGAAGATAGTAAATGTAAATACTAAGTATATATCTGTACGACTTCTCATTTGACTTATGCTCATACAGACATACATACATATATACATGTAGTTTACTATATATTTTACTAAAATTTGATATTTTACATTGACATGACTTTCTATCCTTTCTATATATAGAAACGATGTTAATTTTGCTATCTAGTACTTTTGATGAAATCTTGAGAATCAATTGCATATCGAAAGAAAAGGTTGACAAAGTATTTAACAATTCTGAACATTAATAACGAATCTCTGAAACGGCTTATGGCCTAAAAAATATTCCACATTGATTTCACGTTTTAAAGAAGTCTACATTTCTGTGTAGTGCCTTTAATCTGTTGCTTACAAAATTGGTACAATGTTGGGCAGATACTTTCCGAATGAAGTAGAATTGCAGGCAACACCAAGAAAATACAATATAGCAATATCTTTTATTTGTCATCTTAAATAGTATTTTATGCTCGACCATACCAAGATTTAGTATTTATGCGACTGGTAGCAGTAGTTCAATCGGCTTTATTAAAGTACGCCTGTTTAGTAAAAGTATTGGTATTCGACGGATCAAAATTGGCACGTAATATTCTGAAAGCGCAAGTATCAATTATTCCCGTTTCGATCGACAATTGGTACTAGCCCCAGTTTAGAAAATCAAAATGTCTGACACTAGTAACAGTGGTACTGAACTCATGCCCCCCCCCCCAGAAATTACGGCGAAAGCACTCCAAGTTACCAATAACGGTTGTCACAAAGTTCAAGAAAGGTGTAGGAGAAATTGTATTCACAATTCATAAATTGAAGAATATCAAAAGGTATACATTCGTTCTCAGAAAATGTATTTCCTAGTGTATTTCGAATAATTGTCTTAAAATATAAAATCATCGACCTTGTGGACTCACTGCTCCATTTTGAAATCAACACTCAACATTAGGCTTACTGACTTATTTCACTAATTGTACAATAAATAACCTATATTTGAAATAAAGTCTAGCTCTGTTCATGAAGATTTGAACCGCTGACTTTGTAGCAGTTATTTTTATGGATAGAGACAACATGAAAAATTCAATGCCATGGCCGGGATTTGAACCACGGATCTACGGTCTACCGGGGAAATATATGAGTCAACTGGAGAATTTAATGTCAGGAAGGCACGTTGGCCATGGTAGCCCAATAGGTTAGAGCGACTGGACGGAAACCAGGAGATCCGTGGTTCAAATCCCGGCCATGGCATTGAATTTTTCATGTTGTCTCTATCCATCAAATATCTTAGCCTATATACGGCTAGTGTGGAGAAATGATTAATTTCCATCAATTAACTAAAATAATAAAAAAAGTTATTTTTATACTTACATGTTGTTAGGAATAGTCAAATATACAAGTATTGTCGCGGTGCTGGGCATAAACGTTTCGGCACAAATAGATAATAGACGGCGGATAATGTTTCACGAGCCTGCATGAGCAGTTAACGATAACGGGGCGAGTGATCACAAAGGTGGCAAACAATGTTATCTCAGATAAAGGACTCGCCGCCACAGGTAGGATTTCATGTCTCGAAGTTTCTAGAGATATCTCGATTGACGGAGAATGGTTGTTTTCTTGTTTGCTCGAGAAGGTTCTCGAGTTATGAACGGAAATATAAAAAGGGATTGTGACACGCCAGCAGTAGTAATTGTTGTGTAACAGGGGTGTTGCTATAACGAGAGCTAATGTAATCAGCTGCAAGTGTTTGTTATTGTCCTCGACCTTGGAAGATTGTGTGATTTAATGTTGTAACGTGAGAATTGGACAGTGTATTGCTACGGAAATAAAGGAGATTTTTAATTTCTGCAACTCGGCCTTTTAATTCTACGAACCCACAAAGTTACAACTGGTGTCAGAAGTGCGACATGGAGGCTACATTGTAAACGATTTTGGAGAAGATGGCGGAAGTGAAAGCAGCGAATGACAACCTCGCTACAAAAACAAGCGGCATATAACAACCTGGCCGCAGAGCTGAAACAAATAAAGACAGCCAACGATAACCTTACCGAGAAGATGGAAGCCACAAACAACAGCCTGACCGCGAAGATGACCGAATTGACCACGGAGACGAAAGTGGCAATCGAGGCCCTCGCCGTAAAGTTCGAAGAGCAGCTGACCGGCGTGAGAGATGACGTCACAGAGCTCGGCAAGCGGATGGGTCAAGTGGACGAGCGCGTCGAAGATGTGGCGAGCCGCGTTGACGAGCTGGAGGGAAAGGCTGACAGCCAAGCAAAGTTCCTGAACGCCATGGTGGAGGACGTTGTCAGCAGGAGGTTAAAGGATTTAAAGGTCAACGCGTCGGGACGCGACACAACATCTGCGCGCGCCAAACCTCCTAAATACGACGGCGCGACAACTTTCGAAGTCTTCCGCCGTCAATTCGACATGGTGGCCAAACACAACAAGTGGTCACCAGAGGAAGAGGCCGCACAGCTATTAGCTAGCCTCCAGGGACGGGCTGTGGAAGTCCTGAACGCAGGTACAGACAACGCCGGCGCCCAAGGACATCTGGGAGGCCCTGGAGAATCGTTTTGGAAACCACCGCTTAGCCGCAGCATACCGCAGCCAGCTAAGTTAAAAGCTGTTTATAGGAAAGTAATTAATATTTCTGCGCCTGCGTGCCATGTACTGCGTCTCACTCAAGATAAAGGAATAACGATTGTAACATATCATTCAAACCAGAAATGAATACTTTGAAATGAATCCTTTAATTTAGATACTTAATCGAGCATAAACAGTCGTATGAAACTTGTGTATAATGGTAATTAAAATAATAACTAATAATACTCGTGGAAACGTAGAGTCAGACTGAAAAATTCAATGCCATAGCCGGGATTTGAACCACGGACTTCTGGTTTCCGTCCAGCCGCACTACCATTGTGCTACTATGGCCACAATTTAGCCTACACACGGCCAGTGTGAAAGAATAATTAATTTCCATTAATTTACCTAATAATACTCGTGTTTTAATTACTGCCATTATAGTCTCGTTGCATAATATATTATTAATCAAAACCTTTAAGAGTTATTTTTCGGAAAGTAAAAATCTTTCGAAAAATATTCTCTGTAAAGAGTAGTTGGGACTGGATAATACTTTTGAAAATCTTCGGCTCGCAGCTTTGCAAAGTACTGAATTTAACTTTCCGACTTTTCGTTTTTTGAGTTATGTTGTTCCCAGACCACATACGCAGACTTAAACACATTCTAGCGCTCGTGCTGACTGCTATATTGCTTTTTATCCGCATCTCCCCTCAAACACGCATTTTCTTTAAAATATCGTTATCGTATTTTTGGTTGAAAAGCAATACCTGGGCTGGACTGGACTACGCTACGGAAGGGATTCGGCACGGAGGTCCATACTTGGTCTATTGTACCTATGTCCCCGATTGGGGCACACCCGGGAGCTCTTTTTTTTTTTTTGTAATTTGCGTTCTCCAACGTTAAGTCAAATCGGACGGCGAACGAATTGGGTGAAAGGATGCTCAAATGAGTCCAGGGTCCATGGAGCTTAGAGTTATCCGACATTCGTCTGCAAGGATAAGGGAAAAAACCCGGAAAAAACCTTATCCATATAACTCACCCTGACCGAGATTCGAACTCGGGACCTCTTGAACCTGAGGTAGACGCGTTGTCATCTACGCTACAGAGGTGGGTCCCCGGGAGGTAGGATGAGGTAAGAGGAGACAGAGGGCGATCGTCCCCAGGAACCATGAGAGTGCAGAGGGCAGTGTTCCTACACTTTACCATTTGGCCCTTTCTTACCATATAACGCCGAGACACCTGCCGACACTTTTAGGGTCTGTTTAGCCAACGCGAGTGCAGTTGAGACTTAAAGGAAACGGACCCAACCCCCACTAATGACTGCCATAAATCTATTTCCACACTTCAGAAATGGAACACTGTCGTTGAGGACCAATAGCAACCCTGATTTTCTCGAAGTGACAGTCGCATGTCTACTCCACGTTGAGTCTCAGTTGTCAGAGTTCCAAATTCCAGTTGATCTGTTTCATTACGTGCAGAAATTCGTTGTGTGTCACGATGTGGAGACCGTGGGAGGGAAATCCAGTGGTAAATGCACATGAAATAATAGATAACTTTCAGTCTAGTGAAAATAAAGTAAAGGCAATAGTGTGAATGAATTGGAAAGTTTCTGGGCTGAGTTGTGTTAGTGGAGAAGCCTCAAAAAACAAAGTTACAACGGGAACTCTTTCTAAGCAAAGTCAAGCGCTTGTTTTGAACGCATATAAATATCTGCTGACAAATAATCTTAGTAAGGGTTCATGCAATGAACCTTGATAAATCCTGGGTATTCACAGAAATGCAGTAAGAAAAATTGTGATGAAACGAATACCAAAGACGCCGATCAAGTGTGAAAATAAAAGGAAGCGTTTCTCTAAAGTACATAATTTTGCATGTGATTTAATTTGTCGAGAAATTTATAGATTCTATGCAAAAGGGAGAGCGCCCAGCTTAGAGGAATTGGTTGCACATTTGCAAGACATTTGTGATTTTCCTTATGGGCACTGCACTTTGAACGGCCTCCTAAAGGAGCTGGGTTTCAAATACCGCACTTTGAATACTACTTTCGTAGTAATGGACGAAAGCTCGTACGATACCCATGACGTATCGAGAAAGGTGGCAACCTTGCAAAACTGACTGGGAGAAGGAGGGCCGGGGTTGTAAAACGATTGTAAGGGTTCGTTAAAGGAAGCGGCCGACGTGCACACGAGTTAACTTTACCCTGAAAGAGCCCACCAAATGAGAGATGATATGAAATGACAATGGAAATAAAATGGAGGGGATGTAGTTAACCTACCCAGCATTCGCCTGGCGACCAGGGAAGACCCCGTAAAGAACCATGTCAGTAAGGTCGGCCACGGGAGTCAAACTAGGTGCTCCCAAATGCGGGCCACAGACGAAACAGCCTAACCTATCCCGCTGAGTAACGCAATACCTACAATGTGATAAATAAATAACTCTATCTTCTCTTAAGCTTACTAAATACCCTTTATCGATCTGTAGATCCAACTTATATCTAGACTAGCTACCAATACTTTTCACGATGAAGTCAGCCTCTTCTACTTCATGAATTTCACAGGTTTCTATTCCTACATGTGAGCATTTTATAAACCAAAATAAACTGAATGGATAAACAATACCTTTGCCGTGCTACCATTAAATGTCTGAGAAAAAGGAACATAAATAGTGAAAATTACCACTTCCGGAAAAGATCAGTCAAAGATAAAACAATACCTTATAGTGCATACCTGGTCCATATTCAGGATGATCCATTCTAAGAAGTTGCTAGGAAGATGACAAATGTTACCAGTTATAATATTGTATGCAGCTCATTAGTATTATTTTATAAGTCTCATATGCATATAATTTCAAAATGTAAGTACAGAGTACATTGAGCACTTCGAAAAAATATGTAATTTTCAACCATAAATTTGAGATTTTCCTGTATCATTGTTTAAAGAGCTACTTAAAAAGCGGACGGGGAGACATTTTAACTGAAATAAATTGTAAGATCACAACATGAAAGATGGAGCTTGCGTGACAGTAAACGCGCTCCGATTGCAGGTACATTTGCGTGATGATCTGACACACGTAAACGCTGCAGTGGTGACATGAATGTTGATGGCTTTTAAAATAAATAGGTAATCCTAGACCCTCCTCTCAAGTTTGCGTCAGCAAGTTAACACTTTTGTAGTACAATTTCCCTGCATTTAACTTATTACTTACCTCTTACTTCACAAGCTTTCCCGTCACGGGCACGCATCTAAGACCCCAGATTTGTATTTTCAGCTCAGTTTCTGTAATGGTTTTGCAACACCTCTTTTGAAGCTTCTCACACACTAGGGAGTATTAAAAAGTTTAATTCCCTCTTTCGGCATTTACATATAACTACCCCAAAGTTTAACCTTGGGTCCAAATGGAGCACAGAACCCGGTAAGGGGAGAACTACTGCTCTGCATGCCACTGCACCACTCATTCATTTTCCGCGCGAAGGTGGTTGTGGTTCTGAAGAAACAAATGCCTCACGCATATGTGTTGCCCAGCAACGTAGTCCGCAGGTGCCGAACGAAAACTCAATAATAACCGCGAACCCCGTTACTCTTATGTGCATGCGGCAATGAAACTGATTTCCTGGTGGATTCTACTGTAGTAAGGGAAGAAGCATTTCTTACCACTTTATATTCCTGATTTTTACTTTCTTTACTTCTTACCTATAATTAGTAAAGGAAATGCTGCATTCCACCAAAAAATAATTGTAGACTTTGAACTCAAATAAAGCTTAAGACTCCCTAAATCCAACAAATGAATTTTTACATAAAAGTCTGTGGGTCTGTGAACAGCATAACTCAAAAACGAAAGGTTGGTTAAATACCAAACTTCGTATTTAAGTTCAGTGACTACCTTGAAGATTTCCAAGAAAATCCTCTCACTCCAAGCGGCTCTTTACATTTCTATTTTCCCAACCTTTTTATTTTATCAAACATGATTAATGATTTCGATTAAAATACTAACTTATAACATCTGCAAGAAAAATACAATGTATAACTTACATACTCTGGGAACTGGAACATATAATTTACTTAAAATAAACCTTTTTGTGATTTTGGCAATTTCGAATAGGTATATGTACATTTTCATTATCTTGAGGTTTTCAGCTACTTGACATGTTTTAAAGTACTGTCGCTATTCGACTGTTTCTCGCAGTTATAGAACGAGTGGCGGGATTTTTTTGCCCGCCTCGGCAGCGTGTCTGCCTCACGTTCAAGAGGTCCCGAGTTCGAATCTCCGTCAGGGGAGTTACTTGGATAAGGTTTTTCCGGGGTTTTCCTTTATCCTGATAGACGAATGTCGGGTAAGTCTAAGCTCCATGGACCCCGGGCTCATTTGAGCATCATTTTACCCATTTCATTTATCGTCCGATATGACTTAACGTTGGAGAACGTAAATTGAAAAAAGGTGGCGGATTTCTATGCCAGCATAACGCCTCACGTTCAAGAGGTCCCGAGTTCGAATCTCGGTCAGGGTGAGTTACCTGGATAAGGTTTTTTCCAGGGTTTTCCCTTATCCTGATAGACGAATGTCGGGTAACTTTAAGCTCCATGGACCCCGGGCTCATTTGAGCATCATTTCACCCATTTCGTTCATCGTCCGATATGACTTAACGTTGGAGGACGTAAACTAAACAAAAAGTGGCGGATTTCTATGCCAGTGTATAACGACTAGTTTCTAAACATCTAACTATGAGTTTCTTCTATCTCTCTTGCACCGTCTACTAAATGTGCTATGTAAGTATTTCAGCAATTTTTACCTCGATTAACATGAAGCATATAGAGAAATGAACTTTCTAAAAATAGTTTATGAAAGCTAATTTAAAAATAAGCTATAGCAAGTAGCATGGCATGGTAAGTTGGCGCGTGCTGGGCCGTTTATTATGCGCCTGGACAATAGATTTTCCGCCAGCCCTTCAGAGCAATGGTCCGTGTGACAAACTGTGCCTTCTCGGTCTAGGTAATTTCTGCCCTACAAGATTTACTTATAGCAGTTCGAATAGCTTCTGCTTCGAGAACGTTCTGCTTTATGTGCTAGGCTTATACATATGTGGGGCTGCTAGTACCTTATTACACCGTTAAGAGGTTGAGGTGGGAGAGTTCAAAGTGGGTAGCTGAGCGTGACAGTTTAAGGGTGAAGTTCTGTTGTGAGTTACGATTCCACGGCTCATTTATGTCCTGTTCTAATGTGTGTAAACATCGAATCAAGTGTTGTGTTACACTGAGTGCTAATTGATAAATGAAATATGTACGGGGTGTCTTGTCAGGCACCTAAAGGGGTAGGAGTGACCAAAAAGTTCAAGAGGCTGAAGCTCCTCTGTGGCATTTGAAGTGTAATTATTTTATTAACATAGCGAGTATAAAATCTGTAAAGTTATATTACAACAGACTTTCGAAACCCAACCCGATTTTTCAGAACAAGAAATAGTTCTTTCGTCTTCAGAATTGTTTGAAAAACTCTTGAGACAGGCAGAACGATTAAAAAAGATACTCTCCTATAATGTTGAGATTGTAAGTATAAAGATTTGAAGACAATTTTAAACACATTTACAAATTTATTACACATTTCAAGTTTGTTTAAAGTTGGAATAAAATTAAAGCAGTTTATATGTATTCCTTTGTAGAGTATACAGCCACAATGAACTGGCTATAAGACTATGCAGGTAGCATAAGTTCAAGGATGAAGTGTGTCCGGAACAATGAAGGATATCTGTATCGGATAAGGCAAGACGAGAAAATTTAGATAGAGATCCTCCTATACGTTTATAATTGTTAGGAAACTACTACACATGCAGAACTATAGTTTCATGCACAATAGTTTGAATAAAATGTATCTCATTTTTCAAATTTGCTTGAAATTGGTACAAAATCAAGGATAGTCTAGACTCTAGATGAATAGCCCACCTGCAAGTCGAGGTTGCAGCTGAATATTTTTGAATCAAAGACCTTGAAACTTGTTAGATTAAATAAAATGTGTGTAACGGGAGTTTTTTGTTTGAAATGAGTTTTGTTTTCTGATCTGAGTATTAGTGGGCCATGTAAGGACAATATAAGGACAAAAATGATGAACGGTTACTAAGAAAAGAAAATCAATAATCTTGCTTGATGTGAAAAGTTGAAAAGTTTTGGATAGAGTAAGAAAATCAATAATCTTCATAAGAAAAAGATATTCAGCATTCTTGATAGCGATGAGTGGACGTGCAGAAGTGAGAAATTTTAATTAATTAACAAAAATTATTTATTAGGGAAATAAGGATTTATCAATGTGTTGGAGGTAACCTGCAGTGATTGATTAGGAAAGAAAGTTCGAGTTAAATGTAATCCTGATAATACAATTAAATTATTTGTTACAAAATTGGATTTCTACAAAATTGTGTTTATTTCACTCTGAACCACACCTGAAAACGAGAGATCTCATGACTCTTATTTAAAGTAAAATGATACAGTTGGTGACCAGAGGAAACTGATAGCCGCAAAAACTCACACGAGAAGAGAAAGAATTGTGCTTCCAACATAGAAATCCTTCTTCAGGTGTAATGAAATATATATTGAAAATGAAAAGTAGAAAATGAATGTTTATTATACTAATATTGTTATCTCTGGAAACTCAATGTAACCGTAACAAAATATATAGAAACTCTTTTAACATGTAACGGTGTACCACAAGGATCGGCAATACGTGTTACGCTGTTTGCTATTGCGATTAATTCTATCTCGAAATGTGTTCCTCCGGAGGTTTCGTCATGCCTCTTTGTAGACGACTTTGCCATCTACAGAGATCCTGGCGGATAACAGCGGTGGAGAAGGTTTTTAAGCATTTTCTAAGTTGGATTTTAGAATGGTTTTTATGCCTTTTGGCTTTGTATTTTTCTTTGTTTTTTTTATTTTGGTTTTGTCTTAATTATGTACATGTATTTTATTTATGATTTTATTTACAGTTGTATCAATTTTAGTACTGTTTATATCTGGCTTTACCATGAATGGTTTTTTTAAAGGGCGCTGATAACCGCTGCAGTTGGGCACCCTTAAAATATTCTTATACCCATATATTATGCGGTTACTGTATGGTGTAACACTTTTTACTCGCGTTTGCGCTCAGTCCGGAGTTCGATTTTACATCTGTTATTAAAACTGAAAGACTTAAATGAATGGAAATTAATTATTCTTTCACACTGGCCGTGTGTAGGATAAATTGTGGAAACGTTGAATCAGACTGAAAAATTCAATGCCATAGCCGGGATTTGAACCACGGATCTTCTGGTTTCCGTCCAGCCGCACTACCATTGTGCTACTATGACCAACGTGCCGACATGACATTAAATTCTCCAACTGACTCGTATTTTCCCGGTAAACCACTTAGGAGTTCTCATAAACACATGAGACAACTACCTTAATGGCGACTTACTACATGTAAGTACTTTAAGGCCCGGGCTTTATAGTTAACCACTATTAGGTTAATGAATGGAAATTAATTATTCTTTCACAGTGGCTGTGTGTAGGCTAAATTGTGGAAACGTTGAGTCAGACTGAAAAATTCAATGCCATAGCCGGGATTTGAACCACGGATCTTCTGGTTTCCGTCCAGCCGCACTACCATTGTGCTACTATGGCCAACGTGCCGACAAGACATTAAATTCTCCAACTGACTCGTATTTATATATATGTTAAATGAGTTTAACATATTTGTGATTATATGCAAATAGGTTGTAGCACACAAAACTACTTATTTTAAATGCATTCCATGAATTGATACATAAAAGTTTTTCAGGTTAAACATATTTAATTATCTGTAATTCATTTGAAGCACATAAAACAGTTTAACTTGAAGTTTATAGTCATGAATTACAACTTAACGTCTCAGGTCTTGGAAGTGTCAAGTTTGCTTGAGTACCTGTTAAGATATCTTCACTAATAAAAAATCTTATAAAAACCACAATTAATAAAAAACCTTTGGGGAATCTTATAAATTTATGTAAGTGCAAAATTCGATTAATATACGCAGGCTTGCAAAATGCAAATTATTCATCGATTTATTTAATGGAGCCACATATATTTTATTGTGGTTTCTTTTTATTTGGTGAGAGAAAAAAATGATTAGATATAATAGATATTTAAGAGTTGTTTTAGTAGTTTAGTAGTTTTAGGATTTCTTCCTAACGTATCTACTAAACTCCAAAATTCAAGATAATGTTGCGAAGCGAAACACAAGGTAATCTGTGCATTTATGACCTTGACACTTTAACACAAATAACCTTAATTGAGTATTCATAGGAGTTTTGAATTTTCTTCGATATGTCAATGACGTTCAAGACCAAAGAGATTGTGAATGATAGTTAATAATATTTGCTAACTAGTTTCACTATTCAAATATGTACCCTGACTTATCTAAATTCGAAGAGTATTACAAATTATCCTGGACCGTACTGAAGAAACAGATGTAAAATCATATTATTGTTAATAATGAAACTTTAAGTGTTTTGAGTTTACTATTCTGCGAATAACTACAGTACCTAAAATTTCTTTTTTAGTTTTCTTCCAGATATATAGAAATTTGTAATATGTAAAATAATAACAGTAGATAAGTTCACTCATGCGGTTGGTAGATGTAAACGCAAAAGCGGAGTTTGATAACAAAGCAAGCTCTAATGGTTGACGTCGACTTTACTGATATTGATTACGCATTCTCTTATCTGTTCTTGGGGCACTTCAGAGCAATGAGGTAATTTCAGTGAAAGCATCAGGGAAATGAAGCTACATAGAACTAAGGTAGATCTTAACTTAATGCATCTTTACTTCTGTTGATCTTGAAATAAATCAAGTGCATGCATTTTGTTTATAGTCAACTTTTAAATGCCTTCTTCTAGAGCATTCGTTCTATTGGGTTAGTTTTTATTCATTTTATTGGGTTGGTTTTCAATATTTGAAAACCATAGAAATAGAATGACAAACGGTCTCCGTCACTGAATAGACTAAGGCGCTAAGTAGACTACGTAATCTAACATAGCTGTTTATATATCACATAGTTACGCTAGACTCTTTACGTATGTGGTGAACACACTAAACACTTTCTGTGTAAAAGCTTTCTAAACCATACGAATTATCCTATTAAACAAAACAGATGTTATATAAGTGCTATATAAATATAATTGGCATAGTCAGCCTTTTGTTGACATTCTCACAACCGCCCGACTCTTGTGGGCTGCACCAACATCTCAAACGTTAAACTGTAGACCAAAACAAGATGTACTATAGATATAGACGGCAGTGCTTATTCTGAGCCTCGTTACTATCTTGTGACTGAAAATATGAGTGAAAATCACGAGAAAAATTCGATCCAAACCAGAAATATTCACTTTCATGTTCAGAAATAAATCTTTTTGGTAAAGGGTTTATGACAATAAAAGGATCTATATTTGTTTGTAAGTAATGAATTGCTTTGTGAGAAATGCTGGTAGGATTTATGATTAACAATTAAGGTTTATAATATATGTTGGTTTATATTTCTTATTTTATGAAATGTTTAGTTTAAAATCCTATTAAAATTTGCATGGGATTGGGATTTCACTACGGATGGGATTCGGTCGTAGGCCACCATGCTGGGCCAATTGTTCCTATGTCCCCAAGTATGGAAGGATGAGGTGAAGGAGACAGGGGGCGGCCCAAGGAGCCATGACAGTATAGAGGGCAGGGCCCCTACAGTCTACTTGAATAGAGACTTGCCCCAGGACAACGAATTCGCTTCCCTACAGCGGGAAGGCAACGAGTCCAGCAGCCGAGACCTAATGGTCCTAGGCAGGCGATCCGAGCCCCAAAGGTCCCTGGCTGGCTGTCCCGAAATGGTCCCAGCAGAGGAGCGGACACCGCCAACCGACCTACCGGAGGAGGAAGTAGTTTTCCTCGGAGCATATCATCCCGACATGCACCGCCGAGACACCCGTCGACCCTTCTACCACCCTGAATAAGACCGCCAGATGAGAGATGATGTGAAATAATAATGTATATGAAATGGAGGGACAGGAAATTTGGGGGATGTAATTAACCTACCCAGCATTCACCTAGCGACCCGGGAAAACCCCGAAAAAACCATGTTTTTTGTTGCAATTTACGTCCTCCAACGTTAAGTCATATCGGACGGTAAATGAATTGGGTGAAATGATGTTCAAATGAGTCCCGGGTGCATGGAACTTAGTTACCCGACATTCGTCTTGAAGGGTAAGGGAAAACCCCGGAAAACCCCTATTCAGGTAACTCACTCTGAGTGAGATTCGAACTCGGGACCTCTTGAACGTGAGGCAGACACGCTACCACCACGCTACCGAGGCGGACATGGGTCAGGTTAGGTCACGTGAATCAAACCCGGGCCTCCCGAATGCGGGCCACAGACGAAACCGCCTAAGCCATCCCGCTCGGTAAAGTTTGCATGACTAAACGCTGCCATTAGATTTTGTTTATTACATCGTTAAATATTACCATGACAACTTGCTACAATTTTTAGGTGTGTTAATCCGACGAACCATATTAACATTTTTGTTGTTCCATTTACACCCGGCCTTTCACTTCGATGGCCATATCGGCGGCGTTCTTCTTCGGAACATATCGCCTATTGGTGATGGTATTACCTAACTCGTAAACTTTGAGTTGCAGGTACTTTGGGTTTTTAATCATTAGATCACGCACATATTTGCACTGTCAATCGTACTTACAGACTCTGGGGATGTTCGCGAATGATCTTGCCCCCCCCCCAGGGGCCTACTTCGGTAGGTACGGGTTTGGCGCACCCGGGGTCCCGAGCCAACAGTCTCCCTCGTGTGGGCTCCTCTTCGTGGTTGAGGGAGACGGTCAACAGGCCCACCCACGTGTAGGCCGTGCGTGAAGACCCGTGGAGAAGGTTTTTAGATTCTTGTCTAGTTTAGAGTTTAGGTTTTAGTGAACGAAAATTTTAGTAGGTTTTGATTGATGCTGTTTATGTACGTGTATTTTTAATAGGTTTTGTTACACTTGTATAGTTTTTAGAAAGTTTTATATCTGGCTTTTGCCATGACTAGTTTTTTAAAGGGCGCTGATGACCGCCGTAGTTGAGTGCCCTTATATATATCATCATCATCCTCATTCCCAGCCGGAAATCGAACCCGGGACCCCTTGAACGGCAGGCAGGTACTCCACCGACTGAGCTACGAGGCCAGCCAGTTTAACATTTGTTTTGGCATTTTTGCGTAAAAAATGTGCGTTCTTTTAAACCATTTAACTAACAAATTAGCGCACAGCGTATAGAAAAATATACTTCAGGCTGTCTAAAACATCAAAATAAATGTGTAATGGGATAGTTAATCTGTCTTACAGTCAAGAGGTCTTGAGTTTAGGATGAATTATTCGGATGTTTTCCTGGAGTTTCCCCCTATCTTGAGAAGACGAGTGTTGGGTAACTTTAAGTTCTATGGACCATGGGCTCATTTAAGTATCATGTAACCCATTTCAGCCATCTTTCGTTAAGACCTATCAGTTAAAGGATGTTAAGCTAAACAAAAATTACATACAAGAACCGATATATACGCATAGCCAAGAGTGCATGAGAATTATACATAGATAATTTTAATAGGAAAGCAGAAACGCTGTAGCTATAGTCAATTTCACAACTGGACTGACATCGCACAAGTATTGACAAATTAAATCCACCATTTATTTCATTGGCTGGAGTAGAGTTGGTTATTATCCCACTTTCATCCAGTAGGAATCTATTCATTTCTAACTTTAGCCAGTCAGAGGTATCAGATACCTTTCGCAATGTGGAAAAATCACACGATAAGAGCTGGTTCCGCTTTTCTCCGGTAAAAATCTTAATTGAGATATTACTGTGATGATAGAATGAACCATACTTGGGAGAGGGCTATCAACTCTAGCACGCCAATACTCCCAAGCACGCAGAAATTGATCGACACTAGATCGCATACAGCATACCAGTGTCAGGATCATATCAGGAATTGGAACCGACACAAATAACTTATTTACAAAGGAATAGAAATATTAGAACCTCAGGAGATTAAAATTCACATTAATTTATTAACTGAAAGAAATTCCGAAATGGTTTGTAGAAAACCGAGCAAGTTAGTCCCGCGGTAACGTGTGAAACCACGTTCGGGAGATTCCGGGTTCGGTTCCCATTGACCGTCTTGTTTATTCTAAATCCGTTTCCTTCTCATATTTAAAATGTACTTCTAGGTTTCGTGGTGTGGGGTAAATCAGGGAGGAATCTCAAATGTTTGTTTGAAGGATAAAGTAACTCCAGCTGTGACTTTGAGTCAAGAAATGTTAGGCACTTTGCGAGTCCCTGTAGGTTTTCGGTTCCTGTGTTTCCCTCAATTTGTACCTTCCTCCTGAGGTTGATAGACAGAATAGGTTGCAGTGCGTTGTATATTTATGAAGAAAGAGGATGGTGACATAGAAAATGTTATTTTATGTACGAGGGCTGTTCAATAAAGGATGATCCTAATTTTTTACGGTCATAATTTTTCGCACTAAAATTCAGTCTTATTATATTCTGTTAGTTTAATGTGAACCAAACACGCCGTAGTAGTTTCATTGTTGGTACTCCTGGTTCCCGCCTGTGAGAACCAGGTAAGTTCAGACATGTTCAGTATCGGCTACCGCTGCAATGGAGGTAACACGCAGTTAAAGTTGATGTTAAAATAAGATCCGCAGTTCCTTTCAAACGTAATCACTGCTGATGAAACTTGGCTACATCATTTTGATCCTGAGAGCAAACAGCAAAGCTCAGTGTGGAGGAAAGCTCATCACCAACCCCCAAATAAGCAAAAGTGGTTGCTTCTGCTGGGAAAGTTGGGGTCATCTCATTCTTTGATATTCTTGGAATGGTTTATCAGCATGTTGTATCTGCACACACACCAGCAACTGGACAATACTAAAGGGTTGTCCTAAAAACATCGCAAGTTCATATCAGGCGCAAAAGACCACATTTCCATGAAACAGGCTGGATGCTGCACCACGATAATGCGCGGCTGCATATTGTCAATATCGTTGCTGAATATCTTGCAAAAATCAATGTGAAGTGCATCCCTCACCCTCCCTATAGTCCGGATTTTGCCCCAAGTGACTATTTTCTATTCCCTAACTTGAAGAAAGCCTTCATGAGAGGCATATGCATCATCAGAAGCAGTGGTGAAGGCTGCGGAGGCGATTTTGAAGGATCTTTCAAAAAATGGTTTCCAGCCTGTCTTTGAAGACTGGCAGAAACGCTGGTACAAGTGAATCGCATTTGGGGGAGACTATTTTGAGAAGGAACATCAAAATTATGAGGATGAGTAAAGGTACGTTGTCAATAAAAGAAAAAAAGTGTGATCATTCTTTATTGAACAACCCTCTTTAGATTTCTTTCTGCAGTACTGGTTACCATGTTAAAAATACAGTAAAACCTGCCTAAAATGGACCGCTTATATGCGGGAAAACTGAAGAAACGAAAAATAAATTTCGGAATGCAGATATTTCCCATGTAAAACTATACTGTAAGCCGCAAAACTGCCTGACGCGGAAATGGAAAAAATTGTGTGAACGATTTTGCGAATATAACCTGTTTACAACGGATTGCTTAATGTGTAATGGGTTACAGTGTACGTATTTTAAAAAGTGCAATAATTTTTAGGGCAACTGTGATCGCACAGAAGTTTTATGAACCATAAAGACATAAACCGTAATCCTTCGAGGAAAAGGGAAAACAAACCATTAGCTCTCTCAACTCTCTTCCAACCCACATGGTAAGGGTACAATTGTTTTGCAGTGTGTTCATTCTCAGTTTCGTTTTTAAATGTGATTAAGTACGATTGGAAGAAAACTGTGAACTTTCGTGATTTTTGAAGACATAGTTTGTGTACAAAAATTCTGTCAAATGAGTTCTAAACAAGACATTATCACTGGATGGAAAATAAGGCTTATTGAAGAACACGAAAAGAACAAACATCCAGCTAAAGAATTAACTGTGTTGTTTAAAGTGGGAAACACTTAGATTTATGAGATTTTGCAAAAACTAAAAATTAAAGACGAGTGGTTAAAGGGAACAGCAGGGGATGTGAAGCCCTCCTCGGTAGCGTGGTGGTAGCATGTCTGCCTCACGTTCAAGAGGTCCCGAGTTCGAATCTTGGTCAGGGTGAGTTACCTGGATAAGGTTTTTTCCGGGATTTTCCCTTATCCTGAAAGACGAATGTCGGGTAACTCTAAGCTCTATGCACCCTGGGCTCATTTGAGCATCATTTCACCAATTCCATTCATCGTCCGATATGACTTAACGTTGGAGGACGTAAATTCCCAAAAAAAAAAGGGGGTGCGATGTGAAACGCATTACAAAATCTACAGAGTACAACGAGCTAAATCGTGCTGTGTTCGACTGGGTTGTTAGTGCGCGCGTTTAAGGAATTCCCATTTCTGGACCATTGCTTCAGACTCAAGCTTTAGGGACAGCAAGAAAATTAAGCGAAGAGAGCTTCCAAGCTTCAGAGCTTCCAATGGATGCCTCGAGAGTTTCAAAAATCGCTATAACATTACTTTGAATGCTGAGTGTGGTGAAGCAAATGACGTTGATATGCAGACAATTGCAGACTGGAAAGGGGAAATTGAAAACAGACAGAGAAGCTAGGTGATAAACAACAATTTTGTGTGTAAGTTGAAAATACAGTACATAATGCATATCAGTCTATTATTTACACTTCATTCTATATTATTCCTTCACTCTAAACCTGTGCGACTGTTTCGTACTTTCTTTGTATTCAAACACAACCCTCTGTAAACCTGTGTGAGCAGAAAATAAATGCCGGAGCGATGGCGTTCCGTTTTAGAGAGGTTTTACTGTACTATCAAGTGTATCGTCCTCTGTGGTCTAGGGGTAGCTTCCGGTTTTCGAGCTCGCGGGTTCAAACCCAGCAGAGGGCGATGGATTTTTCGAGGTATAAAAATCCTCTTTCCTTTATTTTATGGTTATTTAATATTTATTATTCAGATTAGCTAACAACTTGGCACTGACTAAAAATGTTTACAAAAACATTTATATTTAAACCTAACTCAGATAATCTATTATTTCAGTCTAAATGACCTTCAATAAAGTTTAAGTAGTTTGTATTTGCAGCAAGGGTTCATGAAAACCACCACAGCCATTTCAAAATGAAGATCAATAATAACAGTTTATAATCTTCATTTAATTCGGTAACTTACACTAATTTACATTAACACTGCTCCTAGCTCACTGACTAGCAGCTCAGTTCAATTTATACATATTTACTGTATCTAACCATAATAGTATATCACAATGTTAACTGCTGTACAATTTAATCAACACTTCGCATATGCAATTGTATTCACAATGGTAACTGTTGAGACTCTTAATTTATCCACCTGCGTCCATTTGAAGAGGATAGTCATTTCAAAAGATTGCCTATCTGAAGGGACACTGTTCTAAAAACGTGTGGCGAGAAAAATGATATTGCTAAAGATTGCCTGCGCTCAGTGAAAGCAGGCAGTCTAGATATTGGGATGGAAGTTGACTTCTGAACCAGTGTAATGGATCACAAATCGGGTGATATAAGGCTCCATAGAACCACTGAGCCCCGCCATGATTAGCTTCCAGTGTTCCCTTCGCAGGAAATCAAACCATTCCCTCTGTAATGCCACATTTCCACGATTTTTCTGAATTATCCAGTGTAATGTTCCCATTACCAACCAGATCGCACATCTGTAGAATGACGTGTTTTTAAAACTGAATTCCAGTAGCTGTAGCTTTCGAAGACATGGTGGAAACTCCGGCGGGCACCATTTTGCAATGAAGCCTCTGACCACCATCCAGATATGATGCACCTGTTTGCAAGAGGCAATCCCAAGGTGTCTGTCTATTTGTGAACAAATTTGGCATATGTTTCATGTTGCACGGCCATGTCGCCATAATTTCTCCGCTGTTGGTATGGTCTCGTTTAATTTCATATGCTGTCTCTTGCCAATCAGTAGCAACAACTCGCAAGAGAAGTAAAACCTGCGGTTCCGTGTCGTAGATTTACAGCAGTTGAAAGAACCACTTGAAAGCCGATAAAGGGATCTCCTAGGAATATTAAGGGGTCCCAGTGAACAATGGGACGCTGAGAACAATAGTAGTTATATATTCTCCATAAAAACAAATAAAAAATGAAATGAAATAAAACCCCATCAGAAATTATTCCATATAAGCTAAACCATGTGAATATGTTTTAAAGACGCAGTATTTATTTCGTAATTATTAAAACTGGTGATTCATTACCCCTTCATTAAACTAGTTAGATGTCTACGTTTTAATGCATGTTTCAGACAAGATACATAACTTTTAAATAAGACATTTGTGGATTTCAAAACTTTTATGGGAACCTACGACACCAAAATAGCAGCTTCTTAATTTCGTATTCCTTCGGAAATTTAAAATGATTTATAAATATTTAATTATTGCAGCTATCAATTATTAATGTATAACTAGTTCTCTCCAGAACATCGCTTATACAGTATAATTTATAGTTTCCTATCTATTTTTCTCACTTAAAACCATTTGAAGCTGTTTAGCGTTATAGACGGTGTATTTTGATAGATCAAGTAAATCAATTTGTTCCATCTGTCGTCTTAAGTATTTCCACCCATCCTATACTTAAGTTTACTCCTTGCACTCTTCTCATAGTGCTGAAATTTCTTTGGAGAACATAATTCGGTCTCACTCCTGATGCAACTGGGGCGAGTGTTGCCTAAGAGCGCTTCAGGTGACCAAGTATCTGGAATGTGTACAATCATTTACCTGGCTGCTTTTTATCATTCTCGTTACAGTGACTTCAGAAGATTCTGTCCTTAAAGGATGCCTCTTATGGGAGCGATGGTTTAATTTTATCTTTCTATTCAGATGGAAGTGATTTCTGTTCCGGTTTCAAGCCATTTACGTGTCAAGAGAGAATCTTCAAATCAATTATCATAAGTTCTCAGGTCATTACCATTCTTAAAGTGTTATTTTCTGATATTTTACTTTTATCCTGATAAAATTCCAGGTTTTAAAGTGTAAGCTCCTGATAAACCAAAAATTTAATGAGCAAGTACAAGCAGATAAAAAGGAATGTGTCCAATATATTGCACTATTTATCATCTAAGAAATATTTAAACTAAAAGGAACTTACGTTACTTCACATAAAATGAATTTACAGAATTAATTACAATTTACTAGAAGCCAGATATTGGAATAATTTGGAGGAGGAAGCGTCTTCTGGCTGCCCTAGTTTTAATGACGAAGGGGAGTCTGTTGTCTCTACGTCACTTAATTTCGTAGTTAATTGAAATCTGCTAAGTAATTTACGCTTCATCGCAGCTAGGAGCTCAAGTTGAAATAGAGGATTCTCTGCTACCAAGCTCACGATGATCTTTGTAGTTTGACATTAGTTACTACGTCATTATGTGTCACGTTCTGTTAATGTAAGAGAATATCTAAAAGATTTATTTTTTTGTAATTCGTGTATATTATATAGTTAATTTTATTACTTATTTTTAAGCCAATGCACCTCTAAAACTGGATGTAAATGCGAAAATGATGATGATGATGATGATGATCATCATCATCATCATCATCATCATTATTGATGCGTTCTGCTATCTTTATACACCACACTTCTGCTGGACACTTTGGATTTACTAATATCGGCAATATTTATTACTCGAAGTGGCCTTTAAAATACACCTGTACACAGAGTACCTACTATATTGCAAATTTCAATTTTAAAAAACACTTTTTATCAAAACTTTTTTCGCTATCGTTTATTACTTAAAATACTCCCCTTGTTATTTTTATAAAATATCTACATAGCCTGATTTTCAAAAATTAAAAAATTCCAAAATGCTAACCACTACCTGTTCTTTTTCTAGCTTAGCGTCATTTGTATTTTAAAGACTCCAGTGTGAGGCCGTTTATAGAGGATGACCGTTTATCCCAGAGGGCTTTTTAACTATTTAAATTGATTAAATCTAGAACAAGAGCATTAACATCTCTGAAGCAAATGCATATCTCTTATTTAAATTGCGTGCATAATAAATATAGACTTTACATTTTTTTCTTATTGTGATAAAAATTCGGTGTGCTCAAATGTAAATTTCACAGAAGAATTTTCCTGAAAAGACAAATTTGTAATAAACCAATACTTTTAAAACAACTTGTGGTCTTTGTTTTCTTGTTTTATTCTCCACGTTTCTCTTTGTGAAGGTAAACTGTTCCATTGTTCTGTTTATATGCGGCCATTTACATCTAAAATCATAACAGCGACTTGCTTTTGAAAAGATTGCTTATCGGTAATGATACTCATTCGTTTACCATTGTTTATATTTGGGTTTGTTTATGTTCTTTACACACTCACATTATAGTCTCACTCATACTTTAGCGGTTGAAGAAACATTTCCATACTCCAGTCGGAAATCGAGCCCGGGACCTACGGATTTGGAGTCTAGCTTGTTAAGACCACAGAGTCAGTTTATGGATTTTTGTTTGAGAAATTTCATATTAGAGTAATTTCATATTACAAAATAATTTTCGAAACTTAACGTATAAAATGATAAGCAGAATTGCAAAAAGTAGGAGTAACCGGCATATGAAATTTGATATTATTTTTGAATCTGCTGACGTAAATAATTTTATAAATACAGCCTTAAGAAAAAGAAGTAGTAAACTTAAAACAAAAAGCTGTGTCAGATCTGAAGGATTCAGTGCCTCGAGCATGGACTTTCGACTTCAAATGTTCAAATTAATGTATTCCCAAGTTAACGAGTTATACTCCAAAATGCCTTACCTTTTATCTGAAATTAAACTACTTGTAGCAAATGAATTTTAGACATCATTGAGTTGTCTTGGAAGTTCAGATGAATACGCATTTGAGGTAAGAGATATTAGAGCATCTCGTTACGGTAGTTCAACAGTAGAGCAACGGCACAGAAAGCCGAAAATGCGAATATGACAATGATTCGGCATTCCAGGCTTAAGGCAACCACACACCCTTAAATCTGTCGGGAAGACCGTCCGGACAATCAGCTGGGTACGAGATTATTCTAGATCAGAACTGCCACTGGCGAACATAAGGTTTAATACATCTTTTCTACTCGAAATTTGCATTCTGGTAGTCTGACTTCATAGCAGCACAATGCTAATATAATAGAAGCGCCTTGGAGGTGCCCCCAGGGGCCTACTGCGGTAGGTACGAGAATTGGCGATCCCGGGGTCCCTAGCCAGACTGACACCCTCGTTGTGGGTTCCTGTTAGTGGTGAGGGGTCAGACAAAACACCCACCCATGCGTAGGATGTGTGGAGACCCGTCTCGGTGGAAAGGTTTGTCCTGGTGGTTGAGGGATGCGCATCTCAGCTCGTTCCAGTCTTCTTCTGAATTTGGGGAGGGTACGCATTTCCAATACACTACTTTGGTTTCTGCTTCGCCTAAACGGGAGGTTAGGGACTAACCCGTCCCTAATCAATCAATCGTCCAGGACTAGGTACTGTACCGAACTCCAGGGTGAGTGGGACGGCGAGCCCACTTCATCCCCTGTGTAGCCCTGTCATCCCAGTGGGATGACCCCTTGTTGGGCTCCGTGGTGGGTAGAGAGCACTGGGGGATGAAACTCATTCCATTTTTTATGGTACACCAAAATTGTAATAAACATGTTAAGAAAAGTGGAAAGGAAATAGCTGAGTCTTATGGTCCTCGCTATTTAGTTATTTGTAGAGCTGAGGAAGGTTGAAAATTTACTACCGTGAATCCGTTCATTATTCAGAAGGGTTTAGATAATATTGCTGGTCCTGTAAAGTCATGTACTCGATCTCGCAATGGTACGCTCCTGGTCGAAGCAGTTTCTCCGACGCAGACTGCAAAAATCTTGAAAGTCAATATGCTTGCGAGCTTTCCGGTGCGCGTAGAATTACATAGGACCCTGAACTCCTCGCGTGGTGTTGTAAACACTAGCGCATTGGACGGTATGTCCAATGAGGAGATTCAGGAGAACTTGGCGGAACAAGGTGTGACTAATGTATATCGAGTTCACCGCAAAGAACGAGGTGAACTAGTGTCCACTCGTACCCTGTGTCTTACCTTTGATCGGGCAGATCTTCCGCAAAGGATTAAGGCAGGGTGTGAAGCTACTGAAGTCATGCAGTATATACCCAATCCACTGAGGTGTTATAAATGCCAGCGCTTTGGCCACACGAGTGATTCTTGTAATGGAGTTGCTACTTGCGTTGACTGCGGGGAAGTCAAACATGATAATGCTTGTACTTCACCTGCAACATGTGTTAACTCCAGTGCTAATCATTCATCTAACTCCAGAGAATGCCTGCGTTTTATGGAGGAGAAGGCGATCCAAGAGATCCGGGTAAGAGAGAGAGTGTCCTTGTTGGAAACCCGAAACTCTTGCGTATTCGTCAGCCTTCTGTCCCTAGGACCATTACTTATAGTGCAGTTGCAGCTAAGCCGGTACCTAGACGTGAAATCGCAACACAAACCAGCGACATAAACGGGGCCGTAATATCCGAAAGATCATTATACCAAGATCACAGCCAAAGCAACAAACACTAGCACGAACAACAGTGAGCGGGCCGACCAAGTCCAGTCCTAAGAAGAAGGATTCAGCCAAGTCACCGCCGAAAGCATCTACTTCAAGAACATGTGAACCGGTAATGTATAATGTATCGCCAAGGAAATTTAAGACCTCGTATGACAGAACTGACTTCCTTAAGGAAAATAGTAAGACCAGTGAAAGGAAAGCTAGCCAGCACAAAAGTCCGCGAACATCTCCGTCAACATCTGAGGAATCATCTGGAGAGGACGCCGATCGGCGACTTTCATCTTCGCCGGTCGCAGTTTACGATCGTTTCGAGAGACTCGTTTCGAAGTCACCAGCACGGAAGCCGTCCTCCTCCATTGACGATGTGGAGCGGGTAGATCCTGTCCTCACTGCCCAGACGACAGTGAGGAAAAGGTAGGAAAAATCTGCTGAAAGTGCTAGCCCTGCCCCAAAGAAAAGAAACAAATTGATTCGACCACCACTGGGCAGGTAGCTTTTGTCATGGCAAGTTGATATTGAAGGTAGTAATTTTTATGCCTTTTGGTATTTTATTTGAAATTATAGTTTTTTTACTGTTATGTTTTTTTTTTACCCATTTGGGCTTATTTATCTTATAGTAATTTTGTTTTGATCTGTTTTTTAAATTTTGATTAATTTATATCTGGCTATTGCTATAAATTAGTTTTTTTTAAGGGCGCTGATGACCAAGTAGTTGTCGCTCTTATATACAAATCATCATCATCCTTGAAGGTAGCAAACCTCAGAGTAAAATAGGCATGGTTAACTCAGTGCTAACAATAGATAATACCTCTTACCATAACACTCAAATAGATAAGCTTCCAACATTAAGTTCTTTAAAAAGATATGTTTTATTGTTCACAAAATCACAATATTGTGCTTGATACAAATAGCACCAAAACAAAATTGTGATTTTAGCCAATAAGCCGACTCAGAAGAACTTTTGGATTTGACCGAATATTGTCAGAATATAACCATGCAACCTAAGCCTTCCTCCATAACATCCGGATCTGAATCCTATAGAATTAATATGCTCAGATGCAAATGATGGGTTGCTTGCAGAAATAACTGTTAAAATGAAAGACAAAATGTTGTGCTGCCATTGATTTGAGCAAATTAGCAAATGGAATGGAGAAAGGTATGCCATCATGTGAATGAAATAAAATAGCAGTATTAGGAAAAAGATACACAAATGGAAGAAAAAATTAAAAGAATTATAAATAAAGCAATGGGATGGAGAGCAGTGATGAGGATGACAATGATAATGACCTAACAGAGATATGTCAAGCACAGAAGAATTAAAATATCATTAAAGGAAAAATTGTGTTAAGTTTTTGTGTCTAAGTGAAAAACCTTTCTGGAACTATAGTATTTAGTTTGCTAGAGACCATAGGACTTCCCTGAACAGCGACACATGAAATAAATAATCCAATGATACTTGAGAGGGTGAAGTCATTGCAGTGAGATATCGCTGCAGCTGAAGGCCAGAGAAAATAGTAAGTGACTCACATCAAAGCTTTCATTTAAATATTTCAGTGTTCAAGAACCATTGCATGGCCTATAAGCAAAACTACTACTGTTCATAAGTTAAAGAGGAGAAAGGCATTAAGGTACTGACTTGCTATAATTCAGCACTATATTTTTGCTATATGTTTTCTATGCTGCTATTTTCTGAGTATCCTGTTTCCATTACATAGTTTTGCATTCATTTAGTTGTTCATCTGTGTTGAAGTGAGTGGATTTACTGTTATATAATTGTAAGAGAAAAATAAATTATGTTGTTCACATGAAAGATTAATGAAGCAAACTATTACTAAAAGGAAACTTCAGTTGCTAAAATACCTTTTACCACACCCACGAAAAAGACAAAGACAAACTCCCTTAAATTTAAAAGCTTACAGTATATTTTGAAGATAAAAAATATGTTTGTCATGATGCTTTGCAATTTTATAAAAGTATTTTGCAATAGTCAGCAACAGATACTAACAGTAAAGTAAAACGTCTAAGACATTTTTCCCACTTTCTCTATTTTAGTCCATTTTCTCTATTTTGTAGTATAAATGGTTTTCAGTCAAAGTGTTGGACATCTGTAATTCGCACTGCACCTCTCAATGAACTTAGCTTTAAAACTAAATATGGTGAAAGTAACCATATTAAATGTAATTATTAGTACAGTTTATGAACTAAGTTGTGGAGCTGAGAAACTCAAATAATGCCTAAAAAATTAAAGTACAAATGAAGTAACAGTCATTTAGGAAGTTGAGAATAGTGTTGTTAGAATCACATTGAAATAGAAAATAAACTGATAAATAATATTAAGCAACACTCACTTTTTAAATTTTAAAGTTTTGCAATTTATAAAAAATGACTGTTGATTTTTATTTTAATATGAATGAAGAGTTTAAATTGCATTTTCATGTTAATAAGGCAATGTAATGACAATGGCTAATAGAAACATATGCACACAATTTATATTTGTTTGATTTTCATGTATCCTTATCGTTTTACCTACTTCTGAATGTTGCAAAATATAATTTAATGGCTTTAGCTCTAAATGATGAAGTTATGTTAGGCCTGTTTAATTTATATACATTCCATTCATCCTGGTAAAAGTAATTAAATTTAATTAGTTAAATAAGCTTTTAATTCACAAAAATATATATTGTATCTAAATTCCTCTCTAAATAAATTTGAATTTTTATTAAACATAATACAAATTCAAATTATATTTAATCTTAATTTTTATAATAAAATAATGGAATCCTGAAATATACAACAACTGATCTGTTCTGTTTCAGAATGCATGAAAATACCAACAGCAAGGTGAATGGAGAGCTCATTATTGCAGAAGCTGATACAAAAACAACTAAAAATGGCGCCTTAGATGTGTAAGTATTGAACGGAACCCTAAGGTTAATCAACATAGCCTAAAAATTTTCAAGCGTTACTTTACTGACTCAAACTGATTTTTTTTTAAAGGTCTGCAAAATTCTATTACAGTTTCATTGCCTCTTCATTAGATGGGAAACAATGACTAGAGAAAATTTAATTTTAGCTCTGGAAACATCTGAAGGTCTTGAAAGTCTCAAATAGAGGATTGATATCCCAAAAATATGTACTTATTTCAAGTCACCAAATTTTCATACCGCTGAAACAGTTTTGTGTGCAGTGCACTGACTTGAAAATTAGACTTGTTTTTCTTTTGCAAACAAGTCATTTTTCATGATATTTTTATATACATCCAAAGAGATAAGTCTTCTAATCTTTGTTTACTTTTATTTTACTACAATAACTACAACTAAGTTTTGCACTTCTCTAATAGTTTAGTCTTCACTTTATATTATCATGTTTATTAGATATTACTCCTATGAGTAATTCTATTGCAACAGCTTTATCACACTGGTTTTAAAACACTAAGTCCAGGGGTTTGGCTCTTTCCAGTCTTCGTACTGTGTTACTGTTTGCTAACATATACAGTAGCTCTGTATTTTTATGTGCATGTAACCGTCTTTTGTGCTTAACCACACTAGCTTTAAATTATTCATTGACAAATTCTATATTCAAGTCCCTGTGAATATCGTCATCGCGTACATACCAAGGTGCTTTTACTATAGCCCTTAGTACCTTATTCTGAAATCTCTGAATGGTTTTGACATTGATTTTCTTGAAGCAACCCCATAGGGGTATGCCATATATCCATACAGGTTTCAGCACTTGTTTATAAATCAACAATTTGTTGTGTTGACTCAGTTCTGAGTAATGTCCCAGTAGCCAATTCAGTTTTCTTAATCTTAGATCTAGTTCACTTCTTTTCCTTTTTACATGCGATTTCCAGTTAAGCTTTTCATCTAGTACCAGACCTAAATATTTTACCTCTTTTTTGTAGGAAACAATTTGTCCATTTAGTTCAATGGGTACTTTTTCTGTTTCCCTATTTGTGAAGTTTATATGGACTAACTTTGTTTCATTTAATTTTATTTGCCATTTTTTTGTCCAAATACTGACTTTGCTGATTGTTTTTTGAAGTTTTTCTGTAGTATCTTTAACAGAGTCACCCATTGACATTACTGCTGTGTCGTTGGCAAAAGTCACCATCTTAGTTTCCTCATCTTGTGGGACATTCGTGTATACAAGTATATTATCGGTCCAAGTACACTACCCTTGGCACTCCCACAGTGATATCAATCTTGTAATGATTGAGGTTATCATTAGCTTTTATTGCTTGCAAAGTCTTTCAAACATTGTTACAGTAAATCTATACGAAGTTATTTCTATTTGCTATTAGTAAGTGCAATTATTTGTGCCAAGAGATTTTACTTAAATTATTTGTTTAAAGTATATTCTACAAATTCCTTTTAGATGGCAGTCTCTTAAGTACAGTTGTAGTTGTCTTGATGATCATCCAAGGTGCAGTAGTTCCTCAAGTTTTGAAACACCCTATTTTGGAAACCTACATTTGCATATGCTGCAATTGGTTCTAAAAGAAACAAAAGCAGGAGCTTAAACACACTGCACTATGCTCCCATATTAGAGTGAAAATATTTATTTGTTAGTAATTAAGGTTAATTCATTGCAAGTGTATTCAGCTGGTTGTTGTATTTTTGGATGTCTTCCATGTAGATGTGTTTCAAAGCTTACAGGTAAGTAAATTTAGCATAGCATTTCTGAAACTGAAAATAAAGATAAATATTCCCATTTTATGCATAATTTGTATGATGCACATAATCATATTTGTATTTTATTTATGGAATGTGAATATGTCTTGCAGAAAGTATATTAAATATCTTGAAAAACCACTACATATTTCAAGAATGACAGAAACAAACTATTAAGAACTAACCTCAAACATTTCAGTGATAAGGAAACATATAACCCACCTTATGTAAATCAAATCAAATTGTAAATATATGCCTTATGTTGGCATTTCAACTATATCATGATGGGAATTATTTAATACACTGGTAATTATTATGAATACTTGAGTAATTAATCTTAAAGATTGCTAACTTTTAGGTAACTCCTCATAAAAAATTATCATTGTCTTCATATTTATTTTAAACAAATTTGAAATATATTGATAAACGTTCTTCAAACTCTTTACATGAAATTTCAACCTGGGATATGCAGCAGTTGGGATGAAAATCTAAACTTTCTGGAGGCTAATCATATGAATTAGTCTAATCTTTAGCTCCATTTTCAAACAACCTCAATATATATCAGCTTACCTTTACCTAAAATTTCAATGCATAGTTGCAATGGTTTGCTTAATAACCATAAATACTCGTATTTTATGAGGGTCTTTATATAAACTAACCTTAGCCCTCAACTGATTTCAGCCACACTTAAAATTTTCCAATAAGTGTTATTCAGAACCTTAGATGTAAAATTTAAATTCCATACATGCATTTACTCAGAATTGTAAATATTTAACACTTTGTGCATGAATAATCCATAACTTTGCACAAATTGCAAGAGAATTAGAAATGTATTAACAAAGCAGCTTCAAACTATTATATCTAACGTAATATATGAGATATGTATATAGATGGCAAATGCTTTTGAATCCTCCATTAGTAGCATATGCCTTTAAGATACAAGTTTGTTGGCAATTGTGTAGTCAGTTATTATAATTGAGACTCAGCGCTTCACACTTCATAGTCATTATTATAATGATTACATCACTATCATAGTATAATCATTTCACTTTCTCAAGCAACTTTTGAATACCTGACTTCTATACTTCTGTTTTTGTTGTTGTTGTAGTTGACTAATGGCACTGGGGATTAGTTGATTTGCATCATTTTCCCCCTAGCATCCCAATATAAAGCCTGTAGGTTCCCAATTTTGAGACCATTACATTTGTCCAAATGGTGTTTGTTCATGATGACATCCTCTTTACAGATAGTACATTTGAGTGTAGGTATGCAGTGTATTTTATATAGGTGTTCTGCAAGACAATCATGGCCAGTTTCCTATCTAAATAGGGCCACTGCAGTTGTTCTTGGTTGTTTTTGTATGTCGCTTTTGTCTCCAATGTTCTTATAATCCTTGTCTTTTAGTTTATCTTCTTCATCAAGTCTCTGCTGTCTTTTAAAACATAGCTTTATGTTGTTTAATTGTTTATTAATTTCAGTTTGTCTTACGGGTTTTATATTTTGAATTGCACCCTTCTTTGCTAGTTGGTCAGCATGTTCATTACCTATAAGTCCAACATGGGCTGGAATTCATTGCAGGGTGACATGATTTCTTGATTTGACAGCTTTAATTAAACTTCTTATTTCTTTGATGTTTCTTGTTGTTTTGCTTTTATAATTTACAATCCCATATATGGCTGATTTTGAATCTGTTAAGATAACTATGTTTTGCTTTATGTATGGTCTGTACAGGACATTCTGCAGTGCTGCTTTTATGGCTGTTAGTTCTCCATCATAATGGTTTGAAGTTTCGTCTAGTGTTAGATACTGTGCAAAATACTTCTATGCTTCTTTACAACCATATTCCAGATAGCTAGAGGGTGTAGCCTACACCTTCAGGTTTTAGAAATTATGTTAAGTATTAATTGGCATATTAGTTCAAATGATTGCCAGTTTTCTCTGTGTATCATAAAGAGATTGTGTAGCTAATTAAATTGTATTTCATGTATTCACAGGAGCATAAGACAAATTTTCTCAACCTTCATGGTTGTATTTTTTACCCTCTATTCCCGTGACTATGTAATTTATAGGTTGAAATGACTGTATGATGCTGACATAATGAAATTATGACAGCTAAAACATGAATTTCCATTTTATTAAGTTAACTGATGGAAATAATAATGATTAATAATGATGATGCCTTTTTTTGTAATTTTACATCCTCCAATGTTAAGTCATATCAGACGGTGAATGAAATGGGTGAAATGATGCTCAAATGTGTCCAGAGTCCATGGAGCTTAGAGCTTAGAGCTTAGAGCTACCCAACATTCGTCAAATGATGATGATGATGACGACGACGATGATGATGATACTTAATAATACGAGAGCCCCTAGTGGTCTATTAGGAACACATGCAAGTCAATTGGAGAGTTTAGTGTCATAACGGCACATTGGCCATAGTAGGTCAATGGTTAAGAGCGATTGGATGCAAAAATGGGAGATCTGTAGTTCAAATCCCGGCCATGGCGTTGAATTTTTCAGGTTGACTCTGTCTATACGAACTCTAATACCAACATATTTTGATTTATAAAATAACTATAGAATCCACCTACATAACAGGATTATAACAGAATTACAATAACTCCTAATGGAATTAAGCACAATACAAGATTTATCTTCAGAGCTTTAAAAGGGACATTGAACAAAAGATTTTTCACCTTGCTTTTATCTTTGTATGCAGACAAATTATCTGTGAAAGTGCTGGGGTTTAAAACAATGGTATAAAGGTAGATAACAAAGGTAAATAAATGACAAGCCCTAGATGGTCACATTGGTGTGATTATATAACCACCTGATAGAAACAAATAAATTTTACAGACTGAAATTTTTTGATCTATTTTGGCTAATCAAACGGATTTATAGTATAAGTATTACATTTTTGCACAATTTTTTATCATAATCATAATCATCATAATTATATTATTATTATTGTTGTTGATATATTTAATGAAAGTATTGTTCTTATCCAGTGAACAATTGACATTTAGCAATTATTTACACACAGCAGCAATATGAAGATAGAGAGTAGAATAATATACTTATGGTAACGTTTGTATGACTATATAAAGATTATATTGTTTATATAATCACAACCAAACATGAAATATACTTCAACTTTTGTTCAAACTTTGGTGATTATGAAATTATTGTTAAGTATACAATATATATGGAGCTGCATCAAATGATTATTTTTGAACCCATAAGCAGCTTGCATCTTGCTCTGCATGATCCTTTATCCACTTGCTAATCTCAATTTTCTCTGCCGTATAAATATTTTTATTCCTCAATTTCCTCCTGAAAAGCACAAAGGAAATCCTGAAAATGTCAAAAGATGTGTTGAATCAGTTCAAAATATATTTCAGGACAGCAGACATATCTGTTCAAATACATACAACAGAAAGGTGCAAGTTATGTGAAGTGCTGTTTCAAAATGGATCCTACATTGTAGCTGAAGAAACAAAGAATTCCTTTGGTTAATTGATGGAAATTAATCATTTCTCCACACTAGCTGTATATAGGCTAAGGTTCTTAATAGATAGAGTCAACATGAAAAATTCAATGCCATGGCTGGGATTAAGTCAAATTATTATCTATTAAGTCTATTTATTAAGTCAAATGGAGAATTTAATGTCAGGATGGCATGTTAGCCATGGTAGCTCAAAGGTTAAGAGCAACTGGATGGAAACCAGGAGATCCGTGGTTCAAATCCCGGCCATGGCATTGAATTTTTCATGCTGACTCTATCTATTAAGAACCTGAGTGTGGAGAAATGATTAATTTCCATCAATTAACTAAAATAATAAGAGTTAAATGATGAAGCCTGGGACTTAAGTACTTACGATAGTAAGTCACCACAAACGGTCTATCTCGGATGTGAAAGCACCTTGTAGTCTACCGGGGAAATATATGAGTCAAATGGAGAGTTAGGACGGCATGTTGGCCATGGTAGCTCAAAGGTTAAGAGCAACTGGACGGAAACCAGGAGATCCATGGTTCAAATCCCGGCCATAGCATTGAATTTTTCATGTTGACTCTATCTATAAAGAATTCCTACTTAGTGTTTTTGATATTCTTATGTATAAAAACATGAAAATCTTTACATTCATAATGAGGATACTGCTTCATTGATCCTGTATCACAGAACACAAAATATATCTTTTGTTTTCAGGGAATTTCTGCCCCCCAAAGCTGAAAGCGTTACAACATCAGAAGAACCCAAACAACCACCTCCAGTTTCATTTTATCAATTGGTAAGTAGATGTTTGTAAATTTCTATTTAGCAGATCAACTGAAATAGAAATCCAAGTAAGTTTATCTTAAGCTTCCCATTGAGCAAATACATAATTAAAAATACTTAAAATTCAACCTGTTATGAATCTGGGCTTATAAAATAATTTATTATGATATGTGAACATGGTATTAATATCTAGGATGTAGAACTAAATAAAATTGATAAAGTGTGGGCTAGTATATGTTTGTATAGAATAGATAATCCTTATAGGTGAATTAGAAGGGAATAGAACATGATTGCGGAATATGCAGAGGGAGTTCTTATTTTTCTAAATGAGAGAAAAAGAGGTGCATAATTTAACAACAAAGAGAAAGCATTGAAAAGGAATTATATATTGAAATCCCTTGCAGAAATGAGTGGTTGGAGATAGCTTGGGTTAGATTAAGGAATTAGAAATGAAAGGGTACTGGGGGGGGGGGGGGGGGGGGAGATTACACAGGGGCTCTGTCCAGCCATAGCATTCTTGCATACATGACATTTTTGAGGTCATGTTGACTATGTTTCATCTACAATTTTCAACACTATTTTATATGGAGTGTCTAAACTACAGAAAGTTGCCACATAAAATTACTTCTTGTGGTAAAATATTTGATATATTTTCATAAAATTACAACAATTTTCTGTTAGCAAATATTACATCTGTTTTCATATATATTTAATTTATTTATTTGCTAAAGTGCTAAGAAAACATTATAATTGATTTCTTCATTGAAATGTGACCCTTTTTTCCTTTTTTAAATTTATGTCCTCCAATGTTAAGTCATATCAGATAATGAGTGAAATGACCGCGCCGTGGCTCAGTGGTTAGACTGCTTGGCTCTCACCAAGGTGGCCCAGGTTCGATACCAGGTGACCGCAAAGTGAGATTTGTGGTGGACAACACGACGCTGGGGTGGGTTTTCTCCGGGACCTCTGGTTTCCCCCGCCATCACATTCCACCAGTGCTCAATTGCTCCATCTTCATCTCATATACCATCAGTGTCACCGCCTGCGGTGCTGTATGTAGTAAAAGCGGGCGTTAAACACTACACACACACACACGCACACGCACACGCACATGCACACACACACACGCACACGCACACACAATGAGTGAAATGGATGAAAAGATGCTCAAATGATCCCAGGGTCCATGGAGATTAGAGTTATCCGACATTCATCTTTCAGGATGAGGAAAAAATCCTGGAAAAAGCCTTATCCAGGTAACTCACCCTGACCGAGATTCAAACGTGAGACCTTTTGAACATGAGTTAGACATGCTAATTTGACCCTGGCTATCCATTCAGTAAACAACTACAATAACTTTTATATTAATATTCTTACGTAAAATATAATAATAAACTCGCTGGCTTGAAATATCCTTAGCATTTACGAACTAATGCATTTAGACTTGCCAGTTATTTAAGACATCAGGTATTTGATGAATTCTGCTGTTAATGTACCTTTTGTACATCCTTCAAGGAGTTATCTTCAGTGCCACCTGTTATTAACTTCGGTAGGCTGCTTTAAAATGAATTAAAAATGAAGCATGAGTTGCTTAAAGGCTATTCATTTACATTTCAAATACCCCTTTGGTGTTAAAGTTTTTTGTAGAACTTATCTCAGCAGAATGTTTAGTTAAATTCAGTTTATGACATATGCATAACACATATGCTTCAAACCTCAGACCTTATATTTTAAACTAAAACCTCAGATAGCTGGCAATGTAAAATACAATTATTACACCATTTGCATGGTCATCTATGTCTTCCCACAGAAATTTTCAAACCTTTTCTATCCTGTAAAGCAGGAATGCAGAAAATGTGAAACAAGGATTAAAATAGGGGAGAAACTATAGATTCTCTTACTGTAGTGCATCAAGAGAATATATCATAATTGTCCACATATAAGCAACTATTAAATTATAAATACTAATGAATAAAACACTCTTTGATTTGGTATTCACGATTGGTATGCCGCAAGCTGCCTGGTTTCTGGCATTACACAAAATAGTACATAGTTTATCTGCTAAGAAGGAATATGATCCTAGGTTAATATAGATATTCATAAGTAATGTTGTTTTTTAAGAAAAACAATTATTTTATATGTGTTCTGACAAGCAGTTAACTGATTTTCAAGGTATAGACCATTAGATTCCATGATCTTGAGCAAGATTTCAGCAAGGTTTATTATCCCACGATGGTACCAATCTCTGGGTTTTGATGCGAAGAATTCAGTGATGCCCACTTGCACAGCTTCAATGTTGTCAAAATTACTTCCACTTAGAAAATGAGCCATGGATAAAAAAGATGATAATCTGATGGTGCAAGATCAGGGCTGTATGCTGGATGTGGTAGCAGTTCGATTCCTCCCAATTCCTGAATTTCTTCCATGGTTGTTCAAGCAATATGAGGTTTATTTTTTTATTTTATTGTAATTTACATCCTCCAAAGTTAAGTCATATTGGACGATGAATGAAATGGGTGAAGTGATACTCAATATAAGTCCGGGGTCCATGGAGCTTAGAATTACCCAACATTTGTATATAAGGATAAGGGAAAACCCCGAAAAAGTCTTATCCAGGTAACTCACCCTAACCAAGATTCAAACACGGGACCTCTTGAACATGAGGCAGACATGCTAACATATATGCTACCGAGACGGGCACAGTATGGGGTGTTGCATTGTCAGGTTGCAATGGAACTCTATTTCGGTTAACTAATGCTGGGTATCTCCTCTAAAACTTTACTGAACTTATTAATTTTTAGATGAATTGTATTTTTTACACATCTGCTTCACTTTCGTACCTATTTTGAGGACATGTTTCGCAAATCATCGTTTGCATCTACGGCTCTTATGCGACTAAAGCTTTATCCAGCGGTGTGGGTAATTCTGGGGTTGCTGCTGCCATCTGTTGATTTAGTGATGAACTTAAATGTGGGATTCTCTTCTGGCGGGATTTCAAAGTTCATTAGTTGGAAGTGAAGCAGATGTGTAAAAAATACAACTCATCTAAAAATTAATAATTTTTCGCTTCACTGTGGTGTTCCAATACAGTTAAATCTCGATTTACTGAACTTGTTCTAGTCGTTGAGAATAAAGACCGGCATCAATTGCCCACCCATTTGGAACAAATTCCCAGTGACTTACACCTTCAAAATTCTACTGGTTACACAACATTACTTTGGGACCAAACTGATTTTTTTTAACAATGACTTTGGCTGGTTGGTGGGGATCAAGCTACTGTTTCAAGGCATCAGACTTTCAGTAAGATATCCATTTTCATCACAAGTGACAATTCTGCTGACAAATCTATCATCCTTGAGATTACGGATAAGCTGAAAACATATATCCACTATACATTCAGGCTGTTGAGGTATCAATTCATGAAGTACAGATTTAAAGCTTCTGTATGCTTTTCCAAGTGTCTTACTGTGGCGATGGTATCTTTTGATGCACCAAGTTTTTCTGAAAACCTACAGGTACCTTTTTGCGATTTTTCTTGCAAAACTTGGCATGTATCATCATTGAGTACACCCAATACACAGGATTTTGATCTTGGATATGTAACAACAAATGACGTAAAAACATTATTGCAACTTTGAAATCAAAAAATTCTAGTAGATGGGATGATCTGCCACCTAGGCTTGTAAAAATAATTGGGAATAAAATAAGTGAGCCACTTGCAAAAATATTTAACCAATCTTTTCATTATGGCATTTTTCCAGAAAGAATGAAGTATGCATTAATAACTCCTTTGCACAAAGGTGGTACATATGAACAAGAAAACTATCGCCGAATATCAGTCTTGACAAGTTTTTCAACAATATTAGAAAAATTAGTATATGTTAGATTAAAAGCTTTTTTTGAAAAAAATAAAATATTAAATGATTGCCAACATGGTTTTAGAAAAAAATTATCAACAATTACAGCTGTAACCACAATAGTAAATGAAATAGCACTAAATTTAGATTTACAAAAAAATACTGCTGCAATAATGTGTGACATTTCGAAGGCTTTTGACTGCGTAAGTCATCAAATTCTTTTAAAAGAACTTGAATATTATAATATAAAAGATCAAAACTTAAAGTGGTTTCATTCATACCTGTCCAATCGCAAACAAAGTGTAATTAGTAAATGTAGCACTGGAATTTATAAATCAAAATGGAGAGAAAGTACCAGTAGTGTACCGCAAGGCTCTGTGCTGGGTCCTCTGCTTTATATACTTTACACTAACGATTTACCTCAAAGTATAAATGGGTATCCAATATTGTATGCAGATGACACATCAGTTATTTTACAAAATATAAGTCATAATAGTTTGCAAACTGATATAAGCAATGCATTAAATAACTTAGACAAATGGTTCACTGATAATGGTATGAGCTTAAATAAAACAAAAACTAGTATTATACAATTTAAAACTGCTGCTAATGCTAATCTGAAACAAGATAATGTAGACAATAATAATAGTTCTACAATAAAGGATTATAGTAAGATATTAGGAATGCACATAGATGAATGCTTAAAATGGAATATCCATATTGAACATATAACCAAAAAATTGAATTCGGCCTGCTATAACATGTTATGCCTGACAAATATGATGAATATAGAAACAAAAGGAATTGTATATTACAGCTATTTTCATTCGATCTTGGCCTATGGTATAATATTGTGGGGAAATGCATCGGGATGGGAAACTGTTTTTAAAATTCAAAAAAAGGTAATACGTATAATGTTACATGCTAACTTTAAAGATTCATGCAAACCACTATTCAAAAAATTAAAAATTCTAACAATGCCCTCAGTATATATTTTAGAGTTATCCACCTATGTATATAAAAATTATGAGAAACTTATCCAAAAACAAAATTGTCATCATTACGGCACTTGGAAAGAAAATAACCCATGCATAGATTAACATTATATGAAAAAACACCCTATTATATGGGTATAAAAATATACAATAAATTACCTCAATGACCCAAAGAAATAAAAACTTTGAAACTATTTAATAAAAGTGTAAAAGATCTGTTATTACATAAGACATATTAGTACAAAAGTGAATCGAGAATATATTGACACATTGCTTCACTCACACTGTTTATTCACAGGACATGTTTCAAGAGATCTTGCTCCTATCAAATCAGTATCAGCTGAGGATAGGAGCAAGAGCTCTTGAAACATGTCCTGTGAATAAACAGTGTGAGTGAAGCAATGTGTCAATATATTCTCGATTCACTTTTGTACTAATTTGTGCTTCACTGTCCCTACGCTTCTTTCAAGTTTATACATTGAGTTATAAGACATATTACTCCATACAGGAATTCATGGATGACACAATATCATAACTACTGCATTACTTGTAATTGATAATTTATGTACATATACATTAGAATTAGTTTTCTTTTAAATTTCTTTTATGTATAACTTGACGACTCACCAGTTTACCAGCTAGGCTTACAATGTAAACGTTATGTGACAATAAAGATTCTATTCTATTCTATTCCATATTTTAGGTCTTCCAGAACATGGTAAATCTTTAGTGTTTTCGTCTCCATTGTTGAAATATTGGAAACAGTGCTATGCCACATGCTCACTAATGACACATTCTCTTTCCACTTCAAATATTCTTCTGACTGCAGCAGCATTTATCTTGTTTTCAGAAGTGTTTTAGAAGGACTCTAAGTTCAAACTTTAACTCCATTTTGTGATTGTTTATTAACAACTGAAGACTGATGCTTGCAAAGTATGCAACATTAGCTATGGCACCCTGTAAATAACATTGCCAAACCAAAAAAAAACAATAAATTTTCCGAAACACCAAAATCAAAGACCGACTTTACTTATGAGACCCCTAATATTAATTCATTAATAAATTGTCTTTCCAGTTTCGTTATGCTACATGTTGCGAATTGCTGCTTGTAATTACTGGCTTGTTGCTCGGTGTAGCAACTGGAGCCTTTGGGATTCCGTTGATTATTATTATGTATGGAGAGTTTACAACCCTTCTAGTGGATAGAAGCATGGAAAATGTCACATCTACCAAGACTTTAATACTTCCTATATTTGGAGGTGGCAAAATTCTGTAAGTATTATTTATTTTTTTTTTTTTATTTATTTAGCATTTAATTTCTGTACAGAAATATTTGCTTTTTCAAGATACAGTACAAACAATACAAACTAGAAATTCAGAAAATACAGAATTAATTCTACATGCAATAATCAGATTAAATTGTATCAATGTCAACAAATACAGAAAACTTACATGAATTGTCAACCATTAGTATCATAAAATTATTCTTATGTAATCATTTACTCTACTTAATCTGGTACCTAAAATATTCAAAGAACTCTTGAGTACTATAGAAGCACTGATTTATTAAAAATGATTTCACATCTCTTCTGAATCTTTTCTTATCATTGTTTTCGATTTTCTTTAAGATTAAGTTATACATGTGAACCCCTTTATGAAGTACTGAGTTAAGTTTTTTATTTGATCTTGATCCCAGTATATGTAATTTAGCACCATTCCTAGTATAATGTTCATGAATAGTGTTATTTGTTTGAAAATATTGTATGTTGTTGTTTATAAAGCATACGGTTTCTAAGATATACAGACATGGCAGAGTTAGTATATTATTTTCCTTAAAATATTTCATACAATGAGTCCTTTTGCTTAGATTAAACATTCTTCTTATTATTTTCTTTTGTGTTACAAATAAATCTTTTATTTCGGTAGCTGATCCCCAGATAAAGATACCATATGCAAGATAAGACTGCACATATGAATAGTAAATCAGCATTAATGTTTGTGTATTACAAATTTTCCTTAGCACTGATATTATGTAGTGGGCTTTATTAATTTTTGCAGTAATATACTGAATATGCGGCTTCCAGGTTAAAAATTTGTCAATAATTACCCCCAAAAATTTTGTTTCATTGGTATATTGTATTACCTCATTGCCAAAAGCGATTACAGGAGCTATATTAGCTTCATTTCTATTTGATAGTGAAATATGCATACTTTGTGTCTTTTTAATATTAAGTAGTAATTTATTATTAGTTAGCCAATGCATCATATTTGTCATCACAGTATTAGCATAATGTTGCAATTCAGAATTATTGCAGCCTTTGATAATTATATTAGTGTCGTCAGCATATAGAATAGTTTCTGCATGGGGAATATTAAGTGGAAGGTCATTAATATATACTAGAAAAAGCAGTGGTCCCAGGATAGAACCCTGTGGAACCCCACATCTCACAATTTCAATATTGGAATTAATATTATGACCATTTAATTCATTATTAACTACAGTATACTGTCTTCTACCCTCAAGGTAGGATTCAAACCAATCATGAGATACCCCTCTTATACCATAGGCTTCAAGTTTGGATAATAGAATATTATGGTCAACCAAATCAAATGCCTTAGACAAATCCATAAAAATCCCAATAGTATAATTATTTGCATCAAACCCTTCTAATGTTTGTTTCATAAAGGAGTATAGTGCATTAGAAATTGATTTATTTTTCCTAAATCCATTTTGTTTATCACTGAATACATATTTTTCAAGAAAAGGAGATATCCTGTTGAACATAACAGTTTCCAAGATTTTTGAAAACCCCGATTGAACTGAGATAGGTCTATAATTATCAACATTTTTTGTATCTCCCTTCTTAAATACTGGTACAACTTTTATTAATTTTAAGACATTAGGAAATTTGCCTGTTGATATAGAACAATTACATATATCCATTAATGGTGCTACTATATATTCTTTGCAAGATTTGATTATACACTCTGGTACATCATCAAATCCAGCAGAGAATGTGTTCTTTTTTGAATGTATTATTTTAAGAATCTCCTCAGAAGTTACTGGTTTGAGAAATACACTTTTATCGTTTCTGATTAATTTGATAGGAGTATTTGTTATATTGGGATGAGTCAAAGGTACTCTATCAGCAACACTAATAAAGTGTTTATTAAGGATATTTGATACCTCAGCAGGATTATCTAATTTTGTATTATCAACTATTAAAGTAATTTTGTCTCTAGTTCTGACCATGTTGTTAGTGCTTTCATTTTTTACTATATTCCAGATAGTCTTATTTTTATTCGACGAATTTGAAATGCAAGTATCTATATATTGCTTTTTTGCAGCTTTTATTACCTTATTATATATTTGCTTATACTTCTTATGATATTCTATAAATGCTTCAGTTTTGTTTACTTTACTCAACTGATTTAGATAGCGTTTTCTTTTGCTAGAGATAATAATTCCCTTTGTTATCCATTTCTTCCTTTTACTAGTTTGCTTCTGTTTAACAACTGTATAAGGAAAAGCTGTATTAAAATTATGCAAAAATGTCAGTAAAAACTTTTGCAATTTTTCATCTATGCTTTTTTCATTGTAGACATCAGTCCAGTCTTCAAGGTTTAAGAGCGTATTGAAATATTGAATATTTGCAGTAGAAAATACCCTTTTATAACATGTTTGGGGAGTTATTTTAGCATTATTAGTCCTAAAGTTTGTTAAATTGGATACAATAGCATTATGATCTGAGTAACCAGTGTTAATATTCTCCAGCTTGACAGTAATGATAGATTTGTCTAGAATTATAACATCAATTGCCGTATTTGACTGTAAAGTTAATCTTGTGGGGTTACTAATTACATTTGAGAGATTGAACAATGCTAGTAAGTTTTTTAATTTGTGTACTGATGGGTTGTCTTTTAAGAAGTCAACATTAAAGTCTCCACATATAAAGATTTGTCGAGAGTGTTTTTGGAGTGTATTAATCAAACTCTCAAGTTTATCTAGGAAAGTAGCATAACACCCATTTGGAGAGTGATAGATACATACAATAAATAATTTTAGTTCCTGTATATCAATTATAGAGTGTTCAAATATCAGTTCTTCATTTAGCATATTGGTTTTTAAATACCTCTTATATTTGATTCCTTTTTTTACTGCAATCATGGTACCCCCATGTGTGTAGTTTTCTCTACAGAACAAGTCTGCAACTATAAAGTTTGAAAAGATATGCGAATCTAGGCTAATGCAGGTTTTTTTAATCCAATGTTCTGTAAAACAACATACCTGAATATTTTCCATTGAGTTTAAGAAAATTTCAATTTCAAGAAGCTTATTGCCAAGGGACTGTACATTATGATACACTATACTCAAGTCATTTATGTCTGTTATTTTGCTAATACTTGACTCATATTTTGCATGACAATACATTCTGCAGTCATCATTTAATTTGTTATAATTTCTTATTTGTTTGGAATCCTTAATTGCTTTATATTTTACTCTGCCAAAATTATTATTAATATTAGATATTGCTCTTAACTTTATAAGATCACAACTACCATTTAATATGAGTTTTTTGGTTTGCAGCATGCAATGTATCTATTAAACAATTTACCAATAATTAGTGAACCCCTTCTATTTAAGTGAAGTCCATCTCTCCCAAGATCCCTATCTGTGATCCATGAGTTTCCGTCAATAAATATACAGTTCTTTTGTTCACACACCCATTCTAACACAGAATTTATTGCATCAATATATCGGGGGTCTTCGTCCCGACGTCTCAACACTCCACTGATACACACTTTTACTCGAGGGAATAGTTCATTAATCACTTCCACAAGCTGTTCCATTTCCTCCATAATCTCATTTGGATCCTTTGCTGTAATGATATTATTTGTTCCTGCATGAATTATTATAACATCAGGGTCGTCTTTATTCTCTAAAAGTTCCCGCTTCAGGTGTTGAATTTTTGCACCAGGATAGCAATACACTGTAGCTTCTTCGTCTATAAATTTGTCAGTATACCTCACTAGCGAATCACCGATCACAATTGCCGTTTTTTTATCGTACATTGTTTCATCTGGTCTAAATATCGACGCACTTCCATCTTCGAATTCCCTCGCTGCATTGAAATTCTTTGTCCCAGATACCGGTGTGCTTCGATCATCATACTCCCTCGCTGCGTAGTATCTCTTTGTTTCTAAAACGCCGGTCTCATCTTCTATTCCAGCTTCTTTCAGGACATCACAGCTGTTGTTTGAGTCGATTCCTTCGTTGGTATTCTGCATGCTTCTGTTCTCAGTGTACAGTTCATTCCTTTTCACCACTTTGTTAATATTTCGACTAACCTTTACATCCCTTGCACTTAGGTTATTATTCACGGGCGTGTTTTCTTCATTCTCTCTTCTATTCTTACTGCTACCTACGTAATTTTGCTTCAGTTGTTTATTTTCTTCCATTAGGCGTTCTATTTCACATCGTGCTTCCTTCAAATCCCTGTTAATTATTTCGATTATATGGTGAAGTGACGCCACATTTTCACGTGATTTTCTACAGCAATCATTCTTATTCTTCACGCCTATATTGTTCACAAAATTAGAACCTTCATTTCCATTGCTGTGGCCGGTGTTGAGTGTTGGATTTGTACGTGATTTGTCATTGAAAAGATCAGTTATTTGATTAAAATCAGTAAAAACCGAGATATCACTTTCAGTATCGGCTTGTACCACCGCCATCTTACTACCACCGCCATCTTACTTACAATTAAAATCACTCTAATCATAGTTAGACAATATTTTGAATGGCTTTGGAGCATTTTGATATAAAATTTGTAAGAGCATTTTTATAAAACAGAGCATTTATTGCGCAGAAATGTAACTCATTTTAACTGCATAGCTATTTTATTTTCTAACAAAATGTAAAGCTGTTCTGATATACTTCTCTTTAGAAGAAGTTATAGACTAAGCAAACAGTTAGTGCATTTGTATCTCAACCTGCTATGTATTCAGGACTTCTCATCATAAATATTCTTCTCTTTAAAATGATGCTTATTTCTCATTGATCAAATTAATGTGATAACACTATTAATTTCACAAATAAAATAATCAGCATTCTGTAACAAATTGATGTAGTGTTTGATTGTGGCATTGAGACAGAGTTAAATATTTCCTGAGTATTTAATTCAATAAGAAGCTGAATAGGAAAGTGTGTTTCTCGGTGACTGAAGTGCATAATAAATACCAGATGTTCAGTGTACTAAAGTTGAAGTAACTATACGTGTTAATATAATTTTGAATTCAACTAATACTCCATGCTCCATATATTGCTACTGTTTACCTAGAACACATATCGTGTTGGAATTTCCTAACATCATCAGCTAATATTGACTGTAGAATTTTGATTTAGTGAACTCCTTGGAGATGATAGAGGCATCTCTGTTTATCTTGATGAACTTGAAGTTCAGGTTCTCTTCAAAGAGAAATTGAGGAAAACTCTTCAGTGTACGGAGCTTAGGGTACTAGTTTAAGTCAAAATTATACTAATTTTGTGCTTCATTGTATCATAATCCTTACTCCATTAAGAAAATTATACATGTGTTTACTTTTAAAGAAACTCCCAATAAAGCTAAGTTATTTGGTACCTGCATGTTTCCAGAGTAAATGCAAGTCTAGAAGAACGAAATGAAGCATTAATGGAAGATTCTAGAGCATTTGCAATAGGCTCTGCTGCAGGTGGAGGGGTACAATTCATGCTAGCTGTACTTTGCATAACTTTGTTGAACTTTGCTGCACAGAAACAGGTAATGCAATAACAACTTAATGTTTATATTTCCATATACATACAATTACGTTAATATTTTTATGTCAGATGGTAAGCATGTAATACCAAAATGATCTCAATAGAATGTTTTATAATTATTTATTTTTATGTTATGCAGGACTGGAACACTTTATCTAGCTTTGATAAGTCATTTTTCAAAATATCATGGAGAGTTTTCTTTTATTTCAATGTTCCAGGGACATCTAAAACTGATTTTGCAAATATTAAAATATTCAGCTAAATAAACTTTAAAAACATTTCTGTTTGGAGTAATCCATATAACTTAAATGAATAAATTATCATTAATGCCTATGATGCAACCTGTTTGTAGGTTTCAAGAGTGCGATGGTTATTTTTGCAAGCCATTCTCCGGCAGGACATTGCATGGTATGACACCACAAAAACTGCAAATTTTGCAAGCAGAATGACAGAGTAAGTATTAAAGTTCTTCATTCTTTTCTTATGTTAATATAGGGGAAAAATACACATATATCATAACTTTTTAGTTAAGAAATTTTGTATCATTATCAAAGAATACAACATACCATACAATTTGAGAAAGACTATGGTATAGATCAGAAGTGCCAATGAATGTCATTGAGGGTGACTCCCCTCCTTTTCTCCTTCACTTTTTTGCTTACTGCTGCGGAGGTGCAGGGAACAGCTGACAGGCATTGGCTATTGCAGTACGTCCACACCCCTCTGTGTTTTAAAACAAATACAAGTAAGCCGGGGATAGTCAACATGTCCCATTACAGATCCTGACATCGACAAATTATTAGCTAAGAAGAATAAGAACTCCACTTAAATTATGAACTAATAATTATTAACATGTAGCTATAAAAGTATAATTCACAGTTGTATTGTATTGTATTGTATTTATTTCATCCTTTGGAACATAATACATATGTTATAGGACACGTCAGTTCAAGATACAAAGATAAATATAAAATGTTACGTAAGATTACAAACTGTAACAGATACAGGATCCAATAGAAGTCTAAAGTAGAAATGAAAATAAAAACAAAATATATAAAGACCATAGAGAAATGCTATATAAAAGTAATTGTTCACAAATGTGGAGTTTACTCTATTTCATGATTTAGGAAATCCTCTACACTATAAAAGTTTCTCTCCATTAAGAAATTAAGTAGACCCTATTTGAATTTTGGTTTGGACTCAATATTCTTTATACTTTGTGGTAGTTTATTGAATAAATGTAGATCAGCATATGTACAGCTACTTTCATACAATTTGGTTCTATGTGAATTGATAAATAGATTGTTCTTTGCCCTAGTACCATGTGTATGAACTTCTGCATTTGTTTTGAATGAATTTAGGGTTTCTTTCCTGTAGTTAAGGGTTTCATATATATATATATATATATATATACACACACATGGCAAGGACAAAATTTTAAAGTTTCTAAAGTATGGTTTGCAACTAGTTTTGTTTGTGATATTAGCCATAATCTGTATTACTTTCTTTTGCGTCCTAAAAACCTTAATGCTATTTTTTGAATTTCCCCAGATTTTCCCATATGTTAATAGACTATGAATGTATGCACAATATACCACTCTAAGAATATGTTCACTTGACATAAATTTTATTGACCTTACTAAGAAGCACATTTTGCTAAGTCTGTTAGTGAGGTTATCAATATGTTATTCCCAACTTAAGTTCTCATCTAGTAACAAACCCATAAATTTGTTTATTTTAACTATTTAATCTATTCGTGCTCCAGCTTAATTTTTGGATGTGTAACGTTCTTATTAAGTTTACTATGGAAGCTTATCGCTGCTGTTTTCTCTCTGCTTAACATTAACAAGTTGAACCATTCCGGAATATATTTCAATGTGCTGTCTATATGTAAATTCACATTATTTTCATTTGCCCCTGTTAAGGAAATATCGTATCATCCGCAAAAAGTGTTATGCTCACATTCGCCATACTATTTACATTGTCAGCTAAGTCATTTATATACAGTATAAATAAGACGCCCGAGAATAGATCCCGGGGGTACACCATATTTTATATTTTTGAAACCCAACAGTTCTTTTTTAATTTCATTGGTTTTAGTATCAAAATATTCAATTTCTACACAATGTTTCCTATTTTCAAGATATGACTTAAACCAACTTAATGCTAGGCCTCTCACACCATATACAGATAACTTTTCAAGTAGCAATGTATGATCTATTATGTTGAATGCTTTTGTTAAATCTAAGAACACACCTAACCCTAATTTTTTGCTATCTAATGCATCATAAACTTGTTCAATAAAATGTATTACTGCAGAGTTAGTTGACTTATTTTTCCTAAAACTGTTTCGATTATAATTTATTATTCTAAATTTATCCAAGAAATTTATTAACCTACTATACTATTGTTCAAAACTGTTTGCAAAACTAGATATTACTGATATTGGTCTAAAATTCCCAACCTAGTCCTTGCTACCTTTCTTGTATATAGGATTCACCTTTGCTTCTTTTAGTCCCTCTGGGAATAGTCCACTTGTTAATGAATGGTTTGTTAAATAGCACAGCGGTTCTACTAGAAATGGGGCACATTTTTTAATAACATAATTTGAATATCCATCAATTCCTGCAGCTTTTTTGTGTTTTAAGTTTTTAATTACCGTTTTGATTTCTTGCATTGTTACTGGTATTAACAAAAGAGTATTTTCTTTACGTTTTAGGTTTAAGTTATCTGATTTCAACTGCAATTTTTCTGCTAGCACCTTTTTAGCAACCCTTGAATAGAAACTTGAATAATTCGGGAATATCTTTAGGATTGCATATATTTTCACCATTGCTTTTAATACAATAGTTATTTATCTGGTTTGTCTCAGCTTTAGTTTCACTCTGGATTGCTTCCCACAATGACTTAGATTTACTTACTGCACTCTTGATTTTGCGATCATAATGTAACTTTTTTGCCTCCTTGATTACCTTATTATATATATTTTTATACTTCAAATAGTAACCCTTAAATTCTTGTGATACTTTATTTTCCTTAATATATTTACTCAAAAATCTTAACGTTTCCGCTGATTTCCTTATCCCAGTTGAGATCCATTTATTATTTTGCTTATTTACCTGAATTTTTGCTACTGGCACTGCTGCTTCAAAGTGAAAACTAAGTGGCATTCAATACTCATTATGCACATAAAAATATGAATTAATAGTTTAACAAACCACCACTGAATCTTCCGCACACTCTTCCTGACCCCAGTATCTTTTATGTCACCTGCAAAGGTTAACTAGGAGGGCGAAAAGGAAACACCCTGTTTCCCCTCAATGACACCACTGGTATAGATGAAGAAAAAATTGTTTCCTACAGTTTTCCAATTTCTAAAATTATTATCCTAACAATATTTTAACGAAATTAATTGTAAATTATATGATATTCTCTATTGTTTTCTTAATATAGCTTTCACAGTATGCCCACTAATACATATTTTCTAATACAATATAACTTTTAAATGACTTTCAGTGCTCAAATATCAAGTATACCCCAACTATTCCAATCACTATCATTTTCACATATTAGCATAAGTACCATAAAAATATAAATTTGTGTTGAGAAAATGGCATTCTACATATTGTACTGATAATTATTTTGAAAACAATATGCAGATATATAAATGTGTATACTTTTATATCTATATACACATGTTCTCCCCTCCCCCCCCCAAAAAAAAAAATCAGCTGCTGATAGTGTAGTTGAGCATCCTTAAATATGCATCATCCCCCAAAATCACTACATCTAAACATTTTATGTTACATATAATGATGTATGCTTTAGAGCACTACAAAAAAATTTCAAAGCAAAAATTCTGTGCTAATGTTCAGCTGTGTACAAATATATAAAGCAGTACCTACACAATCTTACTGTGATCCAGGAATTAACAATGAGACAGTATATGTAAAAGCTCAAGTTAACCTAACAGTATTGCTACATTCACTTCAGAAGCAGCTTAATGCAGAACATTCATGCTATAAACAGTTTGAGCAAAGGGTTTATTATTTTACTTGATACTACTTTCCTCATTAATGGGAGGTAATATTCTTTATTTCTTTCAAAATCTTTTTGTAATCATTCTTTGTTTCTATTATGCACTTTTTCACTTTATATATGTACATAATGCTTCACTTTTGCATCATAAGCTCAATTCTTCTAAAACATAAAACCTCTCATTAATAATTTTGTTTTCAGAAAAGTATGTTAAACATTAAAGTTGAAAAATAAACATTCATAATTTTTAACACTTTTGTTTGGCATGTCAATTCTAGATGTAAGTTGAGAACTACAATCTCCCATTAGGGATGGTCAGGAAAATAATTTTTGAAAATACATTTAAGAAAATATAAAGTTTAAGGATAATATTTTAAAGAAATTGTTTTAAAAAAGTTAATAAATCATTATAAAAATTTTAATTATCAGGTGTATTGGACATTCATCTGGCTGATTCAGATCATCAGATTGATATTAATTATTTAAGTTATTATTTTGTTATTTATTTATCTAGTTATTTATCTATTTACTTACTTACATATTTATGTATCTATTTATTTACATATTTATCTATTTATTGATTTATTATCCAATTCTGTGATTCCTATTTTACCCAAAGCTATAGAAATATTATCCAAAGAATATAGTTTACAATTTATTATTTACAAAATATGATAAAATGCAATATCATCAAAATGACAAACGGTAAACATAAAAATTAATCATTTAGTTTAAGCAATACTTTGTTCAAGAAAGCCATGAAATTTTGATGAATTTTAGTAATAGTAGTAATAAATGCACACAATGTGCATTGATGATGATGATGATGATGATGATGATGATGATGATGATGATGATGATGATGATGATGATGATGATGATGATGATGATGATGATTCATGGTAGTCCATCAAAATATGCATAAGTGATTTTGAAGAAGTGAAGCAATAATTCAAGTTCCTAACTTTCAAACAGAAAATGGGGGAATCAAATAAAATGTGCATCTTAAAGGTGACCCCCACAAATACCATCAGAGGGGATTTTATATTGAATCGAAATGAGTTAGCAGAAAATTTCTCATAATCAATAAAAAACTGAGTGATAACATAATTAGGATTTAAGTTAAATTTAATGAAGTTAAATTAACATATATGATAATGGCCTATACATGCTAACATATTAATCTTATTTTTTAGGGATTTGGACAAACTTCAGGAAGGAATAGGTGAAAAGATGGGCATGTTCATATATCTTCTTAGTGTATTTATAGCCTCTGTGATAATGTCATTCCTGCATGGTTGGAAACTCACTCTGGTCATGCTAAGCTGTGCTCCAATTATTATAGTGGCACAATCCATTGTTGCAAAGGTAATATTACATTTTTCCCAAGTACTGTTACCTATGTGTTTCAAAATATTAATAATTCCAAAAATTTAACTCAGATACATACCATCTCCAGAGTTTCTGATGCAAATATTTAAAATCTTCAGAGTATGAGATAAAGGAACAGTGGTGAGGCATGACTTTCAAGGCAAGGGAAGCTGCAAATAATAATTTTCATTAAAGTAAGAGAGAATAATGACTCAAAGAACTAAGGATACTCTTCAGTACTCTTTCTATTGTACAATCACATATAGGCCCTTCTGGCATTGCAAGACTGCTTACACTACAAGCAGACATATTGCTGCTTCCGCTCTCCACTCAGACATTCCAAATTTTCTTGCAGCTGGCTCACGCCACCTGAACTGTTAGCCTAAAATGGAGAAAGTATGCAATTCACACACTCTTGCGAATAAAACTTCACAAGAATTTGTCACCACTAAATACCAATCTATCTAAAGTACTATTGCTAATGCTATTTGAGTATACTTAGAATTGTTAAAAACAAGAAAATAAACTTTTCTTCACTGACAAAATCAGTTAGCTTTTTCTAACTATCGAAGAGTCATGATTGCTTCTGGAAACCTATAAAGCATGATATTCAATATTACAAATGTGTAAATACAGAAATATTCAATATTGAATGAGCTTGCAGAACAGAAAGTTGATTATATATTAAAGAGTTAAACTGAATAGGAAACTTAGACTAAATTCTGGGTAAGACCATTTAAGCTAAGAATATGGTGATATTTTTTTCAGGTGCAAAGTTCCCTCACAGCACAAGAAATGGATTCATATGGAGAGGCAGGGGCTGTTGCAGAAGAAGTTTTGAGCTCTATCAGAACAGTTGTAGCATTTGGTGGAGAAGAAAAAGAGGTATCAAGGTGAGGAATACTTCTAGTGCTTAAGTAATTTCTACAGAGAGTATGTACAGAACATTGGCTGTCAAATATTCTGTTTGCACCACTTTGAGCCATTTTACTTAGTGGTGGTTGCAAAGATTCATAACTATTTTTATTTCCCCAATCAAATTATTATAACAGAAAGAATAAATTTTATAGATGCTTCTGTAGTTTTCATATTGGCATAAATTCATAGATAATTGCATAGTTAGCTATGTTTCACATAACAAATGCATAATGTGTAGCAAAAGTAACATAACACTGCAAACAATTACTAGACACCTAGAAGATTTATTAATTGCTTAAGATTAAAAGTATAAACTGTGATTTCGCCAAGTTTTGCAGGAAAATATATATTTGTATTCTACTATTATTAATTTTTGTTCTATTAAATGTTCATCTGTATTACCATATCTAAGTCAACTGGAATTCAGTTTTTCAGAAATGAGTTTACTGTTTTATTGCTAGATTTTTAGATTATATTTATTTTTATTTTAACATACCTGAAAAATTACAATCTATTCAGTACATACTATATGAGCAACCATAAAGTCTATTCCTTTGCCATCCAGTGTGACAGCTCATATGCTTCTAAAATATTTTTATACATATTTAACATTCTTAGCAGCTTACCAGTACTCATTACACCTTTGTTTTCAGAATTAGGTTTTCATAGTAGAGCAATATTCTCAACCTGAATTCATAAGAAGTAGTCCATGAAATACGATTAATAATTTAAAACAGCCCTTTAATTGTATTTTTGACAACTTTTCTGTTTTTAGATACATGGAAAAGCTCCATTCAGCAAAGATAATGGGTATACGCAGAGGTATGTTCTCTGGTTTGGGATCAGGTATCATGTGGTTTATCATATACTGCACTTATTCCATTGCTTTCTGGTATGGAGTTTCTTTAATCCTGGAGTCACGAGCTGCTGGAAACAGTGAATACACACCTGCCACACTCATAATTGTAAGTAAAGTTGAGATAGTAAATCATATTTTAGAAACTGCCAAATATTTTAATTTAAAAATAAGTTAAGAGGGCAGCTTTACTGGAAACACCAGGTATATTTAAAGTGAAAGGAGAGAACTTTGTGCCCGCCTCAGTAGCATAGATGTTAGTGCGTCTGCCTCATGTTCAGGAGGTCCCAAGTTCAAATTTCTGTCAGGATGAGTTACATGGATAAGATTTCTTCCAAGGTTTTCCCTTATCTTGAAAGATGAGTGTCAGGTAACTCTAAGTTCTATGGACCCTGCCCTCATTTGAGTATCAGTTCACCCATTTTGCCAGCACATCTAAGGTCTTGTAAAGGCAAGCAATTCGAGGGTGCTCTGAAGAAGTACTTGTTAACAAAAAGTTTGTATTGTATTAATGAATTATAATCATTGTACCACATGAATTTATTCCTTAATTTGTAGTACATATGACATGCTGAATTTATTCCTTAATTTGTAATTAAAAACAATTGTATTTATATATGTATTTATATGTATAATGTCATAAACTGCAAAGTATATTGACAATAAATTATTATTATCAAATTAAAAAAAAAAATAATTTTCTCATTGTCTGATATGACTTAATGTTGGAGGACATAGACTTGAAAAAGAAAAGGGAACTTTGAGCTTAGCTCTACTTTATCTTTCTGTAGTCTGACTTGATATTTCTTTTCAAAACTTCCTTATAGTTTGTTAAAGAAAAACTGAAAACTTTTGTTAGATCAATAGGGATAAATTTATAGATTTGTTTTATATCCTCAATATTATTTTCAGGTAGGTTCATTTGTTCAGCCTGTATAACCTATAGACATGGAATTATCTTTCAAATACATCAAATTTACAGTGAAGAGTAAACAAAACTAGAAACAGTAAAGTAGCTTATACAGAAAACTACATTATACTACAATACTATAACCTTAGGATTAGCAACCCTAATGTGTCTTTTTGAGCTATGCTGCCAACAGGTAGGAGACCCTAAACCTTACAAAGGCTAAAATAAAAATTAAAAAGAATTTAACAATAACTTTGGTATTCATTGATACTAAATCAGGTAAATAGAATTTCTCTGTCTGTTGAATATAAATTAAATATAATTGCATAATGCTGAAACTAGTGAAGCATTTTCATTACATGTTGGATGCTAATTCTTAATTTAGTTTGTTACTTCAAGAACCATTTGGAATTTCAATATATTCATGTGATTAATCAATTTAAATTTTGTCCACAATTCCGTATCATCTCATTTTTTTAACTCAGCTATCTACTTTTCAGTGGCTGCTATCTCATTTCTAACTGCCATAATGATCCATCATTCCATTGTCTGTCTTTAGGCCAAATTTAGCCGTTATCTGTTTCACTCTACCACTCCAGTCTAAGCAATTTCTTTTTTTACTTCTTCTTATAGGAGACCAATCTATTTACAAATATAACAATTTGTAACTTAAAACTTCAATTATATTAAAAGAAATGATGACACTTTTCTTATAAATTCAGAAGTTAAATTATTAAAACAATTAAATGGTCCGATAGATTTAATGGTTTGGGAAAATATATTTATTTTAAAAAACAAACATTGCATAATGAATTTTGAAATACTGGCAGTCGATTCTGTTTTAAAATTTGTTTTATTTTAACATTTTGGTAGTACTAACAAGAATATATTAACATCTAGCGCTTGTAACGATGATGACAGCTTTGTTGTTTCCGGCTGAGAATGTGGAAGAATTTCCATGAGGTCGCGATCCCAGACAATTTATTAGAAAAGTGTCATCATTTCCTATAAGATCAGTGAAGCTTTAAGTTACAAATTGTTATATTTGTATATATTTGTTTGCTTCACTGTTAATAGCTTCATATTTTATGTATTGATCAATCTGTTATCTATCTGTGCTAGCTTTCCTTCTCCATTATTTGTAATAAGTGTAATATTGAAACTCCATTTTTCAATACTATTTATTATGATATTGCTGCTTCCATCTCTGTTCTAATCACATCATACTCTCAACTTTGATATAATTAGTCCATTTTGGTGCTCTCCAAATTTTTCTTTCATCTATCATTCAATGGCCAACATGAGAAACATACATGAGCACTCGTTCTTTGTTGGTTTTCAGCACATATTCTGTTATTTTGGTCATTTACTATTCCATGGGTGCCATTCAAGGACCTTATTACCTTCCTAACCTAGTTGATTATATTGTAAATTTCCTTTTCATAGGTATCAGAACTATGATTGTGTCTAAATAATTTAACTAGTTGACATTCTTAATAGTCACATCATTCACTATGATGTCACTAAATTCTTTCCCTTCTCTCCAATAACAATATATTCTATCTTTATAAAATTATTTTTAAATCCATTGAACTATATTTCCATATAATTCTGCATCATAAAAGATTTAGAGCAAAGTTGCAGAATGTCACAAACATTAGAGAATGTCTTGAAGAAATGGAATGATACATACATAGGTACAGACATAAATATTAACAGACATATGTTACATTCCCTGCCATTGCTGTTGACAAGTAATGGTAAGACATAAACCAAGACAATGCTGACTATATGTTTTGAAAACTTCTCATTTTCCTTAGTTTTTCACACAAGGAAGTAAATTGAAAAGGTTACCATAATTTTGCCTCTTGCTATTTTATGATAGAAATACACATGAAGTGGATTTAATTCCTCTTCTCTTCAGAAGCAAAGTTCTGTTTATCTTTTCTCATTTCAACTTTATAACAAATTTTTATTTACAAAGTCATTCTAAAAAAATCTTTACATTAAGAGGTAAGCAAATTGAATGCTGAGAGATACTGGTGGTGTATTTCAAACATTGCAGTATAGCAAAATGAAGCAAAAAATAAGAAATATATGATGAGTTAAAAAATTCTAAAAGGTAAATTCACAGAACACAGATTTTATAAAACTATTTTAAAAATAAAGTATGTATTTTTTCCTCCACCTTAATTATGTTCCTTTTATTATGGTTCATGAAAATTCTTTATCTATATCAGTAGTGGGTTTAATTTAAAATGTAATGTCTTATTTTTTTGTGTTTTATTGATTTACTCTTTATGTCACAGGTACTTTTTGGAGTTTTATCTGGAGCCATGAATATGGGACTTGCCTCACCACATTTAGAAGCATTTAATATGGCTCGAGGTTCAGCAGCATCCATTTTTGCAGTAATGGACAGAGAACCAAGTATAGACAGCTTGAGTGAAAGTGGGGAAAAACCAGATTTACTGAAAGGAGAAATTCAGTTACAAGATGTTCATTTTGAATATCCTGCCAGACCCGATGTGAAGGTCAGTTCCTTTAATACTTGTTTAAAATAAACACTATATAGATTTTGTTTGAAGTTTTTATTGAAATATTTCAATAATTTTGTTATTAAAAAGCAGTTTTACATTTGTAGGTTCTCCAAGGCATAAATCTTAAAGTAAGGAGTGGCGAAACTGTGGCACTGGTAGGCAGCTCAGGCTGTGGAAAATCAACAATATTACAACTGATACAGAGATTGTATGATCCAGCTAAAGGCAAGGTACATAAACTAGCTATCCTTATACTTGGTCATTGTGAATAAAGAATCTGTATGAAACTGCTTATGAAGTTTGAATACTATATTTTAAAATAAAAAGGAGGTATTTCCTTGCTAAAATTATTCAAAACTTATTAATTTTGAATTGAAGAAAGCAAATATTTGACAAACTATCATATCTGTCTCCAGAAAAGTACTTTCAGAGTTTTCCTGCAGGTGCTGCTTGCTCTCTCTTGTTCTGTATGTGATTCACAATAACAGAGTTGTGACGATATGACTGACAAACACTGTCATCCTTGATTGATTTAGGACCCTAAGCTACAAAGTATAGGCCAGGGTTGAAAGTCCTAAGCTGCGAAGTCTAGCTAAGGTATGTTTTTATAAGTAGAGGAGGAACCAGAGTATATGATCTGTGAAGCTAAACCATCAGTGATCCAGTGGATTATATTCCTTGTTAGATCGGCACTTACCTCTGCTCATGTATAATGGTGGCAGAATGGTGTTGTTTAGCCCGCCTCGGTAGCATAGATGGTAGTCTGTCTGCCTCATGTTCAAGAGGTCCCGAGTTTGAGTTTCATTCGTGGTGAGACATCTCGATAAGGTTTTTCTGGGGTTTCCCCTTATCCTGAAAGACAAATGTGGGGTAACTCTAAGCTATATTGACCCTGGGCTCATTTGAGCATTATTTCAACCATTTCATTCATCGTTTGGTATGACTTAACATTGGAGGATGTGAATTTAAAAAAAAAAAATAAAAAAAAAATAGAGCAGTTTGCTCTTTAGTGCAAAGATTTTTCTGAAAAATCTATTGTCTGAAAATGGGTTGATGGATAAGTTACATCTTAACATAATTGTAAGGTATTCTATTATTATTCACTTCAAGGACATTTCATTTGGTGGAATAGATACTACTTAGGCTAGGTCTTACAATGGACATCTGTATTATTTCCATTTTGGAAATAGATACATGTTAAATATCCTTACATTGATAAATTGAATTTGAGCAGTATTCTACTGCTAAAAATACACGCTGATGTTTTAATCTAGCAAAATATATGAAGTTATAACAAGAACGTACAGGAATTCATATAATGTGTTAGTTTTCCATTGACTAATCCCATACCATGTGCAATGATCAGAGGATGAATAAATAAAAGAACAAACAAAACCAATACAAAAATGTTATTCTAATATTTGGAGTGCTGTTCATTTAGTTTTATATAGTATAACTATAGTTACATGATTTCATATGGATAATTAAAATAATGCACAAATATAAAATGTAAAAATGAGTATTCTTATGGAACTCAATCTGTTTTATTAGATTATTGATCAAAATAGATATTTAATATTACTAGGTATTGCACAGATATGAATTGTTCTGTAGTTTCTAGAGCTTGAATTGATTCATGTACTCCATGCACTATCAGTGTCAACAGACACAACCTTGAAAAATATTACTTTGCCCAACCAATATTGTTTTCATGGGCACAGCAATAAAGCATTCTGAAAATATTGATGCATCACCCAACATGCCTAGTGTTTTGTTCTGTGAGAGCAAGGCTATACTGTGCAGAAACTATGTAATATATCTTAATTAACAAAGGTAACACATAAATGATTAAGTAAATGAATATATTTTGTACATTTGGACCAGAAAAATGTGATACATTAATGAGAAGCTTAATTTCATCTTCATATAATTCAGATGTAATTCATCAGTATATGAAGTTGCAGGTACTGTTTAAGAACTTTCTGCATAAATGATGTTTACATTTTAAAATCCTTACTTTTTTCTGTTCTAGGTGTTGTTAGATGGTAAAGATGTAAAAGAACTGAATGTGGGTTGGCTTCGTAGTCATATAGGTGTTGTAGGACAGGAACCTGTCCTATTTGGAACAACTATAAGAGAAAATATTCGATATGGCAAAGAAGATGCAACACAAGAAGAAATAGAAAAAGCTGCACGAGAAGCAAATGCACATGATTTCATTTCAAAACTACCTCAGGTACTTCTTGTATGATTCTCTGCCATTTACTTGCATCTAAAATTTCTGTTTTATGTATAAAAATACAAGCTTTATACAGTGAAGTCTTTAACATAAATTATGTTTATTTTAACTTGCATAATGAGAGTAGTATTTTGTTTTGTAAGTTACAGGAAACTTAAAGTTATATACAGAAACCAGCATTTTTTTGTTTTTGTTTTGATAGGAACTATTAGGCGTAAAGTTTTAGAAGGCATATGAGGTGGAGCTAGGAACGGCTCACCTAGAGTGACTGTTCTATCATAGGTGTGCAGCGTTGCCTAGTTCAGAATGCACAGCACGAACGTGAGCAACAGAAATTTTTCTTTTCCATGGGTCCAAAATTACTACTGGAAATTTGACATTGTAATATGCCTTGGTATATGCTGCAAAACTTTTTGAGGCAGCCTGTACAAGTGGTTCTCATGTTATCGCTTCAAAAATAGAAACCTGACTTCATGTTTATGGTTATGGTATGCTTCAACTTCCAATCTTGCCCATGTGTCATTCTTTTCATTACGCATTACTGAGTAAGACATTATGAATTGTTGTTAGGAATCGTATATATTTAGTTCATAAATTAACTAAACATAGAGCACCGCAGTACAGAAGCATGCACATATTCTTTGAAGTTTGGTTCAAGACCAGTAACACATATTGAATGTAAGGTGCTTTTTGTAACGGTGACAATAAACAGAAAATTCATATGTTTACATTGTGTTTTGTAAATTGTTAACAATGTCAATTTCAAAGCCTGTTACCAGTGGCGTATCCGGCCACTCCACTCCCAGGCCAGAAATATTACTTTTATAGTGTACAATTTCTTTAAGGAATTGTCATCTGGGGAAGTGCATGACCGGATCAATTTTCCACAAACCCAGGCACTCACGACCAGAGCATGCAATATGAGTGTGATAAATCGTTTTCAGAAATCCAGAGATGTTATTTTCAGTAAATAAGCATGTTAATATTTATAACGTTATCATAATCATTTGCTGCGTAAGTTTACGTATTGACAATTTATCAGACGACAAATTAACTTTCCTCATTCCCTCTCTGTATCTTCCACTCTTCACTGGAGCATTAGTTAGCAAAAGGGCAGCTACCGTGTGTGCATTGGTTCAGCTCACATGCCTTCTAAACCTGTGTGCCCTATAGTAGCATTTTTATTCAAATGTTTATCATTTTGTTTCACAATGTTTATTACTTTGCATTATTTTGAAATGAATAATGTGAATTTTAAAATACATTTTCATAATTTTTATCTAATTTTGAAGTATAAGTAATATCAGTATGTATAAAATTTGAATAACACTGTCATTGCTGGAAAGAGTACAAGATTTAAAAGGACTGTCGACATAAGTAGTTATCTGTAGCAGCATTACAACCATTTTAATGGCACTTTAATAAATAAAGTGCAAGTGATATTTCTGATAGTCATGTAATAGTGTTATTAATATTGCTGTATCAAAAAAATAAAATGTAGTATTTTTATCTACTTCTTGAGAAAATAGTATTGCATAAAATAGATATCATCATTCCTCCTTTAATATGGGATTTCAAAATATAAAAATATACTATTTTTTGTTTATTAAAGCTATAGGAGAACTTAGTTTTAAGATCTTGTTGTTACTGTTTCTGAGTTAATATAATTTTCCTAATGTGTATTACTGGTGCAACAAAGTGGTTTCCTGACAATAGTAAGTTAAGAAAAGAAACAAACATACAAACAAGCAATGAGGGAAAGAGAGGAGAGAAATATTTATTTATTTTTATTTATTTATTTGTGTACTAAGCTATTACAACTGTTGAGCTGATCACCAGTATTTGGCCCAGGCCATTAATTGGTGAGCAGCCCATTGAATTACAAAATGTGTAGTACACTACTTACATTTCTATTACTACTACCATTACTACTATTGCTTACACACTATTGTTCATTTCCTTTTTTCACAGTCCACTTCCATTTATTTTTCACTTTATCTAAGAACTGACCTACATTCTTGAGATTTTTATCTATAATTTTACATATATCAGGACTTCGCTTAATTTTTCTCCAGATATATTCTTTTCGCCAAATCTCTGTTTCCCTGCATTCGAAAAGGATATGTTCCACATCTTCCTTACCCCCACACAATGGGCACTTGTCTTTCACAAACCCATTCCGCTGCCCTTTTAGCCTCCACACTCCTGCTCTCAGCCATGCTATCCCCTTCCTTTCTTCATTAATGGTTTTATCTATATACTGCTCCCTTCCCCAGCCACTTTTTAACTCAACATAATATACCAATGACCTCTTTTCACCTAACTGGCTGAACAGTTTTTGAAAGGAGAGAAATAAACTCCAAACTTTAGTGGGCTTATGTCTCTCTGCATATCATGGCTTGAAATTTAAAAATTGAGAGTAAATGAAGCAATAACTAAAGTACAATATTGAACTGCCCAGAAAATGTGTACCGCATGAGTAGGAAAATATGTATTTTTAAGGAAAAGTACATTATATTGTATTGTCCAACTATCCAATGAGAACATTACCAGCCCCCCCCCCCCCCCCGCAAAAAAAAACTCAATTAAGCTCAATCGACACATCTAATAACGTACATATGATCATACGTACATACTAGAAATAATTTAAATTGAAATGTCTTCTCTTGTAAAGCAGTGAGACATTTGAATAGCAAGAAAAGGTACTTTGGTCCACACTAGACACTAACCAAAGAGTTCTGACATTAAACGTATTGTATCTATCAGGCAATTATATCTTGTGTTTTATTCTAGATGCTCTCGGGCTTAAAGCCAGGTATATAGATGAGTAGCCATCAATGTTTCAGGAGTGTACATTTCTCCCTTCATCATTTTTTCTCTCACAGCTTTATTAATTCATCATTATGATGATAGGAGAGATGTATGCTCCCAAAATATCAATGATTAATCGTCTATACACCTGGCTTGAAACCGAAGAGCATCTAGAATATATTCATTGTTAGATCATATCTTGTATTTTGTTCTACATGAAACTTTTAACCTAGAAGTATACTACTTTCATCCTTATAGCATATAAAAATGTATAGAGAAGAGTGAGACAATCAAAATGCACCTTAATAAATTAAATGCTTTTCTGTAATTACTTGGGATATACTGCATAACATTTGGTTTTAAAGTAATTAACATTTTGTTACAGGGCTATGATACAATGGTTGGTGAGCGTGGGGCACAACTATCAGGAGGGCAAAAACAAAGGGTAGCAATAGCTCGTGCTTTAGTAAGAAACCCAAATATACTTCTGCTAGATGAGGCTACTTCAGCATTAGATCTGCATAGTGAAGCTAAAGTACAAGCTGCACTTGATAAGGCAGCTAAGGGACGTACTACTCTTGTTGTTACTCACCGTCTCTCCACTGTCAAAACTGCTGACAGGATCATTTTCATTTCTGGAGGAAAGGTGAGTCTGATTTCTATCCTCTGTAATGATAATGATAGTAATAATATGATAAAAAGTCATAAATCATTTTGTTCATCCTTAAAATGTACATGATTACACACTTTATTTATAATTTATGTCTATACTCATATTTATTCTCAGATAAGAATTTTCTATTATGCTTATAGCAACCTCAGTGTTAGCAATTTCTTTTATTTCTTTTGATACTCTGTTATGACTTTTCAAGTCCCTAGTATTTTACCTCTAAGTGCTGTGCTGTAATGTTTTCGTTGTTCCTCAAAATATAGTTAGGTGACAATATCACTATTTTAGCCAGATTTTATACTTGTAAAATATGCTTTAGCTCTCATATAAATGATACTTAAACATCTAAAAGTATTAATTAAATTAATTGGGAGTCGATTAATGACACTAAACAACACTTACTTTTAAATTTTCCCGGAACTAGTTTCAGAGGCCTTCCCTCTATCTTCAGCCGGACATCTTTCATTTAAAGGTATTCCTGCAAATGGAATACTATTATCCTCTTTTTTTAAGTTTAAAGATCTTTTTGATTTATATTGCTGTGATAGTCCTCCACAATATTTCCCCATATTTTATGTGTGGATATATGAACACATAATAATCCAGTTTTACTATATTGTCTTCCGTTGTTTTCCTAAACTGCCTCATAATATAAAAGCCTTTATTCAGTTTTCTTTTTGTGATACGCCACATAATGTCTTGCCTAAACTGGAGTGGCATTTGTTTGCTTTCTATTTGGACTCAGTTTTAGTTTTAATTATAACTTTCTATCATCTGCATATTCTACTGCTGTACCCCTGTTTTTGTGGAATGATTTGAAAATAACATTTATGTATACTAAAAACAAAAGTGAACTCAATTTCAAACCTTGTGGAATTCCATACCTAACATTCCAAGTCAGAATTTATTTTTTCTGCTATTTGTATTTCAGTAGTTTATCTCCATATACTGATCTCTGCTTCTTAAATAAGAGGTAATTAATTTTAATGCTAATGCCGGTATCCTAAGATTTTCTAGTTTATTTATTAGAATATCTATATTTATACAGTAAAAGGCCTTTGTAAGCCTAAAAATAATGCAACTATCCGTTCTCTATCATTTAACACATGTATTGTAAAACTATTTTCTTTATTAATTGCAAAAGTTATAGATTTCCACTCTTGAAAACCATATTGCCATTTTAATAATATATTTGACTGTTTAAAGATGCTTGTAATTTTAGTAAATAAATAAATTTAGCTGTAGACATCCCACGAAGGTAAAGATCTCCTGTTTATTCAGGGATGTGCTCATAAGTAGGCTCCCAAAGTTTAGATGTGTTGCTGAAGTTTCTTCATTCCTCTATTCCTATTTTCTACTCTTTTATCACTTTGGTTTACCAGTCTCCTGATATTTCTGTATTGCACTTTTCACATACTACGCTCCCTGTCATCACTGTTATTGTCTTTCTACCCTGTTTGGTGCCTGCTGATTCATGTTAGCCTTCTGTATCTTGCCACTCTTGATTACTGACTTCCTGCTTTGGTTCTTATGTATTCTGTATAAGGTTCTTTGGCATCCCATATTTCCTTGTCCTCATAGGTCCCTCATTACAATGCCATGAGTCCAACTCTGGTATTCCATGGCTGATTATATGTCTGCTTCACTTCCAATTTATGCTTTCTGCACTTTCTGCTCTTTCTAACATATCACACATGTTTGTCATTCTATGTTCCTCATTCCTAATTCAATCTCTTACTGAAACAATTAGAATCATACACTCCATTCTACTTTGACAAATTTGTAGTTGGTTTTTCAGTTTTTGTCAAGGATCATATTTCATGACCATAAATTAGTATTGGCGTGATACATTTATCTAGAATTTGTGTTACTGTTCTTACTTTTTGTTGATAAGTATAAACGAAGGACCAAAATTTGTTGTATGCCAGCAGTATTCTGCATTTCATTTCATTCTCTGTGTTTTTAAAGAGAGATGATTTGACCAGGTACACATACCACTAAACATACTCGAGAGATAATTGGTGGATTTTAATTGGGTCTTGTGTAACACTGGAAATTATTTTTGCTTTTGTGAAATTCAGTGTAAGTCCTACTTTGCTGCCAACCTTCTCAAGCTACTGATAATTTCCTGTAGCATTTTTACTGACCTTGTTATGCCATTTGCAAATCAAGATCTGTCAGTTTCTGACCTCTATTTATTTAAGTTGTGTTTGTCTTTGTATTTCATTTTCTGAACTGTTGTTTCAACACATTTATAAGTAAATTTTATGATAGCAGATCTCTTTGTCTCACCCCACTTTTTATTTGGAAACAGTCTCTATTTTGTTCTTATTTTTGCTGAACTGTTTTGGTATATTTTGCCTAATAACTAAGGGACACCTTGTTGTTTTAAGACTTGTATCAAAGTTTCATGCTCAGTGGGGTCAAAAGCTTTGTTATTCTCAATGAAAGTGATGGAGATTTCCTGGTGCTATTCCTGTATCCTTTTCGTTAGTTGGTATACAGTTTGGAGGTGATCAATGGTGCTATGACTATATCTGAATCTGCTCAATATTGGTCAGTAGTTTTGTATGTTGAATATATTTTCTCAATTACTTTTGAAAGAGTGGAACATAATGCAACTATTCTATAATTTTCCAATCCATTTTACTTGCTTTATGTTTGAATAATAGCCCAACAATTACTTTTTTCAACATGTTTAGGAAATTATTTGTTTTAATGAGGAATTGACTACACAGAATACACATATGTATATACAAGCATATGATGTATATAAATTATATATAAGTGTGCTAACATTGAAAAACATTTCAAATTTGACTAATTTTTATGCCTTATTGTAAGACACATAAAGAAAGAAAACAAGTCTTTATTTAGAAAATCATGTTTCTATAACCTTATTTTACATTTTTCATATTAAGTACTTATGTCTGGTTGTGAAGAATGAGTTATTTCTGAATGAGTGTATAAAGGCATACACACATACATATGTCAATTCATATTGGTGGTATGTGTTTGTACACACTTATATATACACTTAGAATTTATCCGCTTTATTTAATTTTTGATAAATATTGCAGGTAGTGGAACAAGGTTCACATGCTGAGTTGATGGAACTTCAAGGGCATTATCATGCTCTTGTAATGGCAGATCCTACTCTCACACAAGGTAATGTATGCAGTTTTGTAATGCACTGTAAATGTTTGATTTGCACAATAGTTTATAGTGCTATGAAATACAAGTGAGTTAAAAGCGAGTGAGAGTGGATTTATTTTGTAACACTTACTTAATATATTATAATAAAAAAAAACTTTGTGAAACAGGTATCATGGGGAAGGGTGATAAATATTTTGTATTGTATTATATTTATTTCATCATTTGGAACATAATACATATGTTATAGGACACATCAGTTCAAGATACAAAGATAAATATAAAAAGTTACATAAGACTAAAAACTGTAACAGATACAGAATCCAACAAAAGTCTAAATAAGAAAAAAAAAAAAAAAAAAATATAAACTATATAAAGACCATAGAGAAATGATATATAAAAGTAATTGTTCACAAATGTGGAGTTTACTCTACTTCATAATTTAATTCAATTTAATTTATTTTGTCCTTTTGATTGATATCAGATACGTCATAGTATAAAAATTACATTAATGGCCACTGTCATTATTTACAATCAATTAATTATTATTTAATGTGATATTTGGAGGAATATAGTAACAGTGACATCCAAGTTAATTCATAAAACTATTTTAGTTAGTTTTTATCACACTATGTCAAGTACATTTTAATTTTTGAGCAACTATTGCTTCCATTTTCAGCGTTTAACATTGAAGCAAATTTCTGGAAACAAGTCACTAAAAAATTTAGATTGTATTGTGATAAAAATATACTACAAGTAGTTTTTTTCTGAATTAACACACAAATTTATGTGGGCACTCACATATGAAACAAATGAGCAAACAAAATTTAAGTAGAATAGTTATTTATAGGTAACTAGACTCTTCTGGAGGAACTTGACACAAAATGGAACATGGCAGACTTATATACATCAGTTATGTCATTATTGTTAGTAGCATTGGTTTCAATACTACAATTCTGAAAGCCCAAAATAAAAGCTATTCCATTCTCTTACATAAAAGAGAAAAAGGATATATGTATTAATTTGTACAAGGAGGAGTCACAGAAATCTTAGTTATTATTCTAAATTTCAATTATTAAATAAAGGTGGAACACAAGTCTATCACTTTGCAACATAGTCTCCATGATATTCAACATATGTCCTTCAGTGCATAGAAAAGGCACAGATTTCTCTGGAAAGAATGCTATATTCATGTGTACATATACTGTCTGGTGTACATCTTTATCCGGAAGGAATGTCTTCCCTCCCACCACTTCTTTTGAGTCATCCAATATGAAGTAATCACTTCACGAGATCTGCTGAATAAGACATATGGAACAGTACCCAAGTGAACATTAATGATGTTGCAACTTTTATGCAGGCATATGAGGCCAAGCATTGTCATGCTGCAAAATGAGATATGCAGTCTAATAGTCCCATTTGTTGGAATACTTTTGCAAGCCAAAGATGATAATTCACCATATCAGAATATATTTTTGAGGTGCTTCCCCTAAGCATGTAGTGCTCCAAAATAATGGAGCACTATTCATCCTGAAAGACAGTCAGCATAACCTTCCTTCAAATGGCTGTGTCCAGAACTTCTAGGGTTTGGGTGACAGAGAATAGTGATATTCCTTGGCTTGCTCTCTATGTTTAGGATTGGTGGTAGTAATGATTTTTGCAAGGAAAAAATTATCTTCTGCTTAATTGCACTGCAAATGTTCTTCATAGGCAGTGCTTTGCTCTTTCAGTTCAGGAGTAAGCTGCTGTAGCCCTCATATTACAGACAATTTGCAAAATTTAAGCACATCATGAATAATGGGGTATACCGAGGCATCAGTAATGTTTGCCCGCCTCGGTAGCGTAGATGCTAGCATGTCTGCCTCTCGTTCAAGGGGCCCCGAGTTCGAATCTCGGTTAGGGTGAGTTACCTGGATAAGGTTTTTTCTGGTTTTTCCCTAATCCTGAAAGACAAATGTCAGGTAACTCTAAGCTCTATGGACCCCGAGCTCATTTGAGCATCATTTCACCCATTGCATTCATCGTCCAATATGACTTAATGTTGGAGGACATAAATTACAAAAAAAAAAAAAAAAAAAAAAAGTCAGTAATGTTCAGATCCGTAGCTATTTTATCCATCTTCATACAGTGATTGTCCATCACAATGGCTTCAACTTCGGCAAAAAACTTTGGTGTTACCGACCTGGACAGGCAGCACCACCATTTCTGAACTTCCTGCTGCACATCTGCTGCGGTAATGAGACTTTATCAACATCAATTTTAGTAGGTTTGGTGCCTTTACTGCTCAGGAACGTTGATATGACAGAACATTGTTCTTTACTCATGCATATTGCAAGCAGAGCAGTCACTCTAAACTGCTACTGCGGCAGTGTTGTTTGCAATGTGCTGCCAGCTGTTGGGCATTCTTTAATGCACTGATAACAGTACTCCAACTTACAGAACAATGACCCAAAGATTCAAAATTCAAACATTAATTTGAAAAGGCATTCATATCATTTGACAAGAAATCATTCTTTCCAAGTGTTTCTAAGCAAAAACTACTGAGCATTCTAAAGAAATGACTAGAAACTATTGGTATAATCAACACTCACATTGAAGCATACACTAAATTAACAGAAGTCTGTACTGAGCAACTTTCTTCACTTTCCAAGGAAAATTTTACCAACAACAATTTGGACCAGCAATGGAACCTATTATGACCTTTCCTAGCCAACCTATTCATGCACCACTTCGTAGTTCATATTATTACAGCCTTCCCACACATTTTTAAAACCTGGGTCAGATATGTAGATGATATATTTGCAATAGTCAACAAAATACACAGCACTGATGCCCTAATACTATTAAATTTATTGGAACCCTCCATCAATTTCACAATGGAAATAGAATCCAACAACGAACCAGATTAAATGAACACTTTAAGAATATCAAGCAAAAAGACACAGATAAATCAAAGTAGCAGGATATTTCTGGGATCATAACCACAACACAGAACAGAAAACCCAACTATTAAAACCATTTCTTATGAATCATGAATTAAACATCTGGGAAAACATTTATATAAAGAAATTTGAAACACATTTAATGAATTTTGACATTCTATTAGAAGAAAATATTTTACTCAGCCTCACTGAATCACTGCCAGATTTCTCATCTCTAGAGAACCATTATCAGCTTGAGCACTAGAGTTCTAGCCAGCTGACAATTTCTTGATAATGCCTTCAAATGGAGATGAAACACGAAAGAAGATTTGTGGCATGTGATGTACAGAGTGTCTCAGTCAACTTATTATATAATTTTTAATTGTTATTACAGCTTTAAGATTTTCATTTTGCTCCACTCATAAGAACATGATTTTTATCTTTAACGATAATGGACTTGTCTGCCAACATCAAATTGCTTTGCATACCATCATTATATTGGTAATTCATAAAAACTTACACAAATATACTACGGGAAGTGTACTTCTAATAAATTCAATTTTATACATTTTTCAAAGCTTTCTGTTAAGTCTTAAGATATGAATAAAACATTGTATTTTCTATTAATTTTGTGATTATTTTGTGAATGATTTGTAAAATAGGATAATATATAAATATATTAATCTTTATAATAATTATAAGTAACCACAATTACAAATAATCTTAGATATCAACTACTTGATTGCTTACATTTCTGATATACTGTCCATTCATATATATTTTTAATGTACTTTCAAAAAATCTTTATTTTAAAAACTTAATGAACTTATAATGCTTAATTATTGTTATATATTTTTTGTCCCTAAGTCAACTTAATGGAGTACATTTGACAGTATAACCCTATGCTTTGACTTCAACTAAGGCAATATTTATTCTCATATTTTTTTAAACTCTAGGAGCTGGTGAGGGAGACAACAACAATGAGGAAGAAAGATCAATTTCTGCTTCTGTAGCCTATGCAAGACAAATATCTACGAAGTCAATAGGAAATAAAGAAAAAGATATCAGCCTACAGCCTACTGAAGAGGTAATAAAATGTAATTGGTTTTTTCTTAAAGTACTGCAAAATTACATTGAGAAATAATTTTGAATTACAATTGCATTATTTATGAATGTCTCAGAAATAACTATAGTAAATTTGTTGGAGTAATTTAGCATGGTTTCCCTTTGAACTGTACAGGTTCAAATTGGTGAACTAATTTTTAAGAATTGCAGTTACTGCTAGTCACTGCTGGTTAGAATAATTATAATTTTCTAACACATGAAGTACAACCAATGTTGTGATATACCGTTCATGAAATCTAAATGACTGACCTAAATTACTGTATATATACTGAAAATAGCATTAAACATTTTAAATTTCAGGAAAATAAATATATGTACATATTATCCCTTAATAAGTCAATATTAATTCTAGTAACAGTGAAGCGAATATGAAGTATTATTCCCTCAATTTAAGGAGTGCATTTATTTCATACTTCATTATAAGTAATGCCTATTCTATATGTTCATTTATTACACTATGCTAGTAACAAATACTTCAGTCACCTCTGTTGTATGGCCTCACATTAAAAGGTCCTGAGTTTGACTTTTTGTTAAGTTCAGTTTTCTGGTTAAGAATGTTTCCAAAGGTTTTCCATATCCTGAAAAGATAAATTTCAGGTAACTTAATGTAACTTAGTTAACAATATTTTAAAGCAATAATACTAACACTGATAACAACAATGATGACAATGATGATAACCAACAAAAAACAAATAAGCATTTCAGTTATCTATTTCAGTTAAATTCAAAAATCTCATTTGAACAGTTATTAAATCACTTAAATAAGCATACCTAGCTATATAAATTGTATTATACAATTATACTTCGTAAACTTTAAACTTACAGATTTTAAGGCTGAAAAAATTATAATTTATTAACTATACAAAAGCATGCATATTTAATTGAAAAAGCCAACTACAAACAGCTTTTACAATTAATGTAGGCGTTACTGTTACTAAATTCCTCCAATGACGTATAACATGCATATTTAATTATTTTTTTAACACATTCACACCAGACATTCCTTTTGGCATTAAAATTCATGGATAATAAAATATGACAAACACTGTGTCATGTAAATGAACTATTTAGATGAATAGCCTTCCATAAGCGTGAGTTGACATATGCGGGGCTAGCTTCTAGATAATAAATCTTTGAAAGTCAAAAGAGACCTCTTTTCTGTAGTTACTCTCATTGGAATTGTATGAGGGCTGTTTAATAAAGAATGATCACAATTCTATTTTGACAACGTATCTTTACTCATCCTCATAATTTTGATGGTCCTTCACAAAATAGTCTCCCCTGAATGCGATGCACTTGTCCCAGTGTTTCTGCCAGTGTTCAAAGACATGCTGGAAACCATTTTTTGAGATATCCTTCAAAATTGCCTCCGCAGCCTTCACTACTGCTTCTGATGATGGATAATGCCTCCCACGAAGGCGTTTTTTCAAGTTAGGGAATTGAAAAAGTCACTGGGGCTAAATAAGGACTATAGGGAGGATGAGGGATGCACTTCACGTTCATTTTTGCAAGATATTCAGAACAGCATTGGCAATACACGGCTGTGCATTACTGTGGTGCAGCATCCATCCTGATTCATGGAAATATGATCTTTTGCACCTGATATGGACTTACAATGTTTTAAGGACATCCCTGTAGTATTGTCCAGTTACAGATGTGTGTGCAGGTACAACATGCTGATAAACCATTCCATGAATATCAAAGAATGAAATGACCGTAACTTTTCCAGCAGAATCAACCACTTTTGCTTTTTGGGGGGTTGGTGATGAAGGAGATTTCCACACTGAGCCTTGCCGTTTACTCTCAGGATCAAAATGATGTAGCCAAGTTTCATCAGCAGTGATAACATTTGAAACTCCGGATCTTCCTCTAACATCAACTTTAACTGCATGCAGACCTACATGCGAATGTCCTTTTGTTTGGGAGTCAACAGTCTTGGAACCCATCATGCACAAACATGTCTCACATGTAATGTTTCTGTCACCAACGTGTGGGTGGCACCCATTGAAATGTTCAGTATTTCAGAAAGTGATCTTAAGGTAATTCGTCAATCCTCTCTCACAATGGCAGCAGCAGTGTTGATGTTTTCTTCCATAAGAGCAGTAACTGGAGCACCGGCTCCACCTTCCTTTGAAATTGACTGTCTCCCCTCTTTAAACATTTTAAACCACCTTTGAGCTGTGCTGTAGGGAAGAACAGACTCTCCATAGGCCTCCTGTAACATTGTATAGGCCTCAACTGAAGATTTGTTGAGATGAAAGCAGAATTTCAAAGCCACATATTGTTCCTCGCATGTTACCTCCATTGCAACGGTAGGCGATACTGAAAATGTCTGAACTTTACTGGTTCTCACAGGCAAGAACCAGGAATACCAACAATGAAACTACTACGGCATGTTTGTTTCACATTAAGCTAACAGAATATAATAACACTGAATTTTAGTGCGAAAAATTATGACCGTAAAAAATTATGACCATTCTTCATTGAACAGCCCTTGTACTTCAAAAATATTACAATAAGTGTATAAAAATAGAAACTAATACCCTAAGTTTCTGTACATGCACGTTAATAAAGTAAATCCTATTATATAAATATAACAATTTTCAACAAAAACTCCACTTAACTTAAGAAAAAGATGTTAGTTCTTCTTTCAAATTTATATTCTTCTTTCCAATTGACATCAATTTCATGAACTCTTGTCCGGAACTTTAGTCAAGGAAATCCAGTAAGTTGAAAGTAAAACCTTACTCATAAACTGGAACTCCTAGAAGTATTTATGAACCAAAGGTTCCTAGGGTCCATATTATAAGGTGTGTTCAAAAAGAAACGTGCCAGAGACATAATTACAGAAACCAGAACCTGTATGTTGGAAGTATTGGCCCTGGCTGTTGGGACACTTGTCCCACTGTGACACAAGGTGGTGAATGGCTGTCTCATAAAAGTCCTGGGGGTGTGATGTGAGCCAGTTCCACACGTACCGCTGGACGTCATCATCCGAGGTAAGTCATTTGCCCCTCAGAGCCTTTTTAAGGGGAGCAAAAATGGCGTAATCACAGGGAGAGAGGTCTGGACTCTATGGAGGATGACCAAGAACCTCATGTTTGAATTTCTTAAGGAGTACCGCAACTGTATTTGCTGTATAGGCTTTGCATTGTTTTGGAGCAGAATGACCCCATGGGTGAGATTACCTGGTCATTTTGATTTGATCATTTGGCGAAGGTTGGTCAAGCGTTGCAAGTAATGCTGGGTATTCACTGTTGTCCCTTGCTGCAGGAAGTGTATCAGAAGGGGGCCATCTTGGTCTTTTTTTGGTGGTGGTGACCCTGGATGCTTCCACTGGAGACTTCGTCATTTTGATTCTGGTTCGAAGTGATGACACTATGACTCATCTCCAGCCACCACTCATCCCAGGAGCTCATTCCCTTCCCTAGCATAGCGTTGCAGATGAGCAGGATAGTGGGCCATTCGACATGCTTCCTGGTGTGGTTGAAGACTGTGTAGCCATTGGGTACACACTTTGCACAGAGCAGTCATTCCTTCATCATGGTGTGAACACTTCCAACATTCAATTTGAGCTCGGCGGCTATGACTTTCACTGTCACTCGGCACTCTGAGTGCATCAACCAGCTGGACGATGTCATTGGTAATGCAGTGTAGTGCATCAGATGATGCAGACCATGGAATCATCGACTAACGACACCCATCCTCCTTGAAGTGCTTGTGCCACACCTTGACCCTTGCAAGGAACATGCAGTATTCACCATACACTTGCGACATTTTCAATGAATCTCCATTCCCCCTACCCCTTCCGCTGTCAGAAAACAAACATCTCTATGCTCTACTTTTGACACCTCCATTTCACTATTTGCAATGTGACTGGCAGCATTGGACGATTGATGCATGCTGCTGCTAGCTTTGTGCCGTCACGTGATGTGCATGCGTGTCCTCTAGTGATGGGCTGTGAACTTTCATGCTCTGGTTGGAACAACACTTCGTTACACATGCCACGATATTACAATCCTTTCACCGGTTTGCGCATACCAGACTCCAGCTTGTTTCTTTTTGAATGCCCCTTATATCCTAGTGATCCAATTTTATGGCCAGGCTTAGGAACAGTGAAATATTCAGGAAAACAATAGTTTACAGAAAGCTTATTTTTGCCATATTTGTTGCTGTGTCCTTCAAGTTTTACATTAAGATGTACAACTAATCCACCTATATTAGTACCATATAAAATCTTAGACAACCTGCATAATCACAAACAATAGTGCTTAACATTCATTCATTAATTGATTTATTATCTGCTTAAAAGAATGCAAAACGTATTCAAAGCATTGTCAAGTTAAATATGCGCAACCAGAAAGTCACATAGTTTAATATCTATGTAAACAAGTTCTAAAATAACCTAATTACAATAATAAATCATAAACTATACATTATTACTCTTATATTATACAATTTACTATCTAAGATATTCATCAATTGAATAATAACAACCTTCCATACAATATTTCTTTAATTTTTTCTTGATTATTTTAAGATCATGAATATTTTCTAGATAGGTAGGGAGTTTATTAGAAAAAGAAAATGAGTTGATCAATAACACTTAATATTTAATTCTTAAATTTCCTAGATAAATTTCAGAGACTAGTTTCCTCTATTATCTACTGAACATCAACGAGTTGAGTAAGTAACTCCAATGAAGATGCAAAGGATGTACCAATGAAACTAGTCCCGTTATAACATATAATATCTAAGATTAAGTTTAGTCACTATTATATTTTATTGACTCATATTTGCTTCACTGTTACTAGCTTCAATTTTTTACTGTTAATCACTTCTACATATGGAGTTCTTGACAAATTCAACAGGAATATCTTTATCACCCTAAGATCCCAGCATCCTTAACCACAGGCTGTATTTTATGTCATGGTATAACACTTGTCACGAGCTATAGTATCAATATTTAATTAATTTAGAAACAAGTTAAGTAAGCAGGGATAGTGTATCTTTGCAATAAATCAGTGAAAAGTGGGTTGTGAAGAAACGTACAACAAAGTACTAAGCCTGCAATATACTGCAAGTACCGTATTAGATATAATTATACTTACCTAAGAAACTAAATATAATGAGAGAGCAAGTCAACTTACTCACTTGCCTGGAGCTCGGTGGAACCATTCTGGACGTACACATGAAGTGCCATTTGCACTGGATGGTTCCATTCATAATAGTCAAGAGGTTTAAGTCTCTTATTTCATATGTGAGCAAAGGGTTTAACCCAAACTGATGCCCTTATCTGCACATGCAATAACAATATGGTAGTAAAAATAAAGGGAAAGTTTAAAAATATGTATTATTAGAGAATGTATCCTGTTTCTTTCTTATCACCTTACCCAACATTCAAACATGCACTGAAAATGTACATTTTCAGGAGGAACAATATTCAGCATCAATAACCAGAATAATGAGTCTTAATAAACCAGAATGGTGGCATATCTTAATTGGTTCTGTGTCTGCTGCTTTTGTTGGCTCTTCCTTACCTGCATTTGCTGTCCTTTTTGGTGAAGTTTATGGGGTAAGTCTCCACTATATATAAAAACCTCAATGAAGTTACACTATAATTTAACATTTATATTTATGTATATATTTTTATTAAGTTTCTTGCGTAATACATAACCTTTAGATAAATTAATATTAAAACTAAAACGATACATTCATTGCTTGCATTATTCTTTTTGAAAATCATTTTTACCGGCAGATATAATTCCATAATTGCATTCTACCAGACGATAGATATGTTCCCAATCAACTTTCACAAATTCTTCTGCCAGACAATCCGTCTCAAAATACAAATTTTCCAGAACTTATTGTACGTGAATCTATTTGTGGGAAAGTCTGGATTGGATGGAAGATATTCAATAAATATCACATCTAGTGAACTTCATTTATTATGAAAGTGAGGTCCACTTAAGTAAGAAAGTGGGTATTCTGTGGTTTTGACAGTCTTTCATGCTTTGAATTTCAATATTTTCTCTTTTCCAACCAAAAATATTTTGCATATTTCACAATGGTTGGTAGTTGAAAGAGAAGAATCTTACTGTAACATGGCCAAAATTACAACTGTATGATCCTTGTTTTTTGTGAAACTGTATTATATGTTTGTTTAACAATATATCAACAAAACACCCCATTTCTATTTTAGGTATTATCATTAAGTGACCCAGAGGAAGTACAAACTAAGGCCAATTGGTTTTCACTACTGTTCTTGGTTATTGGAGTAGTGGCAGGCTTGGGAATGTTCTTACAGGTGAGCAAGCATTTCAGGTTAGCTGTATTATTTATAGTAATAAATTTGCTTTTAGTTAATGTTTATTTAAGAGTTACTTAATCTATTTCATGCACTTTTTATTGTTTTCCATCAGATGTATTTGCTTGGTTTGGCTGGAGTACGACTTACAGCTCGACTACGTTCTGCAACATTCAGTGCCATTTTGCATCAAGAGATTTCATGGTTTGATGATGAGCGAAATAGTGTTGGAGTTTTATGTGCAAGACTTTCAGGAGATGCATCACATGTACAAGGGGTAAATACACTCAATCAAAGAATAAGCATATTTTAAAATGACAAGTAACAGACTACCATTCAAGACACTTTACTTTCAGAAAGATCAATAGGAAAAAAAGTTATTCATGTAGTGTAAATTTAATTTTAACATTTTTGTTATTTAATAATGCCTTTGCTTATGTATATATTATTTTGTTAAATTGCTGTTGTAGTCTACAAATTAAATAGAGATATATAGACTATTTAGAGAATAAGGCTATTCTCTCTCTCTTCGGGAAGGGGGTGATGGCAGATAAGCACAGTTGCTTTCTGCATGGGAAAAGTGGGTAGGTACACAATGCACAATTATGATGCTTCATACTTTGATAGTACTGGCACAGGACCAGGCTGGAGAGGTGACCTCCTATGTTTGCTCTGAAACAACACATTGATGAATTCAATACAGCTATAAATACTGCATGAATTCTTAACATATAAATATTTGGTAGCAGCAACATTCAAAAACGTTTATCTAGGATGAAAGTACAAATCTTGCACTGAAAATCCTGTTGCATCAATATGTGATGATGATGATGCGTATATAAGGACACCCAACTACAAGGTCATCAGGTCCTTTAAAAGCTAAATCATGGTCATAGCCTGAGGTAAATTTAACTATAAATCACAAAAAATAAAAATAAAATAGCAAATTCAATAAACATGCACAGTTAGGAAGACAAATTAAAAAACTATAAATCACAATGAATAAAATGTCAAAAGATATAAAATACCATTTTATTTATTAAATTCTATAACTTAACTTGAAAAACAATTTCAAAACTATGTGCACAGATGTAGTCAAAACAATTTTTCCCTTTTTTTTTCAATATTGGGCTAACACTCTTTTCAGCAGGTTTATCCTGCCTTTTTTTCACTGTCATTCTGGCAGCGAGGGCAGGATATTCCTGCTCCATATCCTCAATGGAGGAGGAACACTTTCCAACTGAAAATTTGGTTTGAGAGCTTGAACCAATTGGAAACTGCGATTGAAGAACATGATAGTCGCCAATCTGAGTCTTTCAGATGATGATCTTGGAGCAGATGGTCATGGACTTTTACGCTGGCTTACTGTCTTTTACTGGTCTTATTATTGTCCCTAAGGAAGTCAGTTTTGTTTATGAGGTCTTGAATTTTCTTGGTGATGCATCATATATTACTGGTTCACATGTCATTCTTGAAGTAGATTCTTTCAGCAGTGAGTTGTGTGTGCTGGTGTCTGTTGCTTTGGCCGTGATTGTGTAATTGTTCTTTCTGCAATTGCTGCCCCACTCAAGTTGCAAGTTTATGTTGCAATTTCATGTCTAGGTACCAGCTTAGCTGTAACTGCACTATAAGTAATGGACATAGGGACAGAAGGATAACGAATATGCAAGAGCTTTTATGCTTCCAAGAAGGACACCTTCTCTCTTACCTAGATCTTTTGGATTGCTTTTCCCTCCATAAAATGGCGACATTCTCTGGAATTTAATGAATGATTACTTCTGCAGTTGACACAAGTTGCAGGTGAAATACATAAATCATCATGCTTGATTTCCCCCACAATCAATGCAGGTAGCAACTCCATTACAAGAATCACTTGTGTGGCCAAAGCACTGGCATTTGTAGCTCCTCAATGGATTGGGTATATACTGCCTCACTTCAATAGCTTCAAATCCTGTCTTAATTCTTTGTGGGAGATCTACCTGGTCAAAGGTAAGAAACAGGGTACAAGTGGGCAACAGTTCATCTCGTTTGTGGTGGACTCGATATACATTGGTCACCTTGTTCCACCAAGTTTTCCTGAATTTCCTAATTGGACATACCATACAATGCATTGGTATTTACAACACTATGTGAGGAGTTCAGGGTCCTATGCATTTCAAGGAACACTGAATAACTTGCAAACATATTGACTTTCATAAATCTCGCAGCCTGTGTCGGTGAAAATACTTTGACCAAAGTGTGCTATTGCAAGATCTTGCCTTAATCAAATCAGCAATATTAGTTAACCCTTCTGTATAATAAAGGGGTTGTAACGGGATTATATTTTCGTTCATCTTCAACTAATAAGAAGCAAGCCAACTTTTTGTAAGATCCAAGTCGAGTTTTAATCTACTGAGAGTCGTGAGATCTTTTCTCAGGTGTGGATGCGGATTTTTGGTGAAAATAAAATTTAGCTGAGTCCAATTTTGTAATATATTATTTAATTATACCATATGAACTATGATTCACTCTTATCTATTATAAATATTGAATAACACTTTTTGAATCTTATTAATTTTCCTTTATAATTACAATCATCGTAACATCTTTCCTCCTTCTCCAGCAAGACACAAGATTCTCACTTTTTTTTTAGATTATTGATTTTCTTGTCCCCATAGTAATTCCCACTTTATTTTGTGATTGGCCGATTCACTGACACGTCATCACACCACGTCATACCACGACTACTTCGGCCAATCACACAACTACATACATTTTTATATATTTATTATTCCTTCGAACATTACTAAACAAAAATACTGTTACAAATGCCCCTCTTCGAAATATATGGAAAATAAGCAAATAAAGGAATTAACAATCTGTTTCCATATATTTCGAAGAACAGCCCCAATTAACAATTTCGTTTACACCAATATTACACAACACAAATACAACATACATAAAATATAATAATATACATACATTGGATGAAATATAATAAATGAACATTTAACAACAATTTCACATTATTATTACACAAACATAAAACACAACAATAAATTAACATTAATTAAAATACAACAATATATTGATGTTTAACAATGTTTTTTTTTTATTTTTTTTTATTTAACACACACATAGTATATATTCAATATTGTTTCAATTACTGTCAAGGCTTTTGAAAGGTTTCATTAATGTCTTATGATATCTTCCCACAATCTTATTATTCGAATCTTGCAATTCATAAGTGTGATCTCCAAATTTGGTTACTACTCTATACGGACCTTTATAAATTAAGTTCATTCTCCAATACACTTTTCGTCGAGCATCTGAGATGTTAAATGTCTTCACTAAAACCATATCATTTATTTCAGGATCCCATTTGGCCTTTCTTCTTTGTACTTTCTTTAATCTTTTTTCGGATTTTTCTAGTATTCTTTTAAATGCTTCGGCGCATTTCTCTTCCTCATTTAGCACATTTGTTTTCTCCTCAAAAGTCGTTGGCACATTTACTATAAGAGGTTCAGGGGGTTTTCCAGTCATTAGCTCTATTGGAGCGAATCTTGTAGTAGCGTTTGGGGTGTTATTTATTATCTTTTCTATGACAGTACAATATTTATACCAACACCGGTGATTTGAATGACACAGTATTCGAAAATAAAAAGTTAAGTCTCGCATCACTCTCTCACAAGGATTTCCTTGTGGATAATAAACCGAAGAATTATAAATTTTGATATTGTTTTTCTTCATCTCGGATGTAAACAATTTACTTCGATGAACTGTGGCGTTGTCTGAAAGTATGGCTTTTATTTGCCCATATTCTGGTATCCACCCCTTTAAAATTTTATTGACACATGTTTTACTCTTAATATTTTGAACGGGGTAAATTTTCACAAATTTAGTAAAAATGTCAAACATCACAAAAATGTATTTACAATTATATTGACTAGCCGGCATCTCCCCGTGTGCATCGATCGCAACTAATTCATTCTTTTTATCTCTGATGATGGTCTGAGGTTCAAAATCATATTTGATATTTATAGGTTTAGCTCTTTGGCACAGTTCACACGTTGAAATTAATTTCCGTACTTTCCTATCAATGTGCTTTATATATAGCTGTTCTTTGATGGTCATGGAAGTTTTCTCGCTTGGTCTAAATTGTATGTGTTTTCTAACTTTACTTGTAATATTCTCTGGAATTCTATTTCTTCCTCCACTTGGCTTCCGCCGTTCTTATCTTGTATTGTATATAATTGGCAACAATGCTTTTCAAGGTCAGTTACATTATTTTGCAATCCATCAATAATTAAATTCTTCCCACAATTTTCATTTTCATCGTATTCAATATTACCATTTTCTTGCAAAAGTATATCTTCCACAAAAAACCTTTCATTATTTATATTATCCCTGTTCTCTTCTTTTCTTCCATCTTCTTCCAATAATTTTATTACTAATAAATCATTTTCTGTCTTAACCTTCATTTCATGCATTTCGAAATTCAATACACTTTGCCATTCATATAATAAATCATTACCCACAATTACATCTCTTGCCAAATGTGGAATTACCAACGCAATGAAATTGAAATTCCATTCACCTATTCGCCCCTTAATTAATACTTGATATTTAATCCTATCCTTTTTCTTCCCAATTGCAGTACTGCAGTAAACGTTACACACATTTAAATATTCCACTTTATAGTTAGCTAACAGATTTTTAAACAATTCCTCACTTATCACAGTAGAACTGGCTCCAGTATCAATCAAGGCTGTATATTCTTTATCCCATAGGTAAATAATTATCTGAGGTGGGTTAACTAATTCCTTATTTTTCTGCAAGAGAGTGAGCTTATTTCCGTTATCTTCAACTTTCAATTCGCCCTGTGTCATCCTCACCGAACCACTTTCCAGAGCACAAAATGATTTGGTTTTTAGTTTTCCATCTCCCTCTGATTATTACTTTCATTGTTGGTTAGGTTGGTGCTATCGTTTATACTCACATCATTCTCTGTGCTTTGTGTATTTTCGACTCTTTCATTTTGATTACTTCTTTCAAATCTCACACCCCTAAAATCTCTTTGATTTGCACTAAATAAACTAGTACCTCTACCCCTATTAAAATTACTTATTCGCTGATTATTTCCTCGATAAAATCTTACATGGTTTATTTGATCATTTCTTCCAATTCTCGTCGACTGATTGTTATGATAATTCCTTTGCACATTATTTTGAACTCCACTTCCTGTTCCGGGAATTACAGATTCATAAGTTTGTCTAGGATCATAACCTCTTCCTTCAAATCTTTGATTTCTCACGGGTGCCCCGCCCCAATTTAAACTCGTCCTATTATTCCTATTATTTGTAGGTTGTGATTCCTGTCGATTTCTTCCTCGCTCAATATGGACGTTATTATAGTTACCATCACAGGATGTAGTATCATTAATGAGGTTATGTGCTTCAAATTCGGATAATAATTCAATCATATCAGAGAAATCGATAGGCTTAGCCACAATTAAATGATTTCTGATATGTGGTGGATAATGACGTATTAGCATGTTGACAATTTCTGTCTCAGAAATTTCGGGATTGATCAACTTACTTTTGTTTGCTAATTTTAAGAAATATTCAGTCATAGAAATCCCTTTTTTAAACTCAAACCTACCCGTTGCTAACTCAACTTTTATTCTTCTTTGTCTCTCAGGTCCCCAAAATCTATTTATAAACAGATTTCTGAAAGTACTGTATGTTTCATGTGAAGCCAAAGTTAACCTTAACCACTCAAGAGCATTTTTCTTCAAACAGCGTTTTACTATTACCATCCGAAATTCATTGGGAATTCTCTTAATACGGAAATATTCTTCCAATTCCCTAAGAAATACTTTTGGATTATCACCTGATTCCTCATCAAAACTTGGTGGACTAATATCATTTAGTGAATAATGTACACATTCATTTTGACCTAGACTGTGGAGTTGTGTGTGTGAGGACATGTTCTGTGTGTTTCTGTGATAATTAATATCATTATCTGGACTCACAAAATCACTACATTCACTTACTACATCACTAGACTTCTGATGATTGCTTAATTCACCCGGTAAGTCACAATCGTTTATATTTGTAATTCTAGACATTTCTTTCCCGTTATTTACTTTTCTAGCCTGTAATGCAATTACAACTTGTGTCAATTTTCCTAAGTTATCCTTTTCTTTTTCAAAATGTTCTTTTACCTCTTTAATTTGCAAAATTACTTCTTCTTTTACTTTACTTATCTCATCAATTTGTAACTTTATTTCCTCTTGGTGTATCTTACTTTCATCATGTTGTAATTGCATTTCAGAACAAATTACATTGATTCTTTGTTCTACTTTATCTCCTAATTCTTCTCTTTGTTTTTGTGTTATTTCTGCCTGTTGTATCCTAAATGTTTCTAACTCTTTGTTTAATTCCATTCTTATTTCTTGTTTCACAATGTCCTGACCTAACCTAGTTTCCTGAATTATCTCTCTCAACTCATTGACTTCCTTTCTATTCTCATCCTTATTAATCTCTATAATCTGCATGAGCCTTTCCATATTATCCCTACACTCTTTTCTCTCTTCTCTAATCTCCTGTGAAATTTCAGATTTTAATTCCTGTTTTAGCTTCTGTAATAAATTAATTTCTAAGTTACTCACATTTTGTGCTAGTTCCTGTCTTACTCCTACATCTAAATCATTCATTTTCTTAGTTAAATCGTTTACATTTTGTTCTATTTTAGAATCTAAATTACTCATTTCTGATTTTACATCTTTCATTCTAGAATCTAAATTACTTATTTCTGATTTTACATCTTTCATTCTAGAATCTAAATTACTCATTTCAGATTTAACATCTCTCATTCTAAAATCTAAATTCTTTGCATTTTGTTCTATTTTAGAATCTAAATTACTCATTTCAGATTTAACATCTCCTATTTCTGATTTTACATCTCTCATTCTAAAATCTAAATTCTTTGCATTTTGTTCTATTTTAGAATCTAAATTACTTAACATTCTTGTTATTCTTTCCAACATTGACTCATTATCTATGCTTAATCTTGCATCCTCCCTATTCATTCCTACACTATCAGTAACTTCTCCTTCCACTATTATTTCTTTTCTACTCGCCATCTTTTTAACTATTTTCTGATTTCTTAACAACATAAATCTACTACTACTATTATTATTATTTTTTTTTTTTTTTTTTAATTTCACTCACTTAAACCAGTTCTCGTTTTCTTCTTTCTTCTCTCTTCTTTCTTCTTTCCTTTTAAATTCCCACGGAGCTGCACGATGCTTTAATCTCCTCTTCTTTATCCTATTCGAGCCCCACACGTTGCTGCGCCATTTGTAACGGGATTATATTTTCGTTCATCTTCAACTAATAAGAAGCAAGCCAACTTTTTGTAAGATCCAAGTCGAGTTTTAATCTACTGAGAGTCGTGAGATCTTTTCTCAGGTGTGGATGCGGATTTTTGGTGAAAATAAAATTTAGCTGAGTCCAATTTTGTAATATATTATTTAATTATATCATATGAACTATGATTCACTCTTATCTATTATAAATATTGAATAACACTTTTTGAATCTTATTAATTTTCCTTTATAATTACAATCATCGTAACATCTTTCCTCCTTCTCCAGCAAGACACAAGATTCTCACTTTTTTTTTAGATTATTGATTTTCTTGTCCCCATAGTAATTCCCACTTTATTTTGTGATTGGCCGATTCACTGACACGTCATCACACCACGTCATACCACGACTACTTCGGCCAATCACACAACTACATACATTTTTATATATTTATTATTCCTTCGAACATTACTAAACAAAAATACTGTTACAGGGTTCACCAAAGTAAGTTTCTGGCCTTCCTCAGTTCTGTTAATGACCAAGTAGTTAGGACCATAAGACTCTGTCACTTCTTTTCTACCGCTTTTATGGTTTTGTTTATTCTTTTTGTTGCTGTCCACAATATCCTCCACTATTGCAAACATCTCTGATGACGTGCTCACATCCTGGGCACCACCCCAGCTTAGGTAAGAGTCCTGGCCTGGATCTTGCTCACTTTAGGGTCTCATCTCCCAATGTAAAGACAGAGAGACCCAATCGCCTACAGGAGTGCATCAGCTCAAGTAGTGGCTCCTCCCCTGGACTGACATTATCAGCGATAAGAACATAGTCCCACATGATAACCAGGGGCTGGGACTTTCGTGTTAATCATATGCAATCATATGATTATGACATGATGTCAAAGCTGGAGAACATAATCTATCCACCGTTACTGTACTAGTATATATTATTCCAAGTTTCAAAATTAAAAAATGAGCTATGAGAAATATGCTGTCTAACGGCATATGGAAATAATTTACCACTGTTTCATGTGTGGTAAATTATGAAACATTAGAAACATTACAAAATGTTAAGAAACATTTGTCTAAATTTGAAAAAAAAAAAAAAAAAAAAAAAAAAAAAAAAAAAAGCACATACACTGGATAATCACAGTACAAAACAAGAAATAAAGATCAACTAAATTGTCAACATGTAACCTTATGATACCAGAAAAAGGCCATGTATAAGGGTATTACATTATACAATAAATTACCATCTTGCCAAGAAAATTATATTCATTGATAAATTCAGAAGGGAAGTGCAAGTATTATTAATGACATATTATTTTTACACATTAAAAGAATACCTAGAGTGCATGTAACATATAGTGTATGTGTTTATGCGTGACAATGTAGAATATGTAAATTGAGGTATCCTAATCATATATAGGATCAAAAAGGATGAATAAACATTTTATCTTAAGATAGAAAATTGATCCCATGTTTCCCTGATTTAAATTACTGTTCCAAATCAGTCTTTTATCCCATAAAAACTTGCAAGAGGGTGCATATGTATCTGTTGTCAAATGATATATTTATTTTATTTATTTATTATTTCTTTTATATATTATGTATTTATTCACCCTTGGATTATTGTACATGAAATGGAATATGTCAATGAAAAGAATAAAAGAATACGTACAATTATTAAGAAGAAACAGTAAGTCAGGTATACATGATTAAAGGGTGCAATAAAATGTTTAAAGGAATACAATTCATGCAAAGAATTGAGGAAAACGCAGCAATTAAGAATAGGCAACATAAATGAAATTACATAATTCACCTTAATTCATTTATTGCATCTCTTGATTGCGACTACGAATGATGGATGATGATGATGATGATGATGATGATGATGATGATGATGATGATGATGATGATGATGATGATGATGATGAAGACGATGACAATGATGATGGCGGTGACAATGATGATGATGATGATGATGATGATGACTACAGTTTTCTGTAATTATTTTTTCACATCAAATATATTGAGTTCAATCTTTAAGAAAATGCCTAGTTTGTTATGTTTAGGTGGAGGAAAAAAAAAGTTGTGGCTTTGTGGGTTCGTAGAATTGAAAGTTCAATTTGCCAAAATTCTAAATGTTCTTTATTTCCGTAGCAATACACTATTCAATTCCCACGTAACAACATTACATCACATATACAACACAATCTTCCAAGGTCTATGACAATAACAAACAGCATTCAGTTTACAACATTAGCTCTCGTTACAACAACACTCTCAGCTGTTTTCTGCTTACCTCTCCCGCGACTGTTTTACAACTGTCCGCTGGCGTGTCACAATCGCTTATATATCTCATTCATAAATTCGAGAGGTTTCGAGTACAAACAGGAAACCAGCTTTTCTCTGTCAATCACGATATCACTAGAACCTTCCAAACATGAAATCCTATCTGGGCCAGCAAGTCCTTTATCTTAGCTATCTTTATTTGCCAGCTCTTTGTGAACACTAGCCGCGCTATCGTTAACTGCTTATGCAAGCTCTTTATTACCCTGAAACACTATCCACCATCTGTTATCTATTTGCGTCGACTTTAATGCCCGTTACCGCAACAATATATATATATGAGATCATAAAAGATGGAAAAGAACTTCTACAAGAAAACAACATTCTTACTGAAAGTGTACTACTTTATGTCAAAATAGATTTTATAAAATGAACCTTCTCATAATATTTGCTTTGTGGTTGCATTATCCCAGATTTTTATTACTGTATAAGTTTATTTCATCCTGTAAGACTTAAATCAAATGTAGAACATCACAAATTTATACATAAATACAATTAAGAATATTGAAATGCAAAATGAATATTAGGATACAAATACTAATTACATATTTTAGCTCTGTTATAAATATTTTTTACAATGGCCACCGAAATGAACCATAATTAACCACTATATGACTGAACGATGTTAATTGGAATTCTACAGAGAATTTTCATAAGCTTAATTGTGATGTTTTTAAGTTAGAAGAAAGTATTTTTTTCCCCGCAAAATTTTAGTAGCTTGTTTACTTATGAGTTATCTGTTGGTGAATCTGTTATTTTCTTTATGATACTTTTGGTCTAATCCACTGTCATTCTTCTGGTGATGATTTATTTCCACAAAAAATTGGTCAAATAATTTCTAAAATTCATAATGCCTAAAGCTTTTGATGCACACAGTTAACTACATATGATTATATAGTTTTGTTGCCTTCCTGATCAAAATATTCCTGGTGCTACTGATTATCCTAATACATTTTATTTTACTCACCTAGTGCATATTTTGGCTTTTACCTGTACTAAAAGTAAAATATATTTAAGTGTGAATATAGTATGTGTACATCACACTTTGGAATAATAGAATTGCTATAATAAAATTGCAGAATCTAGGAAGAAATAGAATACGTTCTCTTGAGATTATGAAATAATATATCATATTTTATTCAGAGGAACAAAATTGAGAGAGAGAGATCACTCCCTCTCCCTCTCTCATTATGTGTGTGTGTGTGTGTGTGTGTGTGTGTGTGTGTGTGTGTGTGTGTGTGTGTGTGTGTGCGTGTGTGTGTGCGTGTGTGAGTGTGTGTGCGCGTGTGTGTGGCGTGTGTGCGTGCGTGGCATGCGAATGTGCGGCGTGCGCGTGTGCATGTGTGTGTGTGTGTGTGTGTGTGTGTGTGTGTGTGTGTGTGTGTGTGTGTGTGTGTGTGTGTGTGTGTGTGTGTTTGTGTTTGTCTTTGTGTTTGTGTTTTGTTCACAAACGCATGCTGATGTTTCATTTTTTAAATTAATGAAATAAAGCAGTTGGAAACAAGTGTTATTAAATTAGAGGTACAGTCTGGAATAGTACACTATAATTTATTGTTTCTAACTTTTGATGCTCATTTTGTGTATTACAGGCAACAGGTTCACGTATTGGAGTAATACTGCAGTCTAGTTCTACACTTGTCATAGGATTCATTCTTGCAATGACATTTTGTTGGCAACTCACTTTGGTTTCCACATTGGTAGTTCCTGTAATATTTGCAGGGGTTTATCTGGAATCAAAGCACATGCATGGTGGAGGACTACAGGAGAAAGATTCATTAGAAAAGGCAACTAAGGTAAGATAAATATTACATAAGTATTTTAGTTATAAATAAAGTGTGCATTAAACTAGGTACAGCAAACAAAATGTAGATGTTCTATATTATACTTTTAATGCTATTTTTTTCTTATGGCTATTTAAATAGTAGAATTTTGAAACCAGCATATAGGGACTTCATTTTTAAAGTTACAACTATCATTTCAACCTCCTGGAACCCCACATATACCTTTAACCAAATATTTATCTCGATTGACATAAAGCAACAACCATTGAAAGAATAATTTTCAGAAAAATAAGTAGAGAAGTGCAGTGATTGTAACACAAGATATTTTATGTTTGTAGTTATTGCTATAAACCTTGTTCACTGTGGTTTGTGTTGATCTTCAACATAAAACAGTTTTATTGTGCTAGTAATTTGTGCATAAATGTGTACATATGATCAACATACAATTGTGCATATTAGTGGATCTATTGAAGTGAAAATGTTCAACAGTCATTATGTTTATTTGATGCAGAAACTCATCTCAAAAAGTAAAAGAATCAGTATCAATTGTAACACTGAAGCGTTAGCTTTTGTCTGAATTAACTTTGCAAGTATGAAGTATGATTTCCAGTCCTTAATCCTTTAAACTAACTCCATAAAATATACTTTAGAGTAGATTTAATAGTTTTGCATGCACTTCCAGTTTTAAGAAAATATGAAATGACAATGAAATATTAAATGAAGGATAAAAAGTTGTGGGAGAGGGAAATGAATGAAGAATGCTACATTATCGAAAGATATGAGTTTTAAATTCTACGTTAAGATCAGATAATGTATTATGAATGCATAAATTTGCAGTATTTGCAACAAAGCAGTAAGCTTTGACTGCTGTAGTGGAATAGCACTGTGGTATCTCTCCGGGGTAGGTACTATCTTATCTCTATTGGAGTATGACTTACACATAGGTTTACTGCTTTCTCTTTTCAATTTGACATATCTCCTTAGGGGTCTTCTCTTATCTGAGATCCAATTGTTTACCTACCGTTCCTGCTATGAGAGATGGAATCAATGGTAGTATAAGTACTAGATCTATATAATAACTTAAATTTGTAACTTTTAATGTAATTCTCTAACCAAATATTTTATGGATGTTAACTTTCCATTTCTCCTTTTTAAAAGGATATGTTTTTGCAATATAAATCCCATAATCATATAACTTATCCATTTTTATAGCAAATGTGTCCAGGTTCATTCACTCCTTCTATAGCCAAGGCCTATACATGATTTTAATTTGAAATTTTGAGCTCCACTATTCACAATTTTCATTTTCCAGATTAGGTAATCTAAGTAAAGTGTGTGGGAGAGCACATAAAACAATTATATGACTTAATGTGTTTTAACGGTCACCTAATTTATTAAGTTTAATAATGTCATGAATTCAAATGACAAGATGCATGGTAAGATGGATAGATAAACATATTAATGAGGTGAAAAAATAACTATTCTTTCCTCTTTGGAGTCTTAAAATATTAAGTGATCTCCCAGACAAAGATTACTAAATTTACCTTTATGAAATATATAAAATGTTTCTTTTGTTATTTATTTTTTTCAGATTGCAGTAGAAGCTATTGGAAACGTACGTACAGTAGCTGGACTTTGTGGAGAGAAACTTTTTCTCAAGCGCTATGCTGCAGAACTTGATGAAGCTTTGAAGGCAGCAAGAAAGAAGACACGGATGCGTGGTTTTGTTTTTGCTCTTGGGCAGTCTGCACCTATCCTTTGTTATGGCGTTAGCTTTTATTATGGAGGGTACTTAGTGACAGAATCAGGAGTACACTACAAAGAAATTATAAAGTAAGTATTCAAATGTTGCAAAAATCAAGTTCTTAAACTTAAAACAAATTAATTTCTAAAATAATTTTTAGTCAGTTTTTCACACTAAGTCACTTACGTTTTTATGTTTTGAGGGACTACGAGGGTGGGTAAAAAAGTAATGCCTCCTATTTGTTTTTTCCTTAAATAAGTAAGTTATGTGAAAACTTCGAATTTGGTGCAATTCCTCAAACCTTTTTCTCCAATCCCCTGCAGTAGTAACTTCCTAAGTCAACAGGTGACAGTACTGCATCCTCTTGTAAAATGGCTGACATTGACATTCATATTAGACAGTGTTCAGTGATTGAATTTTTGACTACGGAAGGTGAAACGCCAATTCACATTCATAAAAGGCTAAAAAATGTGTATGGTGATGCAACGGTGGATGTCAGCACTGTTAGACAATGGGTTCGCTGTAATGAAGCTGAAGAGCAAACACCATTGGCAGATGAAAAGTGAAGCGGCAGGCCGGTGACTGCAGTGACAACATGCAACATTCAGCGAGTCGATGACAACATTGGTTGTGATCACTGGGTAACAACAGGTGAATTGTGTTGCATTACCTCCCTCAGTAAATGACAATGACTGATGATGATTATTCAACAACTGGGTTACTCAAAAGTTTGCTCACGTTGGATACCAAGAATGTTAACCGCCCAAAACAAAGAAACAAGGAAAGCAATAGCCTCCGAACACTTGCAGCGCTTCAATTTGGAGGGAGAGGAGTTTCTGGAAAAAATTGTTACTGGAGACGAAATGTGGGTTTAGTTTTTTGAACCTGAATCAAAGAGGCAGTCAATGGAATGGCATCACACGTCACCAAAGAAAAAGAATTCAAAACTCAACAGTCGGCAGGGAAAGTTATGGCGACAGTGTTTCGGGATGCAGAGGGTGTGCTTATGATTGATTTTTTTGCAGCAGGGATGCACAATAAATTCTGTCCAATACGTCAGAACTCTCAAAAATCTGAAAGCACGACTTCGCTGAGTTTGCCCAACAAAAACTATGGCGGATGCTCTTCTTTTGCATGACAATGCAAGACCACTCACCAGCCATTACACCACAGCAGAAATTGAGAAATTGGGATAGAAAGTCTTACTTCATCCCCCCATATAGGCCTAACCTGGCACCATTAGACTTCCATCTGTTCGGGCCTCTAAAGGAAGCTCATCGTGTTATTCATTTTGAAGATGAGGAGGCTGTGAAAACGTCCATGCGTCAATGGCTTGGGAAGCAAGACTGTGTGTTTTACCACACTGGAATACGTGCCCTAGTTAAAAAGTGGACCAAAACTGTGGAAAAGGACGGAGTGACAAATTAATTGTCAATGTTGTAGTTTTCAAGTTATATAAATTTTCTTGGCAATTAAAAGAGAGAAAAAACAGGAGGCATTACTTTTTGACCCACCCTCGTAGTTTTGGAAACTATTGCTTCCATTTTCAACCATGAAGATGCAACTGTTGTCTGTTGTTATTGTCTAGCCTCTTCTCTTTGGTGGTGGAACTATGAACTTATTTATATCAAATTATTGACTGATGAAGAAATTCATAGTTCCACCAGTAGAGAGCAGACCACAGGCAACAACAGCAGATGACAGTTGGATCTTTATGGTTGAAAATGGAAGCAACAATTCCCAGAACTAGTCGCTCAAAAAATATAAGTGACAGTTGAAAATTCATCTAAAAATAGTTTTATCAATTAATTTTAATGTCACTGTTACTAAATTCTGCCAAACATGCGTAATTACAACAAATTACATAGCCTGACTTTGAATGTTACGTCAGCATACTTTATTGACAACAAAACATACACAAAGCATATGCAACAATACAAAATTGCATTCTTTGTATTCATTTTCTTTCAAACTAAAGTTGTATACCCAAAAAGAAAGAAACAAACAAAAAGTGACAATGAATCTCTATATCACTATAATTAAAAACTTTGTCACTGAATCTGTTCCCTTTGGTAGGGCAAAGGACAAATAAATGTTATGAAAATGATATATAAATAATAACACTATGCGGTAAACTTAAAATTTAGAAGATTTACATATAACAGAGTTTTACTGATAATTTACTTACCATTAAGCTGGCATAGTATTAAATATGTGTGGATATTATAGCTACTGTCTTATGCCTTGTAATGTTCCTTCATACAAATTAAACAATTAACTGAGTTAACTTATTTCCAGAGTCTCTGAGGCACTTCTGTTTGGTGCTTGGATGTTAGGACAATCTTTGGCTTTTGCTCCAAATTATACTGCTGCCAAAACAGCTGCTGGAAGGCTGTTTAGACTTATGGACAGAAAACCTCGAATTCCATCGGCCTGCAGTTCCATTGCAAATAGCTGGGTAAGAATGCAAATCATGATTGCTGAATTTGCTTCTTATTGAGGTAGCATTATCAAAGTCTCACTTTAAATGGTGCCTATGGAATATAATATGGAGGAAAAGAAGAGATTTTGCAGAACTTGAAACATATTTATGTGCATTTCCTTTCACTGTTATCTATTTTCCTCATAAAAACTAAGTTTGCACATATATACCCATCATTGCAACAAACAGATTTTATTTATTCTTTTCCTGTGCATAAATTAGTATCTACATTAAATCTAAATAATTTATTTCTACAGGATGTTGGTGGTAATGTAGAATATTCCAACGTTAAGTTTCATTATCCAACACGTCCTGAGGTACCCATATTGCGGGGTCTGGATCTTCTTATACGTCCTGGACAAACAGTGGCTCTAGTGGGTCCTAGTGGATGTGGAAAATCTACATGCATCCAATTATTGCAGAGATTCTATGAGCCTACATCTGGTACTGTGGTAAGTAACTATATAATTATCCTAATTTGACATTCTTACATATTAAGCCCTGCTTCCAAATGCGGTATGTCGTCTCCAATTTACTGCATAATATGTGTTTTTCTTTTCTTTAGAGTGTGAATGAGAAGGATATAAGCCATATACCATTGAGCCACTTACGGTCACAACTAGGAATTGTGTCACAAGAACCTGTACTCTTTGACAGGACAATTGCAGAGAATATTGCATATGGAGATAACAATCGAGATGTTCCCATAGATGAGATCATTGAAGCTGCCAAGAAAGCCAACATTCACACTTTTATTACTTCACTTCCTCTGGTAAGTATGATGTCTTGTTATTTTCTGGCTCATGTATGAAGAATCTAATTTATTGACATATACTTTTAATTTGATTATTCACTGTGAATGTAAATTTTAAGCAAAGTGCTTGCACACTCTACACTGATTTCAGTCTGACTCTACTTTTCTATACTATGGCCTACACATGGCTAATGTGAAGAACAATTAACTTCCATAAATTCTGATTGCCTAGCATCTATAGCAATAAGAATTTGAAGGCAAAGGCTTATAAAGTAGTGTAAAGGTTTAAATGATAAGGAGTTTGACATAAGCAAAGACAAAATTTCCTTTATAATTTAAAAAATTTAAGATAATTTCTATAAAATTAAAGTGTGTACCATAAATAAATATTTTACAACCACATATTTTTTATCTCAGAATTTTAGTGTTATCTGTGTTAACATGAACAAATATGAGAATTTTGCAATGTGTGTATCCTTTTGTTGCACTTCCTTTGGAGATGAAGTCATAAGACACCTTTAACCTCTACCTTTGTTCATAAAGTGCCTGAAGGGTTTTAACAGAAATTCTCAACTTTTGAAGTTTTTACCCCAACTCTCATATATCTTGGAAAATCTTGCAGTGTACTACGTGAATTATTTATATTACTTGATTTCTACACTTCAATTTACCTTCTTTATCACTTTCTTTCCTAGTAGACATTACTACACCAAATTATTTATTTCTTTTCCTATATGGGTATTATCATATCAAATACTTTTTTTGTTCCCCTATGAAGACAAAATTTCATCAATATGCATGATATTCAAAATCTTCCACTTCACTGAATGCATTAAACAGTTTTATACTTCCATACATTCTTGCAACACATAAACATGTTGTTTATACACTTGATGCTTGAGTTCCTAATTATTTGATGTCCAAACTCTGCTCAGCATTACGAAGGGCATGCAGAAAGTTTTTAGCTCCATCGCAATACGCCACAGTAGGAGGTTGCCACTAAGTGCATATGACAGCCTGATGTTTATTTAGGATAGCCCAGAAAAGCAATTGCAGTATCTGGAAGCACTGAGTCAAAAGGGGCAGAATACTACATCAACTGTTGATCAGTGGGTTAAGAAAGATGGCGCCGTCCAGATATGACTTTTAAGTGATGATCTATTACAATTTCAAAAATAAGTTAGATCCCTAGCAGAGCCACCAAATTTTGTCAGAAACTTTTGGGGACTCTGTTCTTTCTCTGACCACAGTTAGAAACTGGTTTCGTGAATTTCAAAGGGGTAGAGAATCCTTATACAATGAGCCTCATGCATGTAGGCCACAAACAGCAGTTATGCCCAAAAACATCAAAGATTTGAGGAAAATGCTGTCAAAAAGCAGTCTGGATAAGTCTGATGAAAATTCATGCTAATAAAATTTAATTCTGTTGAAAGTTGGAACGTAGAAAGCAACTATGGGTGATGAAATACAGATATACCTTTATGATACAGAAACTAAACTGCAGTTGCATGTCTGGTGCTTTGAAGATGAGCCACACCCAACTAAAGTCAAGAGGGTCCAAAGGGAAAGGGACGGTTGCCTCTCTTTCTCAAGAAAGGGGCACATAGCAACCATTCCACTCAAGAAGCAAAACACAGTCACTGCGCTATGGTACACAAAGTCCTGCCTTCCAGAGGACATCAAGCGTGGAAAGAACAGTACCCAAGGTCACGGAAGGGACATCTCCTACTGCACAATGACAGTGCCTCCTCTCACACTGCTGCCAGAACAATGGATTTTGTGCATCAGTTTGCCACCCCATCCACATTACTCACCAGTTTTGGACCTCTGTAAACTTTTGTGTTCCCCAAAATGAAGGAATGGCTGTGGGGACACAACTTACGTCATGATTGAGCCATTAGTGCATATTTGGAGGTTGTGAACAGTGTCAAAGAAAAAATGTGGCAAGAAATGTTTGCCGCATTGTTTGTGTGAATAAACAGATATATAAGTGTCACAGGGGACTACTTTGACAAAATATGAGAGTTTTGAAATTTAGTTGAGTTTTTTGGGAACAACTATAAAATTTTGGCATGACCCTCATACAACTTATTATGTTACCTCATTTAGTATATCATGAGATGTGCTTTCCTGATAATAAAGGATGATGCTGCATCTTAATACCCAAATAACGAGATGAAATCTCCAGAATAAAACAAGATTTTAGGGAAACTAAATAAAGCTCTTATTTTGCAAATAAAATAAGATTTGTGAATAAAATTCATTATTTTCTTTTCATCAGGGCTACAACACAAGATTAGGAGCAAAAGGTACACAATTATCTGGTGGCCAGAAGCAAAGAATTGCTATTGCAAGAGCTCTGGTGAGGAACCCTAGAATTCTCTTGTTAGATGAAGCAACCTCAGCTCTAGATACACATAGTGAACAGGTGAGTAACATTGAATTAAATGTTGCTATTTTACAAAGAGGAAAATAAGGAAATGTTTTCAATAATATCCTTATACTTCTACAACAATTATGCACAATTTCTTCCATAAAAACTTGAAAATTTAATTGCGTTGGCTGGAATTCAAACTATATACTTCAGTTTTCCCTACCAATGATCTTCCATTCCTATCCCGGATCTTACATCCCAACATGCCTAGAATCTCTCTTCTGATTTATATTATACATAAAACTATAGTTATATATAGTATATGTTTTATATTACACAAGGTGTTAGGAGTATGAGTGCGCAGACTTCAATGGCAACTCCTGACGTTAAGCTGAAATTTAAGTTCCTGCTAAATTAAATTAATTGGGAGTCGATTAATGACACAAAACAACACTTACTTTTAAATTTTCCCGGAACGGTTTCTGAGGCCTTCCCTCTATCTTCAGCCGGACATCGACTTGTTCTCATTGGTGTAGCTGGCAATATTTTGTCATCGGTCTCCTCTGGTGGCGGTTCGAGGAACTTGCTGAACAAATCTTTCTGGGGGATGTCGAAATTGAATACTTTGTTCCTATTTTTTGAAATAAAGATTTGTTCCCATGTGTCTTTTCTTATGATGCTAAAGTGATTTGTTTAGCCGCAAAATGATATTAAAGGACTGGATTCCTGAGTGTCTATTGCAATTAAGTCGCGAGCTTACGCTTGACAACCCCACAACATTGGCATGTACGTAGAGTGGAAGGTCAGGAATGTCAACAATAAAACTACCTGCTGCGACAGTTGGTAAAACAGCATATTCTGTTAGTGCTTCAGATGCATCTAATGCATTCATAAATATGGAAAACTTTACAAATCAAAAGTATGCTTCTTCCTTAGAGTAACCCAACTACAACTCTCATGAAGTGCAAAACTTGGGATACTTTTCCAATAGCAGAATTCCAAACCGATGATTCATACAAAGAACCCAGCAGAACACATTTAGAGCATTTACTGTAATGAGACATCATGTTGATGTAGTTATTCACTAATAATAAATTTCCTGTTTTATAAGTATGTGGCTTTGATTTAATTTTTCACGATACAGCTGAATGAAGTATTGCCATAATTAATAGCTGAATTTGTTACCCATGATCAACTAATGTGTAGCATTTACACAGCTTTAATTCAGGTCTTGTGAATACAATTGAATAGCTTAAAACAAAAGCACTCCATTCCTCTTTGCTGGTAGTAGCTGATAAACACAGTGGCATATGGCAAACCGTCTTTCATGTATTGGCCTAGTTTTGTTGTGTAAAAGCATACCGGACTGCAAACCAAAATAAAATCACTCATTTATAAGATCCTACTCGGTTGCCAGACTGTGTAGATAATGTATTCAGTAATGTTCAGTAATGTTAAATTACAACACCGATAGTAAGTTGCCATAAGCGGTGTATCTCGAATGCGGGAACCCCTAGTGGTTTACCAGGGAAATATAGGAGCAAATGGAGAATTTAATGTCAGGACGGCACGTTGACCATGGTAGCTCAATGGGTTAGAGTGATTGGACGGAAACTAGGAGATCTGTGGTTCAAATCCCAGCCATGGCATTGAATTTTTCATGTTGACTCTATCCATTAGATTAGAGCTTTTTGTATTGCAATATTTAGCTTATTTTCTCTTAGTAATACTAGCAATGTGTTTTACATTAATATATTCACACATTTCTTATGACATCGAGCTATGGGACACACATCCAAATTAAACTTAAATAGAATTTTTATTCTATAGAAAAGAGCTGTACCTGACAAAAATAACATGTGCAAGTACATGCTGGCCCTATTTTAAAAAATTAAACCTACTCACTCTTCCCTGCATATTTATTTTGCAAACAATACTTTTTGTACATGACAGGAATACAAAATCCACTAATTCCAATATCCATACATATGAAACAAGGGAAAGAATAACTATACAATTAAAGGTCACAGGCTAAAACTTTCTGAACTTAAGCCCCCAATACTTTGGTCCAAAACTACTTAACAAGCTTTCAGAAAGCCTAAAAAATATTGTATCACCTACTAAGTTTAAATCTAAACTGACTAAGCTTTTGTGAAGCAGAGCCTATTATAGTATAGATGAATATTTTGATGACACTTTAATGATTTTGAATAGATAATGTTTGTGTGTCTGTGTGTGTGTGGATGTGTGAAAGAGAGGATGAATGACACATTTTTGACAATGTTTGTTAACATAATGTATACTTTAGTTAATTTTCATCAATTAACTAAAGGAATAAGAGTTAAATGATGAAGCCTGGGACTCAAGTATTTACGATAGTAAGTCACCATAAACAGTGTATCTCTAATGCGAGAGCCCCTGGTGGTTTACCAGGGAAATATATCAGTCAAATGAGAATTTAATGTTATGAAGGCAAGTTGGCCATGGTAGCTCAATTGTAAGAGAGACTGGATGGAAACCAGGAGATCCATGGTTCAAATCCTGGTCATGTCATTGAATTTTTCATGTTAACTCTATATGCACTATTATAGTGCATAATAAATTGATTGATTGATTAATTGTTTGATACTTTGTATCCTTTCACTCTATATTATTATTTATTGAATATTCTATTTTTAAAATACGTTTCTCTGTATTACAGATTAAGCTTTTACCCATAAGAAATTAAGTAGTGCCTCAAAACTTAAGAAAATGTTTTTAGCATATTCAACCACCTTTTACTCTTTAAATGAATTAAAAGGAAAATAAAGAGAATGAACTTGTTTTATGCCTGATAACAAGCTCAGTACTCGTTCTGTATGTTACAGGTTGTTCAAGCTGCTCTGGACCAAGCCAGCGAGGGAAGAACATGTATTACTATTGCTCATCGTTTAGCAACAGTTCAGCAGGCAGATGTTATCTGTGTTCTTAGCCAAGGTGTTATAGCTGAGATGGGCTCACATTCTGAACTTTTACAGCATAGGGGTCTGTACTGCCAATTATTGCAGCAGGCTGCACGCGGCAATGCTACAAATACATAAGGAGATGACCTCTTGAAGATTCTTTTTTAAAACAAAGCACTGTGGAGCAGTAGCATCAGCAGTGAATGTTCTCAAGTCAGAACAGATGAAGCTACAGAAAATCTTAAAGATGCATGAGAATCTCAAATTTTATACATGCTCATGAAAGCTACTAAGGAACAGAGTGAGAATGAATACATCTCTGGGCATTATGTTCCCAGCTCCTTGTAAAATAGATGTACAAATGCAGTTTTTGTTATACTAGAATTTATAAACAACATTTATTACTATAAAAACTGGTCATAGTTAGAAACAGGCAAAATATGTCATTTCATTTCTAAACCATGCCTGCTATCATGGGAACAAGTATTTTTATGTTTGCATGCGTCGAATTCAAAAGCATATGACAAAATATGTTACCTTTTTAACATTTTGCTAAAATATGAACATGGATATTTTGTAATATGTGTCATTATTTACTTTTAAAATAATTTCTCTTAGCAGTGAATTTTCTTTTTTCTTTTGGGGGTGGCGGAGGAGAGTAGGAGGACATTTTCTGTGAAACAGGAAACCCAAGTCAACCTGTCCAGGATATGCATCTGGAAAAACCTACACCACCATTTCACAAGACATGCATAGATGACAAAGTTTCTTATGAGCAATGACATATACAAAATTAAATTGCATTATATTCTTAACAAAAATAAATAAGACAATACTTTTAATGGATATTGTAACTAAGGATAAAGCAACCAGAAAATTACAATTTTGTTTTTAACTTAAAGGGATTCCAAATTATTAAAATATATAAACTTTGTGTAATTTGATATTTTACAATTTTATTTTTAAACTACTGAAATGAATATGGTTCAGGTCCTTAACATAAAAGGTGTTTTGTCTTTAAAAAATATTAATAATATTTTGGAATTTTTTCTTCAAATTCATTTTATGGCACACTTCTCTTCCCATATTGCCAACTGCAGTCCCAACATTACAAGCTTTTGGTTCTTTCAATTCAACTAATCATTAAGAAACTTTATATAAAATCTGTGGTATAGTTATGAACTATTTTGTGCTATAGCATCCATTTAGTTCTAAGTTACCAGCTATAACCCTTTTTTCATATACATTTTAAATGTTTTGCTTACTGATGTAACCGTGGAAGGAATACCAACAAGAAACCATGAAAATTGTTTATTTAATGGCAAGATCCACTTCAGATATGGTGAAAAAACTTGTCTTATTAAAACTTGAAAATTAAATTGGTTTGTTTTCATAAAGATAGATGTAATGCCTCAAAGGTAGCAGAAATGACATTCACCGACATTAGGAATAGGTAATTAAAATCATACATTGAGTTGAATGAGATACTCTGAACTTCACATATCACAAATTTTCTTTCAATGCATTTCGTCTCCACTTGAAGGCATTATCAAGAAATTGTCAACTCATTGTATAATTTTAATTATTACATTACTACACAGTGCTAATTCCAATTTAAAGTTCTCAAATTAGTAATAGGTATTCTGATAAATCCAGGGATTCCAAATATGGACACAGAAAGATTTGCTGACTAATTTTCACATAGAAAAGCAAGACATATTTGTTCACTCTATCCTGTTTCAAGACAGAGATGTTATAAAACCTCCATGGAAACATTAAATTACTGGGTTATAATGAATATACTTAGTCATATTAATGTACATTACAACTTGTCTGAAGAATGAATGCAGAGGGCCAACAATGGAAACTTGCAGATGAGCGATATTTAGTCACCATTCCCGCTGCATGCCCTTATTCAGCAATTCTGAAATGCAGCAATTGAGAGTTGACTCTCTAACAATGGATGGTTTGAATCAACACTGCTGTGTGAAGTTATATGGTCATAAAGTAGAAAATTAATATTCACTATGTTAGTTTTAGTTAATTGATGGAAATTAATCATTTCTTCATACTAGCCATATATAGGTTAAGGTTTTTGATACATAGAGTCAACATGAAAAATCCAATGCCATGGCTGGGATTTGAACCAGGAGATCCATGGTTCAAATCCTAGCCATGGCATTGAATGTTTCATATTGACTCTATCTATCAAAAACCTTAGCCTATATAACATACGAGTAAATTGGATAATTTAATGTCATGACAGCAAGTTGGCCATGGTTGCTCAATGGGTTAAGGCGACTGGACGGAAACCAGGAGTTCCATGGTTCAAATTCCGGCCATGGCATTGAATTTTTCATGTTGATTTTATCCCTATGTTAGTTTTGTACAGATCTAATTATTCCATTAAATAATACAAAAAGACAGCAATGGCAATGGGAGAACATGAATAATCTATGCAGAATATAGGAAAGAAGTTCAAAATTCAGTATATGGCAGAACAACTTTCAACACCTGGTAAACATCACACACATTCGAAAAGATTTGAACTTGAAGAGTTTGAAAAATGTTTGAACGCACAAACTTAAGAGAATACTTAAGGTCATAAGATATTGGTTTCGTAAGTGCAAAAGCATGCTTTCATTATTTGAAATTTTAATCAATGGATATGTTTTATGTAAGGGTTTATACATTAGTTTGTTGTATTAATGTGTTACATCATATGTTTTGATGGTCAGACTATATTGCGCTATATTCCCACCTTCTCTGATATCCCTAAACTGTGCCATGCTACACTATATAAACTGCAGTCATTCGTCAGGCAAGTAATACATTATCCATTGAAAAAGCAAGGCTTTTTAATGACAATAAAACCTAGCTCAAACTTTGTTATTATTTGCATATTATCTTATGAATACTAAGCAAATGGACAAAGTAAATACATAATTCTCAGTAAAATAACTTCTTTAGATGATAATAGAAGACTAATTCAAACTGTTCATCATAAAACCAACATTAAAATTAAGTTTTTTTATTAATATTGTTTTAGAATTCTGTTCTGCGAACAAAAAGTATAATATACTTATAGCTTAAGAAATTCATTTATAATACCCGTGCTATTATGTACAAATCAAAATGCATGTTTCTATCAAATAAGTAAGAAGCACTGAACTAGACTTATGATGATGTAACAGTTTTATTGAGTGAGAAAATACTTTTTCGAAAGCTAGAATAGAATTACTCATCTTTTTACAATGAGAGAGTATTTCCTAAGCTCAGTAGCAGCCATGGCACTACTGCAAGTGTGCATAGTCTATTATACAACATTATATATAATTTTGTTTACTGCTAGCATGTGTAATAAAGTTTGTAATACATTTTCCTACTTAGCTTTTGGAGATTTATTTTTGTTTGCTGATACATATATCAAAAGTTTACAAATTGTTCATTCTTAAGAAAAGAGGCCCTCAATAAATCAAAACCACTTAAAGTAACATCCCATTAAATCCTACTAGCTGTTTAATCCCAGCTGAATTAGTAATAAAAACCTATTGTTGAAGGTGACTCTTGGATAAAATGATAAGTCACTGAAATTTGATCTTGGTATTGTATTACTTATTCCTCATCTAAACCAAATATACTGTAACTTGAATATGGTAGTTTCACAGAGCAATGAAATTTTCTGTACAGCAGTCTGAAAGAACGACCATCTACCTTTTGAAATGGCAGAAAGATATAAGAAAACAGTCATGATTTGTTTTAAATATGTAGTAAGGCAGCACATGTTCACTTTTAAATTCTTCTTATGTATTTTATACTCTATAGATTATAGGCAAAAGTATTGTGATTTTAGTCCATTAAAGTAGGTTTCAGATTTCCAACTCTCCTTATTCAATAAGAATCAAGTTACTGAACTATATTGTTGATACAAAATTGTGAGAAGCACTTTGAATATATTAAAAAAATTTGAAGAAATAACAAACCTTACCACTATCTCCTGTCCAATTCAGATGTGCATTGCCTTCTTTATTGGTTCTGATAACAATTTTGGTCTTGTTTGTATTTACTTTTAAAAGCTTTTTTAGCTTTGTCAGCATATTCTTTAGGAGCTTTCTCTCCTGCGCTAGCAGTGTTATATCATAGAAATACTTTGCATTTTGTTCTTCTTTCTTTTGAAATAACTTCTAAATTCTGCAAGAAGAAGTTGAAGATGGTAGGCTACTTAGAAACCTTCTATCTATGCTGTGCTAATTTTCTTCAGAACTCCACAAGTTTCTTCATTCTAGCTGGCCATATTCTTTTCCAGATGCATTGATGCCACATGCACTTATTTTCTTTCTTCAGCAATGTTCAGTACTCATTACCTTGTGCTGTTTACTTTCATAAAGACGAGCTGCTCTTCTTGAGCTTCCACTTTAAAATACAAGAATTGCTTTGGTATTCTAATGTCATATTATCTGTCAAATGATATGTTAGTCCAACTGTTTTATAATAATTTTTTTGGCATTATGTTTCAAATTTGACAGGATTACTGAAACCTAAAGTTTCCTTTTAGATTAATTTTACTGCAAATGCTCTGCTAGGCTTATAACCACTGCAGATTTCTTAACACTGCTCCCCCCCCTTCCCTTCTCTTTCTTTCTTTGTTATATATTTCAACTTATTTGATCCACAACGCTGGATCATTCTTTCATGCTCTAATGAAAGTATATTGTAGAAGTGTATATCTGTGATATTACCATATTCCATTTTGTTGTTCTTCAATGAAATACAAAAGTAAGATGAAGTAAAGAATTGGGGAATGTATCATTAGTGTTATCCCTAAGAGGCCCCAAATTTTCTACAGATTCAAAAATTCAAAGAATGCTTTCTAATGTACAGTTTTTCTTTATTTTGTTACACTGGCAAATCTACAAAATACTTTAATACCAAAATTTGTTTTTGTTAACATCATTTTGTATTTGTAACACTTCTTTATTTTAAGCATGAACTGTAAGGCCCATTAGAACTGTAGTTGTCACCTTGATCCTGTTCCTTTTGAGATATGTTGCTTGCTTAACATTGCATAATAATTAATTAGCAATTATGATCATTATGTTAGTAGCTTCAAACTCAGTTTCAACATATTCAATGAATAAATGGGATCATATTGGTCCAACTTTAAGTGGAAGACAGCATTTTCATTCAACATGTTTATTCCATTTATTGAAGCAATTTTGTTTTTAAGTTTCTGGCATTAAGTTCCCATCTACTGAGTAAGAAAGGTACCTGAAGTGCTTCTTTGCTAAACATTTAGGAGACAGTAATTGAATATGGCACAAAAACAGTGCTAAGACATTATTTATGAATTAACATTTTCAGATTATGCTGTATTAGTTTGTATGACTATTTTTACTTTTTTATCATAAAAAAAAACAACAACAGTTTTTCCAAATATTATAGGTACTTTTACTGTATATTTATTTGGCATTATAGTGTTTGTAAACTAGAATCTTATATTGCTGAAATTTAGATGTGTACAAGTGATGTGCCTTTTACTGACAAACAAAATGTCAATGTGTGCAAGTTAGTAAAAGCTTGCAATTATGTAATGCACAGAAGTGATGATGATACACATAGGAAGGAATGTTTCCTTAGAAACAAAAGTAATACACTTTATTTTATGAAAAACAATGTATAATTGTCTGTGATTCTTAAAATAAACTAGAATTATTTTGAGATGAAGAGCATTCATTCTTCCTGTGTGAGAAAAGAACAGACATCCTTTTTGAGTCCTGTATATTCCTCATGTACAGTTCTGTGCATATATGTGTAGTGTATTCCCAAACTTATAAGTTGAGTTTCTTTTTGGTACTGCTCCAATATGCAAAACCGTTTCAGCACAACCTATACAGATAATCAAATACAGAAGAAGACAGGAGTTGATGTAGCAGCCGGGTGATAAGAGCAGGAACAGGTTTTCTAAATGTTACCCTTTTTATCTGAATAACTGTGACATGTCTTCAAGGTTGTCTTCAGCATATTGATGTATAATTTATTACCACCTCATTTAACACACATATACATCAACTCATTTGATTAACCATATATTTAGTGGCAACAGCATGGCAGCAATTATTTTGAGCATTTGTTTCCTGAAGGTGCTTTTTGTAATATCATGATTATTAAACTTGTATACCACAGATCCTCTTTTTTTAAATGAATGTCCTGCAGTGTAATTTATTATGGATGATAAATGAAATGGGCGAAATCACCCTCAAATGAGCCTAGGGACCATAGGGCTTAGAGTTACCCAGCATTTATCTTTCAGGATAAGGGAAAACTTTGGAAAAAACCTTATCCAAATAATCACCCTGACCAAGATTCAAACTCTGGACCACTTGAATGTAAGGCAGATATTGCCATCCTCATGCTACACAAGAGGGCTTAGATATTTGAGTGGAGTTAAGTAACAATTAGAAAAGCATCTCAGCTGAAATAGAAAATATTTACTAATTGGGCATGTTAAGGATCTTTTTTGAATTTATTAAATGTTTTTAGCTGGTACTTGAGTCCACAGAATATGCTGTAGCTCTCTTTCTCTTTAGAGAACGTGGTTGAGAATTCCAGACTAGTCAGCATGCCCATGATAAAGCAGAATACAAGGAACAAAAAGCTATACATCACATGGCAGAAGAAAATGGATGCAACAAATGTCTGATATTTAAGAAAATTAGAAAAGCTTAATTAAAAAGAAAAAACACATTAAGGAGGCAGTTGCATTCACTGAAGAAAAAGAAAGCAGCAGCAATTCAGTGGATTCATGTACCACCCAAAAACTATTAACAAATTCAAAAAGATCTTTAAAGAACAAAATATCATCTTGGCACCTACAAATAAATACCGTGGCTCAGTGGTTAGACCACTTGGCTCTCACCAAGGCGGCCCGGGTTCGATCCCAGGTGACCGCAAAGTGAGATTGGTGGTGGACAACACGGCGCTGGGTCGTGTTTTCTCCGGGATCTCCGGTTTCCCCATCTCATTCCACCGGTGCTCCATCTTCATCTCATATATATCATCAGTATCATCGCCTGCGGTGCCGTATGTAGTAAAAGTGTGCGTTAAACACTACACACACTGAGTATTAAAATTTTTAAATTCAGAAACAAAAGATGAAATCCCACCAATCAATAGATCCAGAATAAACCAAATAAGTTTTAAAGATTTTGAAAAATGTTACATAGGTTAAACTAAAAGAAACCTATGTAAAAACCAAAGACAAAGAACATTTTATAAACATCAAATTTATACAGGAATATAAGTCAGCTGTAGCATTTCACTTTTGGAATGAAAACTACGACCTTGATCCAAATCCAAGAATTATTAAAAGGGATGATAAATAAAACAAAATGACAATGTGGGAGAACATATTAACATGGAAAAATAAGGTTCGAGTAATGAACTTTGATAATTTGATAAAGAAGCTTATAGGTCCACCACCAGAGAGAAGATAGCAGACAGGAGGTGACGATGACAACAATAACAATGAAAACAGCAGCAACAACAACAACAACAAAAGAGGATAGTCAGATGTTCGAGGTTGAACAGCTTCTGAAACTAGTGCCTCAATAATATAAAAATATAAGTGATGGAGTGTTAAAAAGCGACTACAGATAGTTTTTTCATTTAATTTCAACGTCACTGTTACTAAATCCCTCCAATCACACATAACCAAACTTTATATTTAAGGCATTGTCTTCCAAGATGTGACTCAAAGATTCTCAAGAAAATTTCCCATTCCAAACTACTCCTTTTTGAGTTTCTTATAAATGCCTTTTAATGATTTTGATTAAAGCATCATAGCTGTAAAATGTTAATGTGACAACTAAAACAAGGATCTGAATTATCTGATAATAACCCTGAAGCTGTTTTCATTTGGAAATAATTTTATATAACATGTTAAACCATAAGAAATTTCTTCTGAAATTCTTATTGCTATATGGTTGTTTATGATATCATTGCATTGAACATTTAGTAAATAGCTTATAAACATCTGACTAACAATTTGGTTTCCTCTATCATCCTTGGTATAATGGCAAGTTTT